>CM021697.1:101251105-101363391 GCA_011074415.1 Stictonetta naevosa
AAAAGAAAAGAAAAGAAAAGAAAAGAAAAGAAAAGAAAAGAAAAGAAAAGAAAAGAAAAGAAAAGAAAAGAAAAGAAAAGAAAAAAGATCTTGTACTCAGATAATGAAAATATGTCAAAAGGGTTTTAGAACATATAAAAAAAGTTTGAAAATATAGAAAATCTAGTAATAATTTAGCTCCACAGTTAATTCAAGACTGAATAATAATAATAATAAAAAAAAAAAAAACGAGAAAAAAAAATGGAGAAATGGATAAACATAAAAAGGCTTTATGATATATATTTTTTCTTGGTATCTCAGAAAAAACAGACCTATAGAAAAATAATGTGTTAATCTTACTTGTCTCTCTAAACCTCTAAAATGTAGATTTTTATTTTTTTTTTTTCAGAAATTTGCTGTATTCATTATATTATAATCTATGACTTATAAAATAACTTGAATCACAGAGTTATAGAGTAGCTTGACTCCCTGGTAAAGAGGAGGAAGTTGAAGACCTGACTACATGTTAAATATGCATTTGCATTGTTTTGAACACTTCTGAAAAAATCATGTCAAACAATTGAAGAAGTTGTGCCTAGTTTTAATATTTTTACATCCCCTCTTACTTTCTGGCTAGATCTTTAATTTTTACTTTAGTACTATTCAGTGGTGCAGTCATAGATTAATAAATATGATAACCTATCATTCTGAAGGGGGAAATTATATGCTGTTGAAAATAGTTGTGTTTAATAATTTACTTTTGCTTACCCTTGCCTATACCATATATATAGCTGAAACAGCAGTAGTGGCTTGTCATTTCTTTTAAAACCAAGCAAATATGAACACTTTATTGTAGTAAATGCAACTGAAAAATGTAGACATAAAATTTCCTGTGGACTAAAGAAACTCTGGGCACTCAGAGGACAGTGACTATAGCTCAGTAACAAGAACAGCTGATGTTCAATTGGCAGTGACCTCTCACCTGTTAGCAAAAATCACGTATTTCTGGTAAGGAGGGAATTACACAATTGAACAGACAACACTATCTGCAGCTCTTTTGACAGATTCTCCTACCTTGACTTAATGCCATTTTTTTTCCTGTGGTCTTCTCATTATCTACTCCTCATTCGTATAGATTTTGGAACCACTGAAGGTAGAACTTAGATATAGCTTGGAATTTATTTTACAGAGCTGCTGTCATATACAAAGTCCCAACAAATGCGCAGTTTTTCAGGACTGGGGGAGGGAGAGAAAGTGATGTCATGGATAAGAGAGTAGGTTTTTGATTTACTATTGAAATTCTTTTGTTTTGCCTACGATCCCTTGTTGGTTGATTGTTTGGTTTGGTTCGTTTTTTCAAAAGTAAACCTGGAAATTGAAATCTTGAACAGGTGAAATAAATGTTCTTAGAAAAATCACAATCAGTATGTGCAATGCCATTTTAAGAAGCTCACAAAAAAAGAATATTGTTTTCTCACAGAAGTTCTCTGAAACTGAGTTGATACTTATGCTGTAATCTAATATATGCAGGGTACATAACTGGCTCAGTTTTAAGACTAATTTCACATCACATTGCATTGCTAGATCTGCCAGTGTCCATGACGTTTGTGCATTATTACAAAGGAAGTGCCAAAGAATGAATAATGTGCCTTACATTGGCATAAGTAATTAGGTTTGTGTGCTTACAAGAAATCAGAACACTTTTCAACATCAAAGAGATTAATTCAAGAGTTAAAACATGTACAGCTAGACTAAGAACAACTTGGGAATAAATTTCTGCCTATCACACTATGTAGAAGGAGATGTGAAAACTAACACTGGGTGCCATTTAGTAATGGCTGATGTCTTCTATGTCCCAAATGAACTGCATTGCCACCAACCAAGTGCAAGATTCATTCTCTTTTGTTGCAGCTGTTCCATTTTGGAGAGCATTGTGCAGTCATCTGGAGAAGAAGTGTATTTACCTTGGAAAGAAGACTTGATTATTACAGGTCAGTTTTCTCTCAACAATCTTTTCCAGCCTTAAGACATTAAAAACAAACAAAAAACATGGCGAGGTAAGGGTTTTCCTTCACCATAAAGTCCAG
Source organism: Stictonetta naevosa (assembly GCA_011074415.1). Taxonomy (NCBI): domain Eukaryota; kingdom Metazoa; phylum Chordata; class Aves; order Anseriformes; family Anatidae; genus Stictonetta; species Stictonetta naevosa. Next base: position 101,253,172 of record CM021697.1, read on the forward strand.
TTATCTGCTACAATAGGTAATTCATAGTATAATCTTGTTCGTATACTCACTTCTACTTTTATTAGAGCTGTCCATGTCTGCATTTTTTTTACTATTCCTTTTAGGCACTGCCTTACAGATTCATTTTCTAATGGTTAGAAATCTTCTAATTTACAGTGCAATTTTCAGACCAAGTTACATAGCTTTGTTCTAGTGCTGATATTGTCTCTTAGCTTTAATACCCCTTCCCCCTTGTGTTTGTTCCCAGACGTATTTGTAGGAAACAATGATCTACCCTCTTATCTTATGTTTTGCTAGGCTAAACAGGCCAAGTTCATTCAGTCAGTCATGTAAAGCTCACTCTCCCTTGTTTGTTATGCACTAATTCTCTTTCAAAAGAATTATCAGAAGATACAGTCGTTGGAGAATAAAGTTTCAGTGTATGCTGCAGAGCATTCACAAAAGCCTGCCAAACTTATTTCAGGCATGAGCCTAAAAGTTTGTACAGGGTAGCTGTTTTCAAGGTACACTTAATTCAATCTGTAAGTCAAAATTGCAGGTAACCTAACTTCAATGATAACAATGCTACTCTACGGAAATTTCTGGAAAATTAGATTGGTCTAATTCACAGTGCAGCACAGTCTAAGCTGGGAAGACTTTTTCCTTGCAGAAAAGGAAATGAACCAAATTTAAAAAACAGACAAGCACACAGACAAAACCCCTAAGAATATATACCTCAATAAAAATACCAAACATCCTTTTCCCTCAAACAAACAAAACACACAAAACCAAAAAGAAAACAAACAAAGCTATGAAAATGAAATCTATTTGCTTGTCTCTGAGGTATTACTCTGGGACCATGTATCAGGAACACCTGGCAGCATTTGTGTGACTGGGGTCTGTGAGAGGAGGCCATGAGCTGCCCTGGCTGGGCCTGTCACAGCCAGTGTGGCAGGCAATGGAAACAGCTCACAGGGCCCCAGCACCGCAGCAGACAGTCAGCTCACAGTGCTGCCACTCAAGTACCTTACATTTAAGGTAGTGCAGCAGCCATGAGAGGCATAAAATGTGATGAAAAGACACCTGAGGTGCAAGAAGTGTATGAGGAAAGAAGGAGAAATGGAGAAGATATAAAGGGACACTTCTGCAAGGAAAGGCTCCATGACAGAGGAAGTAATTCTGAGGGACCTGGGCACATGGAGGAGACCACATATGGGTGGGAATGACCCTGTGGCACTGTGGACTACAGAGGAGTCCATGTCAGGGTGGGGACAACCCAAAGGCATTGCGACCAGTGGAGGAGACCACACTGAAGCAGGGAAGCCCCATAAGGGACAGTGGACCATAGAGAAGCCCACCCTGGGGTAAGGATACCCTTGAAGGACCATGGCCCATTGAGGAGCACATAGGCCCACGGTGCAGAGGAAACAAATGAAAAACACAAAGCAGCAAATGAAAACAGAAGCAGGAAATGACAGAAAAAATATATATGTATAAATAAATAAATAAAAAATTTACTAACCTCAGCAGCCTGTAGTGCCAGATGACTAACTGAAGGGCTTGGAAGTGGCTGAGAGTAGCCCTCGGCAAAAACATGGGATGTTAAGACTAGGAAAGAGAGAGGAGACGTATTGAAACAAAGCTGAGCCTGGGAAAGGGGAAAGTAAAGGTCATGTCTCCTACATGTTTGTCTAATTATTTGATTGTCTAATTATTTGATGTCTTTTTTTTTTTTTTTTTTTTTTTTTTCCTCAATACCCACATCAATAATTAAAAGCTTATAAAGGAAATCAACTGAAATTTCCTCTGTTGAGAGTGCTTCGTCTATGGTGATCCAACAAATTATTGAAGCTGGTATTTGGGATCAAAATCCCATTTTAATCATGAAAGTATCATATGTAGATCCTCAGAACTGAAGCTTAGCTGTCATTTTGCAGTGACCTAAAATCAGCTGCCTCTAAGTTTCTTATAGTATATAAGATTCCTGATTTTGAAGGGCATAGGACTGTAACTCTGTCAGGCCCATCTCTGTGTGAAAGGCTCAGGGGCTGCAATGATAACAAAGCATATAAAACTGTAATTCATTTCTCTCCTCTGAGAGAAGTTCAAAGAAAATCTGAACCAGTTTCACTCATTTGTTAGTTAAATATTGTAATTGTCCAGCAGCTGCATCATAAGGCAGCATGCTCTCAGCCATTTCTTTTGAAAGCCAGTCTGTGTGGCACAATCGAGTACTCATTGTTAATTACCCTCTTAAAAACAAGACACATTTTGAGAGGAACAGGAGCTCTTTTAGACATTTTCACTACTAGTTAGTATATGCCTCTGAGTGGTACTGGCCTCCAACACTGAAGGGACCATTCCTGCTCCAAGGATTTGAGGCAAATTTAGGAGCCAAGACTGAAAATGTAAGGTCTGTTCAGGTGGACAAGTGCTTTAAAAAGCACCATCAGCTGAAGCAGCCTAACCACACTGAGTGACAGATCCTCTCCTGATGTGGCTTACAGAGGGACCAATCTATGGGAATGGGTCTTGAGCATCACTCTCAGTAACTGTGTTTCAATAATAAAATAAAGCAAGATAAGGGTGAAATTCATGTCATTCACCTTAAAGATCTGCTTCTGAGTATCTTATCCTAGTTCAGCTTGTAGTCCATGAAAAGAAATGGATATTTCTGGATTACAGATGATCCAGTCTATTTAGGCTTTTCTGTAACATAGCTCTTTGTTCTTATTTGTTGATACTGATAGTGATAAAGTGTGTAGGATCAGAGGTAGATGTCTACATCTTAAACTTATGCTTCTGAAATATCATAAGGATGAAAAGCACTCTATTAAGCCACATTCTGTAATACTTATATAGAACTTTATGATAACTAGTAGCACTAGTTTCTACAGTTTTAAAGTATTTTTCACTTCAAGCATAACATACTCTTAAATCTGTGTTGTTTGTTGGATTTTTTTTTTCTGTGACATTTTTTAATCCATCTCTGTATATATATACTTCTTAGTGCTGTTTTACTGACTGTAAATTTTATCATGTCTTACAATATTTGCTGATACATTTTTATTTAGCACAAAAATAGGTGAGCTGAAACCAGTGGATACGTGATAATTTATTGTAATTGAGACTCTTAAATGCCAGCTCACTGAGCCACATGTTTATATGAGAATATCTTTTTCTTGTTATTGTAAGTTTGTAGGCATCAGTGATGTTTATGAGAACAAACCTTTAACTCTTTCTCTCTTTCTTTCTTTAATTCTTTTGTTCTTTCATTCTTAATTCAGATGAAATCAACTTCCCAATGAAAGTTTAGTCAAGTGTCTAAATTATATATCTGATTTCAGGAAGAGATTATATCACTATTGAAGTCAGAAAAGAATTGCAGTCGTTCATCAGATAAGTCATAGGTTTTCTACAGCATATATAATTTGTTTTATATACACACACACATATATGTGCTTTTATACATGCATTTAGCTGTTACTCCTAACGCTTAAGTAGACAGAAAAGAGAATTGTCTTTGGATAATAGTGCAGCTTTTATATTGACTTGAGGAACTTTTTGGAGCTAAATGTGAAATAAGCTAATGTTTTCATTGCTACGTTGAGATACCACCAGATGCAAAGCTTTTAACTGATTTCATGTCCTCAAATGTATCTTTTTTTAAGAGACAGGGTTGTTATACCAGTGATGACTGGTTGGTAGTAAAGCTTCAGAATTCATATCTCACTAAAATTCATGCTTCTTTGGTTGTTACTGCTTGATTATACCAGGGCAAGGCATTTGGACATCAATCTATATAACTAGGTTTTCCTTCTAGATAGAAAAATTGAGGTGTGCAACCCAAATTCTATGTTAATCTTGAATGAACTCTTCAGTTTATTGCATTGGTGAAATGGACTGGAAAAGATCAATGGAAAATATTTACATAGAGAAGATTGATTTATTTTATAAAAATAAGATATCTTTACAGATTATTTCCATTTTGCTCAAGTAGCTAGACTACCTTCTTAAAAACAATAATGAATGTCACTAGAAAATATGTAGTATTTTTATGTTTTGTATGTGGTAGAATCATTAGTGGGCATTTTATGTCATAATGACAGCGCAATAGGTGTCTAAATCGATTCTCATGTTATTATCTTCATGAATAATACCTGTATCATCTTAAAGTACTTCTGAAAAATCTTTTCTAAAGATCTGAAAAATCTGCTACTGGTTTATATATATAAACTGATATTATTAGAACTGTTGAACCTTCCAGAGAAGTCAAGAATAGAGCTGTTTAGGGTTTTCAGTTAAAATGTTTATTCCCCTACTAAAAAGTAACATTTTGACAAAGGAACATTTTTTTGCTTATGAAATTGTTTAAGAGCTATAATGATTTTAAATGTAAAAATATTTGAAGAAACATGTTCTTCATTTTCAAGAGTGCTGGTTTTATTGTTATTTATTTATTTATTTATTGGAAAGTATCCTCAAGTTTCAGTCCAAGAATAATTTTAAAATGTTGTAGCAGAATAAAAAGATTTCAGAGACAGAAGATTATTTTTTTTATTTTTGTATTTGATAGACAGCCATAGCAAAATTCATTGAAATTCCTAACATTAAGCATATGATAGACTTTTCTGAAACCTGCAGTTTGGAGAAAAAGTAAGAGACAAATGCAGTAGCTGAAATCACTTACTGAGGTCAAAAGTGGAAAAGTGAGTGATACTAAATCTTAAATGATGCCATAAAAATGATATAGTAACATGTATTCAAAGATAAATTGTACTAAGAAGTGCAGAATGGAATTCTCTAGACAAAGGATATGACAAATCACGTTGGTTTCATTTGGTAATCAAAAACATTCATGGGGTTGGGGAGAAGGTTGTAAAATATCTAAATGAATATCAGAAGTAGCTTTGCTAATGGAAAGAGCATACTGATAGGCTTGTTGCAGAAAATGCTACAAGAGATACATTTAATAGTGATCGAGGACAAATAGGAATAACAAATATTACAAAGAAAGGACATATTTCTCTTGAGGGGACTAAACACATGCAAGAAGAAAAAAAAGAAACTATAAAAATGTAAATAAATAGCAAAAAAAATCACGAGATCATGACAAATGAAAGGTTAACTACTTCTGAAGGTTTAATCTTATTCAGGGAATCTATAAAAGGAAACAACAAGGAATTTTGATCAGTGTCAATGAAAAGGAACTGAGAAGGTATCTTCTGAAGTTTTTCATCTCTTCAAAAATGGAACTATCTTTAGTTCCAAGAAACAGTTTTCCTGATGAAGCAGTTATCAATGATGTAAAGGTTAGCAGCATGAAGCAAATAGACAAGTTTTGCACTGTAAAAAGTACCCATGCATTTATAGACTGCTGGATAGTTGTTACTGACATGAGTTAGATTAACTGTTAAAATCTGTTTAATAAAGACATGCATATCGGGACATGGGATGATGACAAATTATGTAACAGTTTAATGCCCCCATTATCTTCCAAGAAATAAAGATGATCAGAACACAACTTTTGCCACTTTGTGCAGAGGAGAATTTTGGTCAATATGTTGAGAAGAAAAATAAGCGCTGGTATTTGTCTGCCCCAATGTATGCCTGACACATCCTTCCAGGGTCACTTTATTGTCTGGGGAAGGGGGGAAAGGGAAGGAGGTATTTTGGGGCTATGACACTTCACATCCTGAGGTAGATATCTAAAACAGGGCAGATGAATGACCCTTAGAAGGGGATGCTAGACCGCTGACTGATGTGTTCATTGTCTCTTCTCTTACAGAGTTAGGTGAGATCAGCAGCAGCTCTAATGCTTTGTTACTTGCTGGGATAAGTAGCAAGTTATCCCTGCCTGATGGCTAAAGGTGCCGTGTGCTTCTGGCTCCTGTCTGTACCCTGTGGGTGTGCTGCAGGGCCAGGCTTAGTGCATAGGTGCTGCTGCAGGTGAAGGAGGTGGGATCAGAAAGGATCGGAGCACAGTACAGTTCTGGTGGGGACAGGCTTCACTGTCTGCAGTATGCACGCTGTTGTGGATGAGAGTAAACTCAGTGACATCCATGCTGGTTGTCTGAAAGGAGGGTGGATAGATGCAAGCCAAGAAAGAAGTCTGTTTTAAGAAAATTCTTAATAATATGTATGGGCTGCTCTTTTGAAAGCTTGAAACTGGGAAAAAAATCAATGAAACTACTGACAGTAAACAAAAAGGTTTCAACTTTGCAAATATAAAAGTAACTGCACTATTTTTTTTTTTTTTTAATAATACCATCAATATCATGCATGTTTTTTTTTTCTTTGAAGATATCCTAACTTTTCTTTGAAACATCTTAAATGCATTTGAAGATTAGAAAGAATTATATTAAAAATCATAACTGAGACAAAACACAAACAAGCATGTACAATTGCCTTTAGAAGAGAGAGAGAGAGAGAGAGAGAATAAACTGGTTCTTTTTGCGTGCTGTATAAGTTCAGTGTTTGCCTAGGCACAGGAAATGTAGGAAGTGTTTCATGTAGGTTTCAAGTATGTGTGTTTATAAATATGTATAAATATATAGATACAGGAAAGTTTCAGAAACTTTGGATTGCTCTAGCTCATTAAGCTAATACAAATAGCTTTTTTTTTTTTTTTTTTCCCCCTTAATTTTTTTTTTTCAAAAAAAAAAAAAAAAAAAGGTGGTGATAGCGGGGTGGGAGAGAGAAAAACAGTGATTTCGCAGAAGAGCCCTGCTGCAATTCTTCCTTCATTGCCCACCAGCTACCTGAGTGTTTTCTGCATCCTCTTTTATCTAGGTGTGACACTGGGTGGTTACAGTGTCAGATAGCAAGTGTTTGTCAGGATCTGCTGGATAGCTGCACAGCTAGCACACTTGTTACACAGCTGTGTTCAAGCCTGAATAGTTGGGTGAAAAGGAAGTTGCTGAAAATGAGATTTGTGTGTAAAGATGCCTCCCATTTTGAAAGGAAACTAATACTGTTTTCAGACTGAAAGCTTAGAGATGCATTTTCTGTGGTACCACTGAATTGCTGCTACTCAAAAAGAACATCAGAAGAAATGTAATCCTGTTTGGCAAAAATTGTATTTTATGTTGTGAAAGTCAAATTATCTTAAGAGCATTCAGACACCACTGAAGTTATCCTTTTATTTGAACACTGTGACAATGTCTGTGTTTTTATCTATGCAGTTAGAAATGACATGGTTAAACTGCAATGAAATAATGCTCCCTGAGGTTTAGAAAAATCTGTCCACAGAAATCAAAAAGGATAATTGTACTTATTTGATTGTTTGTATAATATCAGAGACTCTGTGTCGGAATCATAATGCATTAAGGAAATTTAATCTTAATAAAAAGACCTATACTCAACAGTTAAGTGAACCAGTCTTAAGGCAATTTTAGAGCCATTTAGGTATTTTTGCATTATTTACTCTTGAACTTGGACTCCCTCATACTTGTATGTACTCAGGCTTAGTTTATTAAATAAAGACTAGCTGCATACATAGAGTCTGTGACAGCTGAGGATAAAAAAATGTGTCTGACAACTAACCAAAGTCTTTTATTATTATTATTATTATTATTATAGATAGACTTGGGCTTTGATTTATTATTATTATTTATTATTATTACTATTTTTTGCATCTGTCCTCTCTGAACATATAGAAAGGCTGGCACAAGCTTTCTTTGAATACACAGTATTCATCACTCATTATCTGAATAAAGGTAGATGGCCCAGCCAGATGGTCCAGACTAAAGTTTGCTAGCAAATACACAGGCACACCGCACGCACACAAAGTTTAGGGAAGAAACAGACACTTGGCCCCCCAGCAACTGGCACCAGGTGCACAGTCTGTGTGTGACCCATGGCTCTGCTCCAGCCACCGGTGCTCACCTCGCTCACCCTGGTCCCCCACACTAGCTGGTTTGGGAGCACACACCACTCCCACCCTGTGGCTGTGGGTAGAAGAACCCGTTCACTCCAGTAGCTGATGCTAGTGCCCAACTCACTCCAGCACCTGGGCACCACAGGTGCTCACAAGCCTGAGCACCCTGGCTTGACTTCAGTAGTTGGCATTGGTTTCACACAAATACACAGGTCCCACCAGTGACTGATGCTGAGACTCCTACACTTGCTCCAGTATCCGGCACCACAGCCCACAAAGCACCTATACCCACAGCCTGACTCCAGTAGCTGACATCAGTTTCAGTCACACACATGTGCTGGTATTGCCAGTAGCTGGCACATAGTGCTTGTAGCACATGCACGTGGGAGAGAGAGTGCGAATGCAGAGAGAGAGAGAGTTAAGAAAGATTTAAAAAATATTAAAAAATATTTTCGATAAACAGGGTAATAGAGAAATTTGATATAAAATGGGAGTTGGCTCAAAAGCACTGTAGATTTTTTATTTTTTATTTTATTTTTTTTTTTTTTTAATGTTGGAGTGTGTGTCCCTCAAAATATTCTAGTACTTCTTGGGGATTGGATCTGTAAGAAGAAACATAAAATTTGTAATGGTTTGTTTGCACTACTTATTTTGCAAGCAACCTATGCACTGTTACATTGTGCTGGCTTGCAGACTAGTTTGTGTATTCATTGTTTTGCATTGAATGGTATAAAATGAGAGAAAATTGACACAAACTTAAAAAAGTGCATATAGCCACCTGAATTGTCCAAACGTGTGTCCAGCTGTACTCATTCCTAACCGGTGTTTCTTACTGGTCTTTAAAAACCTCAAGTGATAGAAGACCTATACTGTCTCCACACAATCTATTCTAGTGCTTCCCATTCTACTTTGTTTTGTAATACCTAGTTTGACTCTTCCTTGCTGCAAATGAATTCTATTACTAACCTGTGCTAGGAAACAGAGAGACTATGTTTGTTTGTTCAATTTACAAGTGACACCAAATTGAGAAGTGCTGAAAATACACAAAAGCAGAGGATTAGAATTCAAAAAAATTGGTAAAATTGTTTGTGTTTTTTTTTTTAAAAAAAAAAAAATAGCATGAAGTATTGTAAGGAGAATAATAGAGTAACACAATGAACTATTAGCAATAGCATCATGGCACTGTTCAATACTTTGCAGCCACCTGGTAATGTTTTCAACATGAATGTGTTCCCTACCTTGCTCCTGAGAATACTATGCAAGTCTTCATTTTCATCTAGGGATTTTCAAAACCTGCAATCATCTTCTAGGAAAAGAAGATACCTTTGCACAGAAATGCAAGCAGTGATGTGAACTAAAAGGAGTCTGAGACAGCTCAAAGGAACTAGAAATTCTACTGTAAATTCTAAAGATCTGACTACAACATCTTTCTTAATGGTAAGAATAGTTAAATACTATTTCCACTGGATCTCATTATGTTGTTCACTGTAAGAGCAGTTTACTTGGAATGCATCAATTGAAACATGTCAAGAACAACACAAAATGTTATATGTATTAGTATGGAATTATGTTCCTGAGGTAAAAATCAAACTTGACTTCCGTTAGGCCAAATGAGCAACTCACTCATTCTATGGGTCTGTGCAGTGTTACGTAGAAGGCTAATAAATTTGCCTCATGTTTTGGGTTTTTTAAAATGAAAGGCAGCTGTGTAGGGGATCCCATCTCCAGTGCTTACTTTCCTTTCTATTTGTCTTTAAATTTTCTGTTAACATTGTTCATTTAATTTTGTGAATTAATATTATATCTATACAAATGTTGCACTACAGCAAGCTATGAGGTTTGATTTTTTTTTTTTTGTATGAAACCAATGAGCCTGCTGAGATCACTGTAATTTAAAAAATAAATCTATGATTATACACCACATTGTGTTTGTCAAATAACTGTCACAAGCTTAATCATTTGACACAGAATTCTAATCATATTATTAGTGAATGTGTATAGCTATATATATGTGTGTCTGTTGCATGTGGATAGAATGGGTAGAAGAGACCAGTTGTCACTGTCCAGCTTCTTATTTTACCAGACTTCAGGTTTCACTTGTTTACAGCTACTACGAGGCTGAAAAAGTCACATTCAAAGTACTGACCTAGAAAATGTTTTTCTTCAGGGATAATGGTTTCTTGAATATGATAACAGAAAAGAGGAGATGCAAATACATTTTTGATAATGTTGTTAATATTTTAAAAGGGAAAACTGTGAGGTATATTAAGCTAATGTTTTATGAAATTAATGTTAGATATTAATATATCAGTTAATGATATATGAAAATTTCCATTTTCCTAGTTATCTTTTAGCTGCCACTTATATTTACCCTAAATTTTTCAAAATCTCACTGCAAAATTGTGGATGAAATTGTCTCTCTATCAAGAGAATTGAATAGAATTTTCCCCTTGGTAGAGGCTGTAGGTTAATTAATAGGCTAATAAAGGGAAATTATACTTACTAAAAATAACAAGAGAATATCTTCATATTGACAAGATATTGAACATCATTCTTTATTCTTTTTAGTCATCACTGCTTTTCAAAGGAATTTGCTTTTAGTTACAAATATATAAAAGATTGTAAACATTTGAAAATAGCTGAAGTAGTACAAAATATTTCTGAAAGAATGTTAAAACCAAGTGCAGGATTTTGATTTGATTTACAATCAATCAAACAATGAATGAATGAATAAATAAGGGGCACACATATTGTGGAATGAAAAAGCTCAGAATCAAAAACAGTTGTACTTTATTTATTTTAAAATGTTTGTGGTAAAACTAATGTGCAGTTGTAATCAGTTTTCTGATAGAGTTATTATTACTATTATGCCAAAAGTTGGTGTCACAGAATACAATATGATATATAAAGGCTCATTTGAAAAAAGCAGAATTAGAAGATCAAAAGGTGAGGAACTGTATCATTAAAATGACACCATTTTACTGTGTCTAAATAATAGTAACAAAGAAAGATTAATTTCAACAGTTCATGCCTAGCCACTTAAAATCCAATGGACAACCATGACATTAAAATCTATAAATTTCTTTTTTTCTTTTTTTCTTTTTTTTCTTTTTTTTCCCTCAAAAGATACTTCAAATATGAAACATCTATTGGATGGAAATAGTCATAATAATAGTAGCCTTTTGAAATAACTTGTTTAATGTATTTGCAACTCTGATAGTTTGATGGCCTTTTTTGTTGATAGCCTTAGACTTCTCTGAAGTCACTGTATGAAATGTCTGTGAAAACAGAAGTCTATCAGTGCTTAATTCTCTCTGATCTTTCAAGTTGCTTGTGTTTTCTTTTTCCCCAGATGACATAAAAGCATTTCATTTTCAAAAAGAAGATGAAAATGAGAAATTCCAGCATCAAAGAAAAAAGTACAAGGAATTAGAATGCACAACATAGTTAAGTGGAACACATTTACACTGCAATCTGTAGTAATTGTGTCAAATTTCAAAGCAGATAAGAACACATTGACAATTCCAAATCATTTGGTGAGTTTGTGACGAAAACCACAATTAACCTGTGGATTACCCTTTATAAGAAATTGTTTAACTTCTTTAGATAGAGAAGTTAACTTCTCTATCTAAACAAGTGTCATGAAAAGTACTGAATCTTTTTAAGCACAAGTATGAACTAGATAGAATAATAAAATTCAATATGAATTCCTCTTGCAAAATCCAAACTGGAATTTCATTGATACTAGGTACTTAGAAAGCATTGGGGAAAAAAACTGGCTGGACATTAACAACCTCCTTTAAAACAAAAGACAATATATATATGCAAAAGAATGAGGCTATATAAGGGTTCAGTTTGGAAAATAACATTCATTATGCTCATTTGTGTTGCATGTTTTTCTACATCTATTTTAAAACATATTTTTAAAATCAGCTAAGGTATGTTCAGATGTGAAGTACCCAATATTTTCTTTAAAAGCTGTTTTTGATATATATATTTTTTGACTTTTACAGAGAGGCTTTTAGAGTAGTATACTTTGTGTAAGCTGCATAGAGGAAATGAATTGATTTTTTATTGTGTGAAGAGATGAAAACAGTTTTTTAATATTCCAGTGAAACAATTTTATAGAGAGAACTAATTTACGTGCTTATCTTTACTGATGTGGGTGGTCTTGCTACTACTTACTCAAATGCTAAGGTTAATCATATGACTAAAGGAGAAGATACTTTCAATGAAAAAATGAAAAAATTGATCTTTGAAAAAAAAAAAAAAAAAGAATTTCTGCATGATATCAGCTGAATTCCTATTATTATATCCAAATCAAATGCATAAAATATTCCCACATGAAACCACTCTGGTTTCAGATGCACATGCTGATTTATACAGTATGATATTTGGGCTACAAAGGCCACTCACTCCTCAGGGACTCTGCAGTCATAATTCACACACTTTTGAGACCAAAGATGTGGTATACTGTTTTATTTTTCCTAGAACTTTCAACCTGTAGTGATGTTTTGAGACATTCCCTAGAAGACTCTTTACTCTGAGGCCTACTTATATCTAATGTTTTCCTAATGATTGTGACTTGTCAACTCTAAGTTGTGTTTTATTGTTTTTTAGCTCCAAGGCAAAAAATCCATTCAACTGGATATTATTTGATATTCATCAGTGTATTAAAACAATGTTGTATGGTTCTTCCCTGAAATTGGTATGACTCTGATGGCCAAAAATACATATATTTTTAACTCATTAACATTAGTTAGGTATAGAAGCAGTACAATGGATTGGATGTTGCCAGAACAGATGTATTAGCTTGACAGGTGAAAGTTTTCCACTGATTCAGATTACTCTTCAGTTTTGGAATAGTGCAGGTTATTTCTCTTAAATAACCGGCACAGGATTAAGCTTATTAAATCCACCAACAGTGTAGGTTCCATTTGAAGCTAATTTTTTACCATCTCAAGCATGACTTTTCACTGGAATATTAATGGAGAAAAATATCTGCATAAATATAAATCCATAACAATATAATTCATGAAGGAACTCAACCTGTGTTTTGTTGTGGAGTCTGTCATTGTTACAGTCTTTTAAATGAACAGCAAGACTAAAAATTCAAGAAATAAATTCATTAATTATATGCAATTTTTAAGCACGTTAGTATGAAATGAAGTTTCTTCTTCCTTTCCAAATAACTCCACTTACCTGCCTGAAAAGCTTCTCAAGAAAAAATCTCATCTTTTCTATATTGTTTTTATTTTTCCTTTAGTATGTATTTCAATAAAATATTTATCTATGTGCAATAGATTCAAATGGAAATTCAGATTAGACTGTACACTTTTCTTGAACAGTCCACAATCCAGAGTACCACTTATATATATTGGCAAGATAATCAGGCATTGAAATAGCTGTTGAAATCTGTATAGTACTGCTTCTTTATATTGGGATCCAAGTTGTCCCACATTATTTAGAACAAGATTTCCCTTTTGCACTATACTAGTTACTTACCTCACAAATGTATGCTCTTACAAACTTGGAAAACCCTTTATATTACTTCCTAGGAACTTGTGGTAAGATATTAATGTATGAGAACATGTTCAGTTCATGAGATGTTAAACTGGAACATTTCATTATTGAGCCAGAGCAACACAAAGTACATGAACAAGATTTTGATTCCACACCACTTATTTCCTGGCAGTCACATGGTGTTCTTTACAGAATTAATAGAATTGACAGTGAATAGAAAGAAAGGCCTATATTTACAGAAGCTTTGGAAAAAAAAAAAAAAAAAAAAAAAAAGTGTGTTTTACACAGAATCTTTTTTAATTTTTGTAGAGCCTGTTTATGTGATATCTGGAGCTCTGTCTCATTGTGACATTTTCTCAGGTTGTTAGAGTCACATTGCATTGTCTTCTGTAATACTGCTTGGCAGAGCACAAGGAATACAACTTGATTTATGTTGTCACAGTGCAATGTGTCCTCAAGACAGCTTTGAAAACAAAAGAACTAAGTACCATTAAACACACTGTAGTTTTCCAGTGGGAAATTCAAGTTTTATTTTTTGTGAATAAGCACTAGAAAGCACAAAGTGAAAAAAGTTCTCTTCGCTGTCTTCCTGACTTGTACTTTTTTTTTTTTCCATAAAAAAATGGCAGATCCCTTCATCTTCAATGAAACAGTAGCTGTGAAGCCTAAAAGAGTGTATATATATCACAAAATATGCTAGAGCAATCTCTTAAAATGGAGGCAAGAGAAAAGATATCTCATCGTGAATTTATTGCTGTTGTTCGTTAGTTACAGAACAGTGAACATGTGGAGGTTTTGAAAGAGCTTAGATGCTGTTGACAACCAATGGCAGTTGGGTTCTGTATTTCCTATGTGCCCTTTGAAATTTTAACTACTAATGATTATGGAAGCTGTGAAATTGAAACCTTGAGGCTGAAGTCTCTCATTAGCTCACAAAAGTAGGGGTCCTGTTGGTTCATGTTCCCCCATTTTGTCTTCAGTGACTCACAGCTCTGGCACAGAAATCTTTCTCCACAGGTGAGAGACTGTTTTCTCCACTTTTTCTCAAACTCTCAGGGTCTGTACTAAGACCTCTTCCCTTTTGAAGACAACACAAAGATTTGGCCATTCATCTTCAATGACTTGTATCTTGTAAAGTTTCATGCAGGGCACATAATACTCACTCACCTTAATGTCTTTTTTGTGAGTTTGTGAGACATATTATCGTTATATTGGTCTGCACAAGATGGTGTGAAGTCTAGTGAGAACAACTGACAAACTGACAAATGCAGTATATGTTTCAGTTTTATTTTTCCATGTTTTCTTAGTTCCTATTTGTAGTGTTCCATCTAGTGTGCAAGTTTTCTTTTCACAGATTATTTCTTTCACAGTAGCAAGTAACTATCAAAGAAAATATGTTGCCTCAAATAAAGTAATAGATTATCCTAGGAAATTAAAATATTAATTTACATTTAACTAGAGGCTCAAAAGTTAAGAACGAGCTTCATTTTAGATGAAGGTAATAAAATAGTTTCAGAACTAACATAAAAACAAACATTAGAGTCATAATGGCTGCACTTTTTGAAATGGAAAGGTAGAAATAGAAAATGCCCGGGTAACCTTTCCAGATCTGTGTCGACTACTCTTTGATATCTGTACTATTCCAAGAAAAAGTATATTTTCTCTTGGAAGTAATTGTAATTTTGAAGCACTTTTGGCAACAGTTCCAACCTTCTTCAGTGATGAAGGGAAAACATAAACATGTTCAAAATTGTGACAGCCATTTTCAGTCATATAATGAGACATGTTACCTGGCCAGCATATATAAGAAAGCCTATGGAGAAATACACCTGCAGAATCATAATACCATCTTTCTTTCTATATCTAATCTATGCATGTCAAATTCCATGGGGAGTCAACCCTGGAATCTCTGCCTTCCACTTTCTCTTAGAGGAGCAGTTAGATGGAAGTCTCATCTTCACATCTACAGGGTGACAATGGAGAAGGGAGCCATAGCATCCTTATAACACAATGCATTTTGCTTTCCTATATATATGACTTCCTGACTATCTTAAACTCATATAACAATACTCTCAGAATCCTGATGAAAGCTGAGTTGTTTCTTATTGCTGTTTATTTTAGCTACATTCCAGCTTTGAAATAAACATTTTTATTCCTGTTTTGTGATTATTAAAATGCATCATATGCTACCTGCTTCAGCTGGCTATGCAGGAAAAAACATTTAAAAACCTGTGTTCTCTGCTTAACTCTCAAAGATGAGTTAGTATAAGGTATAGTCAAATATTGGTCAGTAGCACAGTAGCACCGAAGAAAAGCAGCTACAATCCACAGTGTAAATTTTAAATTAAAAAACAATTAAGTAAAATATTTTTATACCAGGAAAAAAAAAAAAAAAAAAAAGAAGTGGACAAAAAAAAAAAAAAAAACATTGAAAAACTAGAAACTTCTGGATGTCAAGTGCAGGTAACTAAATGTCATTGTTATTTTAAAACTTACTATTTGAATTTAAAACTTACTAATGAAGAAATTCCAGTGTCTTTCAAGATCAAAGAGGACAGATCAATATTACACAAAGCAGATATTTATATCACCAGTGATTCTACTGTGGATCCATGGAGGCACTTTAAGTTGTAGACTCACTAGTCTAACACCTTATGTTTATGTTGAATTTGCCATCATTTCTATAAAGAAAAAAAATGTCTCCTAGACAACATTTTAGTCACTGTTTAGAACAGAAATGGTATTTTCTAATTTTAGAGATCCTTTTCCCTTTCAAGCGAGATTTTTTGTTGTTGTTGTTCCTTCAACACTTTGCAGATGCCACATAAGCTCTACTTTTTCCTTCCTCTTCTTAAATCGCATTGAGTCCTAAAGAATCAGTGCTACAAAAAAAGCCTTTCAATCCAAGGGGTTACTACATGACTATCAGGTAATAAAAAATGAATATCCTTCTATCTGCCCTCTGTGAACATTCATATTCTGAAGATGTCTTATTTTCTTTAGGTTACTCACTCAGCAGTCACTCTTTGTTGTCGATGGTTCTAATGGTTGGTATGAAATTGCACGTTCATTCTATTTCACTACTGAAACTCTTTGGTTCTGTATCCTGGGGAAAAAAAAATAAAATAAAAATCAGATGTCAGATGTATTTCATGCTTGATAAACTACACTGCGTAGTAGGTAGTAGAATTAGGAAAAGAGAATTTTCATGATTACATAAAGCATCTTTCCAATTTCTGTAATTAATTTTTTCTTTCTGTAAATTATGAGATAAGATACCTGAATGGAATTTAAAAAGAATTTTTGGGGGGAATAGATCTTATTCAGCAAATTACATCTTTTAAAAAATTTCAACTGAACTGTATATGTAAGGTTAAAGATGTTGATCAAAAAAAAAAAAAAAAAAAAAAGTACTGAATTTTCTGTCTTTTCTTCCCATACAAGATTTTATATACCAATCTTCCAGCTCTTGACTCTCAGGGAAAATAAATAAATAAACAAATAAGTAAATAAAACAGATGAGTCAGACTATTTTGAGTTAAGCTAGTAGTATTTTCACTTCTCTGACAATTTTTGTTTCTCTTGTTATTTGTTCTCATCCCAAATGAGATGTCCAAGTTTTTCAGGCGACAACAGACTAAAGATTATCTGTCAAAAAAAAAAAAAAAAAAAAGATAAGGCTTATTTAACAGAAATAATGAATCATGAGATTTATTCAAGCAAAACCTCAAATATCCAAAGCAGTTATGATCAACAGTTCTCTAGGTCTCACTCATATGTCCTTCTTTGGGAACATACATTTTTTTTTATTTTTTGGAAGACAGTTTCTTGCTGCACTTCTGGCAAAATAAAACCTCATTGTATGATTTCACTGTCTACTTACTGATCATTAAATATGCTAATTTGTGCATAAATAATGATTAGAAATAAACTGTTATTCCTATTTCAAGAAGTAAAAAGCCTTTTAAAAGTCTCAAATAACTGTCCCCATCTCATATCCCACATTCTTCCATGACCAAGGCCAGATCCTTAGGTATATTTGTGGAGTATATAGGAAAGCTCAAGAGTGAACTATCTCATTTTCCTATCCTATGGTGAGGGGTATGTGTTTTTGTTTGTTTGTTTGTTTGTTTGCATCAATTGAAAGGTAAGTCATTATTTATTTTTAATTTTTAAATATCTGTTTACCATTAATATCCCCCATACTGAGGTGATTGCAAAAGCCAAGGTAAAATTGCTATGAGGCCACTTTTTTGCTGGCCTGATATTGTAAAACTGCCAGCACAGCAATGGAAAAAAAACTGTGTCAGCCTATTGCAACTTATGTGAGCAAAATATTTCATTACAATGGAATAATCTATCTTATAAGTCTGGGCTTGAAACAATAACAATACCAACAAGCACACAATTCATTTAGGCACACTCAGGTTTTACAAAAGGAAGAGGTCACTTTCACATAGGGGAGCCTTGTGATTTTTTATTTTTTTTTTTTTTCCTAGGAGTAAACTGATTTAAAAGCACATGCTGAAGGGTATAAAACCTTGAATATGGTACGTGAATTATCTACAATAACAAAAATCACACAGCTGAGAAAACAGAAAACATCACTAAAACTAAAATTAACCTTTCTACTTGGTAGGATGGAACCACCCCTAGAAGCTTTCTTTATACAGAAAAAATAAATTTAATTTCAAGAAAGAAAATTAATGCTTTAAATCACCATCCTGAAAACTTTCCAATAGTGTTTGAACAAATAACTCCTCTTTTTAATTGTCTCAGATACAAGGGCTCTATTTTATTCTTATCATGGAATTACAGGCCCAGTTATTTCACTGTTTGATTGAGTGTTTCCCAATTGCATTTGGGAGGAGATAGAAATATGCACAGGAGGTGATAAAGTATGGTGGATAAGGGAAAGAACACTTCTCTCCTAAAAGTATGTGAAGAGTATGTCTGTCTTAAATAAACAAAACAGCAAGAGCAAATTAACAAAATTAAAAACAAAACACAACAACAACAACAAACAGATCTTCCATAGCTGTTTCAGCTATTTAGCTGACATAATGGGATTTCTTCTTAATACTTCAGCATTTTCTGATCACTGCAGTCAGCCCCATGGAAATTCCTTCAAACCTGAAAGGATGCTCAAGACAATTGAGTGTTCAAGTGTGAGGAACTCTTCAAAGTGAGGAACACTTGTTGCTCCTGTTGGATTTCTTGTAGTTTGCCTTAAATATGATGTATAACTATACTTTATTTCCTATGGAACAAAAACAAACAATTGGTTACATGTATCTATAAAGATGGGGGAGGGGGGTAAGAAAATGTGGGAAAGTAATGGAAGCAGGGAAAGTTTATGGCATTGACATTTTAGCTTGCAGGAGTAATAAGTCTTTAAGCTTACATGATAACTAAAACTGTAACAGTCACTCTTGGCTCATTTGTATAAATCCAGTAGATCAATTGCTCATTTCGTATGATAGTCATGTAGGAATCACGTGATTTGTCAGAGACAGCTATATAAACAAAAGTTCATCACTGTTTCCTTTATTGAAAAAAACTAATTCAAGCAATCCTACATTTTTGTTAAAATATTTTTTCACTGAAAGTGAACATTTTAGAGGACTAAATCATTGCATTTTTATACAAATTTTCAAAGAATTTATTCAGTAGTCTCTTCTAGGAAAAAAAATAAAACAATAAAAACAATACTTTTTAAAGTTCTTTTAGAGCAGGACTGTGATTTTTATCTTGAAAGACTTCAGTGTTTATCCATTTCCTTTAAGACTGATCAAGATGTTGGGCTTATGCACAGTCCGTTTCTCTGTGAGCATGACATTTTTTATTTAAATCCAGATAAAGGCTTTAGATTTTAACAATGAATTTTTATATTTTTAAAGGCTTTAGATTTTAACAATGAATTTTAATATTTTTAACAATGTTTATTTTTTGGTTGGTCAATTAAAAATTGATGCTAGTCATTCTGTTGAATACTTTTAGGAAAAAAAAAAAAAAGGATTACAAATAAAATATATAGATATGGAACAATACAAAATATAAATGGATTGGGACAGTCCTAAACTTTGTGTAGATTTAGAAATCAATTGAAAATATGCTTTTTCTCCAAGACATACTATTTCATCTCTGCTGCAAACTACTGCTTAAGTACAGTAGTATTTGTTGGAACGTACAAGTGAATGAGTTAATGAGTGAACTTAAATTTCCTTTAGCTGTTCAATTAGTTGTAGTATTAAATTTTAGAGCTTTTTTTCTATCTTTTCCAACTTTATTCCTCTGTTCCCCAAACTGACAGTCACTTCTTCCTTTAAAAGTTATTCTAATGATGAGTCTGAAAGAATGAATGAGGATCTTATTTATTGCCAATATACTTTATTAACAGCAATTTCTCATTTATTAGCAGCATTAACCAATTGGGTTAATCCTATTTAAAATAAACAAGGAAAATAAAGAAAAAGATCTCTAAAAAAAGTCTCTAAATTACTAAGTTTGATAACTTTATTTCAGGCATGAATCCCTGCTTAAGGAGAATGCCTTTGTAACTTAAATATTCAATAAGAATTAAGCAATTGTTGAAGCATTTTCTCCCTACTAGGAAAGAGAGTCATATCGAGAAACCTTGAGTCTTTCACAGGGTTCAAAAGCTTGTCTCAAAAGCCTGCAGTCAATACTTTCAATCTGCTTTCTAAAGGCATTGCTACTCAGGTGCCTCTGAAGTACTTTTTATAATTTAGGGGCCCAATAATCTAAAATAAATGTGTCTATACAATTGTTGTTTCACTAACATGGACTGAAATGTTCCACAAACCTTATCCATCCAAAAAATGAGACTCGTAAAGGTATTTGACTAACAGATGAATTGTCCCTCAGAGTATAATGTCTTTGGGTCAAAACTTGGTAGGTTGGAATAACTTTGGAAATGTCTTCCTAGAAAAATCCACTTTATGTCATTGTACTGAAATTTTTCATGGTTTTAATTAGACAATCAATGAATCTCTACATAGATAATCAGGTGAAAACCTTTTTGTCGCTTTTTTTTTTTTTTTTTCACAGTTAAAACTGTGAAATGAGATCCTCCCATTTCTTCATGGTTTTCTGGAATGAAAGCTGTTAATTGCCAGACTGACAGCAGTTATGTGTATTCATATTATTTTTTAATTTTTTAAATGATAAGTTCATTACTGCCAATTCTAAATTCACGGAATATGTTACGGACACAACAAAAGATAATTATATAATGCATAGAAACATTAGTTACAGTTTTACATTACTATTAATGAGAGTATGAATGTAGCTTTCATCATTTTTGAAGGAAACAAATTTAGAAACCTAAATGGTTTTCAGGCTGTGTGACTCAATGGAAATCCATGCAGAGCTCAGCTCTGAGATGCTTGACTCAAAACTAAATCCACTGGGAGTGGATTAACAGCGCAATTCACTCCCATATAGCTTTTGTGATTTTGAGGCCTCTGGGAAAAGTTAAATTGAATTAAGTTCCTTGTTTATTAATTTTTTGTTATTACACAACTGAAACAATAGTAAAAAAAAAAAAATAAGGAAAACGATAAGGAAAGAGAATGCAAGAGAAGAGACATTTTCACAAATGTACTTTTGTTTGACTGAACTGGTGTGATTTTTTTCTATAGCAATTGCTGAACTATAAATGAAAGATGAATAGTCCTTTCACAACAATCATCCCATTTACATAAGACTTTTGGAAGAATTGCATTGATTTCATTTTGTTTCCATTGAAAATCTATGGCAGTTTTTCTTCCTGTTTTCCTATTGAGTTCAATGAGAACAGGGTTAGTTTAGCATTGAATACATTTGGTAAATGTGATCCTTAAATGACCATTCAAAGGCATTTTTTGAGTAATGTATTTAATTATTTGAATAGTCCTTCTCTATAAATAAACACAACCAAAAAGAGAAAGTAGTCTTTGTTTTAAACATTTTGGCTACCACCAATCATTGCTGTGGGCTATCCATTCAATAACATTTTTTTTTTTTTTTCCCAGTATATCATAAATGATATAAGAAGTGGTGTGTTTTGCTTAATTCTTCAAAAAGAAGCAATTTAATAGAACCAGTTGCCACTTTTTCAAGTTTCACAAACAGCAGCATTTTTTCAGACTTTTTCAATAATGGTAGATTATTTTTCTTATGTTTGGAATTCTCTGATAGTTTATGAAATCAGTGGAAAAAGCAGTCCTAAAATGGAACATGATTTCACAGGGTCTTATATAAATAGTAATTTGATAAACCTTATCAGAAACCACAAATTCACATTGAAATATATCAGAAAATGTTCTCAGATGTGTCTTTTTCAAAGTAATATGCTGTCTTAAAATTTTTGTTTTTTAGATGCCTAAAAGACAGAAAAACAAATAAAAAATAATGGGTTTCATTCTCTATAAATTAATTGCACTATCATTTTGTTAATTAATAGTAACTTCATGTCAATTAGTGGGAGAAGAAAACTGAGATCTTACTGTCTCTGACCTTTGTCTTTACCTAAAAGACTTAAGAAGCATTGGGAAAGTGAGTTAAACTGTTCACTTTCTTAAGCTGTAATGTCTGGAGGAGAGTTGAAGTACACTAGCAAGACATAATAATCCATTCAAACTTCTTTCTCTTGACATTTGAAAAATCAAGAGTACTAAATAATCATTTCCATCTCCTCTTCTTAGGGGTTCTTGACATATCTCCAAAGTATGAAATGTAATATTGGATAAGTTGAGATAGAAACTGAAACATCCCCATACCACTCCATGACAGCTGAGTAAAATATGGTTGCAGTTTGAGCTGTAGTCATTTGTAATATCATATTTTAGATTTTCCAGAGTTTTTTGGATTTCTCAGTAGAACGAGTGAATTGAAAATTGGTTTTGATTGAATTAGAAAAGATAGAAAAATGCAAGGAAAATTTCTGTCTCTTGTCCCAAGATGACTTCTTACTGCAAAAAATGTAAGTGGTTACTTGCTTGAGTTGCATGTTAATGTTCATGATTTCAATACTGGACAGCATCCTGACTTGTCTTTCAATATGCTTAAATATAGTAGTGTTCTCATACGCTATCTTGAAAGAAATCTTTAAAGCATAAAGATTTTCAAGTTCTGTTTTATATTAAAATAAATGGTTTAGAGTAATGCTTGCTTTTTTGCAGTTTCTACTACTTTTAACTTTATTTGCCTGTGTTGGTGATGAACATAATCAAGTTGTTCATAATCAAGTTTTTTCACAATCTATGCACAAGCTAATGTGTGCCATATGGTAGCATCAAATTGATTCAGGAAGAAGCTTACTGGGAGTTTCAAGAGAAGCTTGGAAGAGTGCTTTGAGTTAATTACCTTTAAAAACATTTTCCTGGGGAAAGCATTCTTTCTGTTCAGAAGCATAGGTAGGGAACAAACTGGACTGAGGATTCCAGGACACATGCCTTGGAAATAAAGCTGGTTTGTCTCAAAGGAATTGTGCAACTTGTTTTGTAATGTTAAAGCACTGTATATGAAACAATTCTGCTAATAACAAGATTTCTTTTGAACTATTTTCTCTGCTTTCTCTACTTGAATTACCAAGTGTATGGAATTTTCAGCCAAAGTGTTTTGTGGTGGTTGTCTCAGCTTGTAAAGTATCTTCTGAAGATATATGTTCATTTATCTTTATTTTTCCTGGGAGCCATAACTACAGTTTTAAAAAGCATCCTTCCTGTGTGCAGTCACTCTTACACTTATTTGAATAAACATTGTGAATGTGTAGAAAGAATGAATGTGTAGAAAGAATGTAGAAAGGTATTCTCCTCTTCTTATACTGGTCTAGATATCCATAACTTTTGAGACTTGATACGTACAAATTGTCAAAACAAACAAACAAACAAGAAAAAAGTAAAAATAAAAATTAATACTAAATAAATAAATAACTATGGATGATTTATATAGGTTTAATATTAGAAACCACATTCCTGATGAGTGGAAAAGGATGCCTGGCAGCTCCACATTGTGTATAGCAAAAGAGAAGACATCTGGAAAGAAAAACAAGCAAGCTTGCTAGCATTATCTGATATAACACAGGAAATAAACCAGTCACATTCGATGACACTTTGGATGTCATAGATCTAGGCAACACATATGGTCTCATGTATTTTCTAAGCAAAGAGGCCACTTTAAAACCACATCATTTGCAATAATGAAAGAATTTCATTTCCTGCCAGGTCCCATAGAAACATTTTTATGTGTTTGTTTTGTTTGTTTTGTTTTGTTTTTTGTTTGTTTGTTTGTTTGTTTTGTTTTTGTTTTGATTTTTGATTTTTTTTCTCTGCCTTGCAGCTTAATCACTTCATATTCATTTTATGAGTTTCTTAAATACATAAATAAAAGCTTTGCAGTTAAACTCACAAATTTTTTGAATTTTCAATAGATACATTTTTATGTTCACTTCAGTGGAGAAACAAAGACAAATTCAGTCCAGAACCACCAAGAATCATGTCACTAAATACACATTAGCACAGTGAATCTGTCAGTAGGCCCACTTAAATGTTTAAATAACATAATTGTAAAATTAATATCCTGCACTAGAAAGATTGAAATGCAGATGGAGTTGTAACATAGTTGTGAGATTCTCATTTGTGGTGGGAAATTGTATGGGCAGCTTCCATTTTGATTGGACAAAATTTAGATAGATAAAAAGACTTACAAAGTAATAATAATATGTATGTGCATAAATTAAAGAAAGAAAATCTCAATTCATTTGTTTCAGATGGTAATAATGCTCTTGTGGCTTTGGATTGGAAATAAAAAAGGGCTTTGGAAGTGTCTGGAAGCAGCATCTGAGAAGAGAAAACATTTCTCAAAAGTTGCATCATTTTAGAGTGAAATGAAGTTGAGGTACAGTATAGTATTAAAACAATATATCACTATAACAAACAAACAAAAAAAGTTCAATTTTGAAGCAAAAAATTTCATATCTAAAAGTACACAACACTAAACCAAATCAATGTTTATTGTTTATGTATATTTACTTTGTCCTCTACAACAGATGTCAACTCAGAATTTGCTACTCTAACAACAGTTGTATATGGAACATGTTCTTCTCTCCTCAAGAGTTACAGACTGAATTTCATTCATGATGCAAATGAACACCTTACTCTGTGCTATATTGCAGTGAAGGTTGTTTGCTGTCAACAATAGTTAAGTGAAATAACGCTGACAACATATTATTTATGTGCATAGAAATTATTGAAATAAACACAACCACACATTTGTCAGACAATAATGAAGATGAGTTCATACCTGTTGATATTACATTTTCTAAACTGTGAGACCAAAAGGCAAAGATTGATTTTCTAGATTGCTATGCACATTTGTACAATATACTGAATTTCAAATGAGAGTCACTGTAACTTTATAAGATCAAGAACATATTTTCACACAAAGGTGTTAAGAATGTTATGAAAACAACTTTCAGTTAAAGTAGCATGTTTCAAACATGCTGATGAATAGAAACTTTCAAAGGCATATAACTTCAAGAAATGCAAGTTCACGTTCATTACTGCTCCTAAAATTGTCAGGAACCTTTTGTCAGCAACAAGAAAACACGAAATGCTATCTATGAACAGTAGACATCTAAACAAATTGAAAAAAAGTGTTGGAAGTATGATAATGGCAAGGATAAGTAGGATATTACTATTGCACATTTTATGTTAGCATCAATGAACACATTTACTCATCCCTTATCTTTTACACACTGAGTGTAAATTTTCCCCATAACTGTGGAAAATTATACTGTTGCAATGTACTGATAATGTCTGCAATACTTAGTCAACTTTTTTTCATTCTTATGGCACTACTGATTTGAATTTGCTTGCTTGATCTATTTTCTTCTTTTTGTGGAGGAGATCATTTGAATTAAGACAAGTAAAGATGTGTCTAGCAATTTCCCCCAAATCCAGAGAGATTAATATTCAGACATAAATCTGCCAAACCTATTTTTCTTACTTCTTTTTAGGTCAGCTTAGTGTAAAATATGAGTAGTTTAATAACTTGTTTAAAGTATTACTATTCCATTGTCATAGCCTATTCATCCTTCTGTTCAGGGCAGCATTCAGGATGAACTGTAACTTCAGGATGCCTTGCCTTTCTGGTGTCTCTAGAGGTAGCATTTGAGTATTAAAATGTAAGTACAATGAATGTAAGTTATACTAATTTGCAACTATTGGTTATATGTAGAGAAGAGAGACTAAATAAAAGAGGAATTCATGAAGAACAGGAGAAAATACAGACATGATAAACAGTATATTTTGCTTTTCTTTGAGATGCTGGGACTGACTTTGAGAAGAAGAATATAGCATTTCCAAGCTTTTGTTGTTGCTGTTTTGGTTGATTTTGCTATACAATCTCAGTGTAAGTGACTTTTTAAGGTAATGAATAAAAAATATCCAAAGATGACTGTTATTATTGCAGTTCCATTCATTTTATGATTCTTCTTATTCTTGTGATTATTTTTATGTGGCAAATATGTTTGACAGTTATGTTTGATTTTCTTCCTATTTTAACAATGAAACTGGTGTTTATAGATACTGATTCACTGTGAATTCATTATGAAGCACTTGTAAAAACTAAAAAGAATTTAATGGAAAGCTGGACGGAATATTTTTGTCTTGATTTTAGGGTAAGAGTGTTTGCTGCTGAATTCATATATTATAATCTGAGTTTAGTTTGTATCTTCTTAGTCATGTAGCATTCATGGTATCTAGTATGATTTCCTTTGTGGATAAACTGACCTAGTGGGTAAGTCTTTAGGTCAAAATTTCTTACCGGATCAAGGCAGAAACTTCCCCTAAAGAGGATGTGTCTTTTTCTTTAGCTAGCTTACTTCTCATGCAGTCAGATTATATTTTATTTTTCTACCTGAGTTACTAAGCTATTTTTTACAAATTATATATTTCTATAGAATTCTATAGAATATGCTAAAAATTATTTATTCTACATACATCTCTGCACTGATGCTGCAGTTCCAACAACACAGAATTTGGGGGGAAGTTATGCTTCGTGGTCTGTGCAACACTGGTGAGGCTGCACTAGGGATGCTGTATAGAGTTGGGCACAACTTGTTCAAGAGGGTTCAGCTAAGATGGTAGCTAGAGCACACTGGTTGTGGGAAGAGATTAAGGGAGCTAAGCTTTCTTCATCTGACAGCTTTACAGTCCTTTAAAGGAGAATTGTAACAATGATGGAGCCAAACTCTTCTCAGTAGCAACAGACTTTCATGTAAGGAAGGGGACAGAAGCTGGAAACTTCAAGACAAACCTCAGTAAAAAGCTTGTCAGCAGAACAGTGCAGTGCTGAACAGGTTGCCCACAGAGGTCACAGCTCCTCCACCACTGGAGGTTTCCAGAACATGGTTAGAGAAAGGCAAAGGTGACCTGAACTGCTGTCCCACTTTTTGTGTCAAGTTGAGATAGACAACCTGCAGAGATCCCTCCGAAAAAAACATTGTTTGATTTTATGATTCACTGATAAATAGTGAGTGGTGGAGCCAATATTGAAAACATGTTAATGAGTAAAATGAACCTTAAACAGGTGTCAAAAGAGCTTTAACTTCCCACATTTTCATAATAGATGTGTGCACAGTTCATTGTGATAAGACAGTAGAATTTCTCTAAGGTCTCTCTATGGTGTTAGGGGAACTGGAGATACAATTTTGAGAATAAAGTTTAAAAGTTATTTAATACTATGGTTATTTTACTTGGGAAGGCAGATGAGTTCCACTACTCTCAAATGGGAAGGGGGAGAAAATACAATGCAAGGGGCTCAAGGTTTGAGATAAGGACGGGGAGATTGCTCAACAATTATCGTGATGGGCAAAACAGACTCAGAGTAGGGAGACAGTAAGATTTATTGCCTATTACTAACAAGATAAAGAAGTGAGAAACAAAGGAAAGAAAACAAAAAAAACCTTCACCCCATCCGCCCTCTTCCACCTCCTCCCCCCAAGCAGTGCAGGGGAACAGGGAATGGGGGCTGAGGTCAGTCCCTAACACTTCATCTCCACGACTCTTTCACAGTCACTCTCTGGCCCTGCTCCACGTGGGATCCCTCCCACGGGATGCCATCCTTCCTGAACCAACCCTGCATGGGCTTCCCACATGCAGCAGCTCTTCAAGAACTGCTCCAACATGGCTCCGTACCACGGGGTCCATCCATCTGCAGCAAACTGCTCCAGCACTGTTCCCCCACAGGCAGCATCTCCCCCCAAGCACCCTGCTCCTACATTCCTCTCCACGGGCTGCAGCGTGGAGATCTGCTCCATGTGAGACCCACAGGCTGCAGCGGGACAGCCTGCTCCACCACGAGTCTCTTCATAGGCCACAGGGGAACTGATGCTCTGTGCCTGGAGCACCTCCTGTCCTTCTTCATTGACCTTGGGTTGTTTCTCACTCCTCTCTCCCTCTCAGCTGCTGTTCCCAGCAGTTTTTTTTTGTTTGTTTGTTTGTTTTTTTCCCTGTCTTAAATATGCTCTCACAGAGGTGCAAATATCACTTATTGGCCCGGCTTTAGCCAGTGGTAGGGCCCTTATCTAACATAGAGCAGCTTCTGGATTCTTCTCGCAGAAGCCACCCCTATGGCCTCCCAGCTACCAAAACCTTGCCATGTAAACCCACTACAGATATGTACCAGAAAATAATTTTCATTTATAGCGTTGAGAACATGTGTTTAATTATTTAAAAATATATATATTCTGACTGGAATAACTGCAACTTTCAGTCACAGTTGTTCTGTTTAAAATTTAAAAAATTGTGAATAACTGTGGTGATATTAAAATATAAATAAATAAATAAATAAATAAATAAATAAATTCCCCCAATTACACATGCAATGGCTTGTTAGTAATATGCTTACTGAGATTTATAATTCCTGGTGTAGTTCCCTGGACCAGCATGTTCTATTCTGCTATGTTCAGTGACTTGTAATAATATTTTTGAGTACTAAAAGGGCCAGGAGAGATAGGAAGGATGACTCTCCCCTTGGATGAGTATAGTTGTACATACTGCATTAGGAGATGTAAAATCAAGGCAGACTAATTAGGCCTTTGTGTTCTTAGAAGTAGTGAGTGACTAATACGAAGCAGAATTTTGGAAAATGGGCTATCTGCCTTCTAGTCATATGTGGTTTTCATGAAGTCTGTCTGCTAGAATGCTAATACAAGATGTGAAATAATCTCTGTGGCTAAAGCTTATCACAGAGAATATCTGTCTTTTCATCAATTTAACCCTGAAGATCTTCATCAACAAAAACCTAAAATTATCTACACTCAACAGATGTATAATCTTTTCTGTATTACTTCCCCTTCCGAAGAATATTGTTATGAACCCTTCCAAAAGTCCACAAAAGTAATTATACTTTAAAGTCCAGGTTCTGGCATGCTTAAACATGCTAATATTCTGTGTGTGTGTGACCCTAGAGAGTTTTCATTTCTTGAGAATCAAAGAATTTTGATATGTTGCTGAGATACAGATTCTTTAGAGATAGAGAAATGTTTACAAGATGACTTTTTTTTTTTTTTTTCCCTTCATGTTCATTTTAGATTTTTTTTTTTCCTCTCCCTCCTCCATTCTCCTTTCTTATTTCTTGCTTGAAAAAGAAGCAAACCACAAAATTTAAAATTTGAAGTTTAAAACATTTGACTCCTTCCCAGGATGTTTGACTCTCAAACTTCCTCACATTTCTTTATTTTCTGCAAGTTAGAAATAAGGTGGATGGGGATGAATCACAGGCATGATGCTGACTGACAATATATTTTTTTCTCTTTTAAACAACAACAACAAAAAAGCTGTAATAACTAAAGATTTGTTCAGTCCCAACACCATTTTCATATGAGGAGAATGAACTATTAGATAAACTTCTGGAAGGTGAAGATATTCAACTTAGAGGTTCTCTAAGATGTGAAACCAGGGTCAATATTGTTGTTTCAAAATCTGTGAGATCAGTGAAGATCCCTGAAAAGGAGTTACAGATGCTAGTTTTAATGCTGTTTAAAAGTAATTTGGAGAAAAAATATTACAAAATGTAACTGCATCTTTTTAGGATGATACAGTAATAGATTAAAATATCCTACTCTTACTAGTACAGGAATGTTCTATGTGTTTTGCATTCTTTAAGCAAATTCATACGAATGTTTCTAGAGACATACGAATATAAAAATATATATATATACCTTTACTTGACACGGGACAGTTAAGCCAAGAAGAGCTTCTATAGAAAAAAATACAGAATAGAAAATATAACAGTAGATTTTCTTCTATTGATTTTCAGTGTTTAGCTGAAACAGACTCTCTTCTCAAACATGGAATTGTTTTAAAGTTAGTCACCTTTCTCAGTTTTCCCTGATGGAAGAAAATGAAAGAATGCTCCTTGCTAATTTTCTCAGCATAATTTTTCGTTTTCACTTAGATACAAATATTGAGCCAATTATAGTTTGTAACAAGGTACTACTCCTAGAGAAAAAAAAAAAAAAAAAAAAAAAAAAAAAGGAAAAGTGTAATACTAAAAAGCATAATCTAAAAAACAAAGGAAAAAAAAAAAAAAGGAAAAGGAAGAAGAGATGGGTATCTTGCTTTGTGAGGAAAGTTTCAAAAAAATAAGAAGAACAAATAGAAAAAAGACAAGAACCTAAGTGTGATCTGACCTGAGAAGTGAAAAAATAATATATAAAGAAAGGTTGATAAATATTAAGACAAAACAAAATGTAGTTGTTTGCCTCTAATTAATTAAAGTTTGATTTTTAATAGACATTTTCTGTTTTTATTTGTTAAAACTAAGAATTGAAATGAGAGTTATTGATGTTATATGGTATTACAGACTTATTGAGATAAGCTCTAAGGGCTTGTCCTTATAGGGCTGTTCATTCAGATTATCGTATGGTTTGAAATAGATGTGTAATTAGAACGGTAATATCTTATTAATTTCAGTTATGATCACTTTCTCACTTTCTTTCTTAAAGGAAGCAGTCTACCTGGTATTGTGTGAATTCAGACTCAGCAACATATCTGGAGACAGCTTGCATATCTATGCCTTTTATTCATATTTAAACTGAAATAAAATAACAACTGAAAATAAACTACTTGTATTCGAGAGAGGCGGCTTTTGAAATGAAGAATTCATCCAGTTGACTTCTACCACTAAGTCAACTATTACACATGCTATTGTAATTTTATTATTATTGTAATATTGTATCTGACTTACAACAGACAAAAATTGGATGTATAGGCTAGTATCCAGAAGAGAAAAAGTACATTTCTTCTATTTCTGTATTTTCCTTCAAGGCTTGCTATTCATCTGTTTGTTTGTTTATTGGTTGTTTATTTGTTTTTCTTGGGGAAGAAAAGCAAATAATCTTGCTTATAGAAACTCTGTCCCTGATTAATGTTTACTCCTATTATAAATGACTGAAAATGGACACAAGTTCTCAACACTGCCTGTAATATATCATGTAAATGTAAAAATGTATTTACAAAAAATATGATGTTATAGATTTTTAAAAATGCACATGTATCTTGATATAGAAAACTCCAGATTCTTTTTTTCTTATACCTGGAAACAAAAAGTGAGCAAAATAAATCTATTAATTACTGTTTTTCAAATAAGTTTCTCAGCAAAGATGTGACATCAGTTAGCTGGAAGCTTTCACAAAAGTAATATGAGAGAAAGGGCCTCATGGTCAAAGCCCTGTTTTCTAAAACTATAATGAACTCCAGTGGGATTTTAGCATGCTAAGATGGTACATATATATATATACACCTTTGAAAAACTGGAGCTTAGTTCATTAACATTGTGAACACTGCATAACCTCATCAACTTATTTTTAAATATTGTTTACTTTTTTGTTTGTTTGTTTATTTTTTTACTAAAGTCTGTAACTGGCTAGCATGACCACTTTTTATTGTTTGCCTGAGGTTGCATATGACTGAAAATGTCATTGCTTTAGAACATCCTCTACATCCTCTACAAGTGTGTAAATTAAAAAAGAATGTACTTACAGTGAGAGGATTATTTCCTCTACTGCTGTCTTGATGCTTTTGTTTTGTAAAGGGAGTTTTCAGTATTGTGGCATATTTCATTTCATTCAGTTGAAAAAAAATAGCATGAGAAACAGTGCACTTTTCATTTTTATATGACAAGTTTCTACAGTCTTCTGAACATGCCAGATGTATAGATATCTAAATAGTTGTTTATTTATTGATTGATTTTGAGGAAATAGAATTAAGTGATTTTCTTTTTAAGACAAGAGTTGAAAGCTGTATTTGATAATAGGAAGCTGTAATTTAGACAAATATTTTTAAAGGAAGGGAACGTTAAATCACAAGGTTGAAAGCTTGTCCTCAAGTGCATTTTAAATCAAGATAGAAAGTTCTGGGAAGTATCAAGAAGCTGTGAAGACAGTATTTGCAATTTATTTTCAATAAAGTAAAAAAGCCAATAGAAAGTCAAAAGAAGTTTCTGCTCAAGATATTTCAAAGCAGTAGTTGGTTTGCAAGATTCAAGATTTAAGAACTGCCCTAATGTCAGAAAATAGAATCTGGATACCCAATTGAAAGAGAAAATGAGAATTATATCTTAACATAGAATATCTCCTTGATACCTACTTAGTACCTACACTTAGGTGGTTAGTTCAGATAAAATCATTCCTTTCATAGGTCATAGACAGAAGGGGAAACTAAAGTATGTTTGGGTGGGGAGAGAAAATGAAATTTATTAATGAATTGCTGGTATATAAATGTTGGGCGTCATAATTTTGCTATGCTCTCTGTTCTGTCACAGTTATAAATAGGAAAGACACAGCTGCTAGAAAGTATGCATTTGTATCAGCAATAAATTAGTCTTTAATTTCTTATCTGTCTTACGGAGCAAAATATTACCTTTGGATCATTGAGCAAAATATTACCCTTGTATCATTGAGCAATCACTTCTTATTTACTGATATTGCAACAAGTTATCTATGTTTTCAGGCTCATTTTCCTGAATTCTGAACATAGTACTAGTAACTTCTACAAAACACAACTAATACTTCTGTCATAGTCTGCTAATTTATTCTCTCAAAATAAATTTCATAACTTTATAAATAGTAATTCTACTGCCATACTCTATTGCTATATTATTAAACCTACTTGATTTAGGATAAAATTAAGTAGAACTGATTAATATCTTGTAGATCTTTTTGATCTGCCTTTCAAAAAGATGCTTACCTGTCACGAGGATTTAAGGAAATACATTTCTTAATTCTTTAGGCCTTCAAATCACTGGTGGTGAAAGTTGCCAAAATGAGAATCTACAGTTCTGGAACAGATTTTAGGAGGTATTTGACCAAGATAAAAATCCTAAAGCTATGTCTCAGCAAGGAATGTGTTTTCATTCATCTCCTGGCTGAAGGAATTAGGAAGGAATACTTTGGTGAATGGTGCATGCTGCTTTGAGTTAATGGCTTACGGAAGGAGATGCAGAGATCTGGTAGGCAATGTATCCTGCTGCAGAGCCATAGGGACGGCTGTATAAATTGTCAATAAGCTGTGACAAGGAGAGGCAGAAGCTATTGGTGCGTACCCTAGATGAAATCTAACACTGAAGAGTAAGTGACTTAAGCTACTCATGAAAAGTAGATGCAGCTCACTAATGCACGTCCTGAAGACACTTGTTTCTGTTTATGAAAGGCTCATTAATTTTAGATTCCATGTGAAAAATCCCACCTTTCCAAATAATTTTATGACAGTCTTGCACTGGGACAACTTCTATTCAGGTGATAAATGCAATGTGGAGGGGGTATAAATACAGTTCTCTGCTGCTTGAGTAAAACATTTTTTTAAACTACACCTTTTGCTACAAGGCTATTAGAATGGAAGAATAAGGGCTCATTCTTTACACAAGTTTCAAGTTTCCATCTATATTTCCAAGAAGAAAGCCATCATCTCACTTACTTTTTAAAATAAAATTTTAACACTGCAATTCATTCCATAACATTGTATAACTTAGAAATGTGTGAAAGAGACAAAGACCAGGTAAGAAATGGTGTTTCATATCCCCTAAATCTGAGTAATGATTTGAAGTGTGTTTTAATTGTTGATTAAATAAACATAATGATAGCACCAGCTTCAACAG
Source organism: Stictonetta naevosa (assembly GCA_011074415.1). Classification (NCBI taxonomy): domain Eukaryota; kingdom Metazoa; phylum Chordata; class Aves; order Anseriformes; family Anatidae; genus Stictonetta; species Stictonetta naevosa. Next base: position 101,286,719 of record CM021697.1, read on the forward strand.
GAACTGTTATTTCATTGGGGGAGGGAATTTGTTGGGATGGGAGAGGGAAAGATTATTTTAAACTATATGATCTTCCTCTGCAAACTTTACATGTTGAAACTACTCAGATGAGTAGTAATGAGCTGAGGTTTTGAAAAATATTTTCCTGCCCAGAAAAAAAATTACCACTTCTGATGTACTTGTAGCTGGTATAGATGCTGTAAATAGAAGAATCACACTGTTATCCAGCATGTGTGTTAGTTCGGATTCACTCAGTGCTTTCTCTTTTCAAAGATTTTCAATTAAATAATCTTACCAAATTCCTGAAAAAAAAAAAAAAAAAAAAAAAAAAAGAGTAATGCCTCTGTATAAATTCAAAGGGTAAAAAAGATTTTATGGCAAGCCACAAAGTTTGTGCAAATAAACATTTGCTCTTCTATTTTTTATATTTTACTAGTTTACTACAGATTAAATACTTTAAAATTATGCCTAGGTATAACACATGACAATGTAGGACTACATTCTAAATACTTCCTGTATTTATGGAGCCATGTGCACTAGCTTTTTCCTCAGTGGCTACAGATATGTGCTTGGAGAAAGCACTTGTGAACTCTACCAGTGGTGTATGTCACTGAAACAATATTTCCCACTGTAAAGCAAGATGAATACTGTTATGGACCACAAAAATTAGTTTCATAGCAGTTTCTTCAAAAAGGAATCTGAGATTTCTAACTCGCTGAGTCAACGCTGAAATGTTCATGTGTGTACTGTGAAAAAAAAAAAAAAAAATAAAGACTGTTGTGCAGGCACATAGACAAATGAAGTAATCTTTTCCAGCACAGATATGGATTTATTTAGATTATGATATTGATTTTTGGCTACCACAGTTCCAGATGAAATTAGGGACTAGTAGGAGGACGAAAAGTAATTTTGAATCAAAAAATCATGAACCCAACTCTGAAAAATATACAATTTGGAGTCATACCTCAGAAGAAGAGAAGACTGAGAGAGTGTTGGTAACTTCATAACTTGAAACATATAAAGACAGTTGTAAAGAGGATTGAATGATCTGTGTCCATGGAGGACAGGACAGGATGGGACCGGACAGGACAGGACAGGACAGGACAGGACAGGTGATGGATAGGATAGGATAGGATAGGATAGGATAGGATAGGATAGGATAGGATAGGATAGGATAGGATAAGATAGGATAGGATAGGATAGGATAGGATAAGATAGGATAGGATAGGATAGGATAGGATAGGATAGGATAGGATAGGATAGGATAGGATAGGGTAGGGTAGGGTAGGGTAGGGTAGGATAGGGGTAAGGTAGGATAGGGTAGGGTAGGATAGGATAGGATAGGATAGGACAGGACAGGACAGGACAGGACAGGACAGGACAGGATAGGATAGGAAGTAATGTTGATAATTTGCAACAAGGAAGATTCAGCAAAGTTCAGACAGAAAAGCACCATAAAGGTATTGAAACTCTGTCAACACAGATGACAAGAAATAGGTTAGGCAAGTATCTTTTAGAAATGGGTTATGTATAACGTACTATCTCAGAGCAGACTACCTGGCATCTTCAACTCCTTTCCAGTCATCTGATTTCTAAACAGCTGTCAGCTGCAATTAAAAGAGATGTGAAAACTGGGATTTCGTATAGGATAGCTGATGTTAAGCTACATACAATACATGTTCAGTAGATCTCATTAGTGCAAATATGTTTTGAAAAAAAAATCTCTGGAGATAAATTTGAATGAAAAAACTGTATGAACTGCTTTTTGGCATCTACATTTCTAATCAATGTTTTATGATTTATGCCTGAGATTAACATTTGCAGTCAGTCAGTTCAGTTCAGTAACTTAATATTGAATTGATAACTTTTGGCTAAAGAAAAGGAATGAAACAAATATGCAAAGAAATTTGCTGCTTGAAACTGTATTGTTCTACAGAATAATTTTTTTTTTTTTTTATCACTTTCATGTGCCTCAAGGTGCTGCATGACTTCTGCTTTGTGAAGAAATTTGTTCATAATTCTGTTTTCCCTCCTCAGTGAGAGGTGAAGAACCCATCACAGAAGTAATAAACAATTTCAAAGCCCATTGCAAAATTTTAGATTATTAAAGCTTAGCAAAAAACATAGTTCAAAGAAATATCATTAGTTTTCCAAGACAAAAGCTAATTAACCATTTGTCAATGAAAGCTGCAAAATACTAACACTGTAAAATCATTACATAGCTGTTTTCTAATAATAGCATTCTCTTAATGATAAACAGCTATGTCTTTTACAAAGGTTTGTTTTAAGCCTAGAAACAAAATATTAACAAATTTTTAATGAGAATACATTATACATAAGGAAGGAAAGGGAAGAGTAAACACAAATGTGATCTAATAAATATGGAGTAGGATGTTAAAAAGCACACAGCTCAGATTTAGCTGGGAAATATCTACCTTAGCAGTCTCAATTAAAGCCTGGGATAGGACAATGATGGATAGAATTTGTAGCAGACAGGTTTTACTACTCAGAAAGCAGTTTTTATATTGTTTCTTTTTGTTATGTTCTATTGTTCTGATTTGGATTTTGATGAAAGTAGAGATGATTTCTTGGCCATTTGAGGTGATCATTATTTACTGAGAATAATTATAATAAATTATATTGAAAACGTACATGATGACTGGAAAACAGAATGCTGCATCTAAAAATAGAATTAACTAAAAAGCCTAGAGGTTCAGCTTTTACACTGGAGTAAATATTATGCATGTCCTGCTTTATAATAATTAGCAAAAATAATAAAAGGATAAATAAATAACATACTTTAGCTTAATTTCAGAAACTATATTTTACTTTTTATAAGTGTCATGAAACAAACTTCCTGTTATTAACATCTGACAGTCTGTTTAGTAGTCCATACACAATGAACCAGTTTTCTCAGTTATCTTGAAGATGTGCCACATTGCTAAAAAGAATGGGCAAATAACAGGTACATAAACCAAATGACTTCTTAACTACACACATCCAGAAACCAAACCCTCAGGATGTGAAAACAAAATATTTTTTTTTCAGTATGCCTTTTGAATCATCAAATTCAAAATTGAACAACAGAGAAATCAGGCAGCTGCAATTCAGATTTTAAGTCCTTGTTCTCAAAGAAGAGAAGTGGGAAAATACTATTATTTATGTATTAAACATACATATCAACAACAATAAAATGCTTTTCTAAGATAAAAATAACAGTAAATAACCAGACGTATATATGCTCAAGGGTCTACAGACACCCTGGAAAAGAGCAAATATCAGCTTATGTGACAAGCTGTTCTTAACAATAGTACTCTTAAAGTAGTGTTAGCAATATACTCACAAATATGGCAGATTTTGGTAAAGTTCTGTGAAGTTCCTAAAATACCTTCTTCAGACAATAATCTTCTTCCAATTGACGGTATCATTTGTACTTTGAATACTACAAGTCTGCTAAAAAGGTCTTTAAGTAGTTATAACATCATATTGTTTCTTTATCAATCACATGTACTTTCTCTTTTTACTTTTATTTTTTCTCACTTTTCTATCAATATTTACCTATTACATGCTACCCACTTCTCAACAGTAACTCATACCTAAATTGCTTAGAAGCAGGCTGTGTGATTCATGTCCCTACTTGTTTCAGTGCTTAGCGTTAGAGGTTATGTCTCTGTACATCCTAGAATCACAGATTGGTTGAGGTTGGAAAGGACCTCTGGAGGTCATCTGGTCCAAAACCCTGCTCAAGCAGGAATACCTACAGCAGGTTGCCCCAGACCATGCTGAGAAACCAAATAAATCTCCCAAAAACTTAGAAGGAGGAGGTGAGAGACAGATTAGCTCTCTGCAGAAGATCATAAATAAACACTATATAACAATGGGATTTTGAACAAATTATTTAATTACTAGGTTGTCTTTCTGAGATCAGGCACTTATTCCTCATGAGGTCTGAGAACAATGATAGCTCATTGTGGTTTATCCTGGCTGGCAGCTAAACACCACACAGCCATTTGCTCACCATTCCCCCTCCCTCTCTGGAATGGGGGACAAAAATGGGAAAGTGAAGCCTTTGGGTTGACATAAAGACAGTTTATTAAGACAGGAAAATAATAATAATAATTAATAATAATAATAATATGTACAAACAAGTGATGCACAATGCAATTGCTTACCACCCGCTGACCGATGCCCAGCTCATCCCCGAGCAGCTGGCCCCCCATCCCGGCTAGCCACCCCTATATATTGTTTAGCATGACATCAGATGGTATGGAATACCCCTTTGGCCAGTTTGGGTCAGCTGTCCTGGGTCTGTCCCCTCCCAGCTCCCTGCTGCACCCCCAGCCTGCCCGCTGGCAGGACAGAGCGAGAAGCTGAAAAGTCCTTGGCTTAGTGTAAGCACTGCTCTGCAACAATTAAAACATCAGCATGTTATCAACACTCTTCTCATCCTAATCCAAAACATAGCACCCTACCAGCTACTGGGAGGAAAATTAACTCTATCCTAGCTGAAATCAGGACACTCATCCACTCAGAACAGAAATAATGAAATTATCTTCTTGCTTTTCTGGTTTTAATACTTTGCTTTCAGTTTTTTGCTACATTTTTTCTAATATTTTCCTGTTTTCAGTATTTTATTTGGCAATATGCAACAACATGGAATATGCCCACCACAAACTGTGAAAGTGTTCTGTGAGAATTCAAGGGTATAGGAAATATTAAATGTTTTATTGTTCTTTTCCCAGCCTCTTTTCCATAGCTCTTAATTTATACTTTTCATTACCTGTTCCGTATATGATTAAATTCAGTATTAGCAGATGTAGAATTCACTAGAAAATAATCACACTGTATTGTTGCTTGATAATAATTAGATTACTTGCAAATAGCTAGGCTGGCCTAATTAACATCATCTAGAGTCATTGATGTAGTTTCTTCTATTTTACTTCAATAAAATAAATTTCATAAACAAATGTTTCCTCATTTTAAAGTATTCTCTATAATGTAAGTAATTAGAATTTCAAGTAGTAAAACCTCAACTATTGCTGTTTGAGTGAAAATGGGTTGTGTTAGAAGAGTGAAACGATATATGGCTTTACATCTCAGTGAGAGTCTGATGGGAAAAATTAATTAGGAAGTTGTTTATACATGAATGTTATAATTTGCAGAATGCAGTAAAATGCTTTAAAAATAAATAAATCACTGCTTTTGTTTTTAATCAACCAGGTAACACTATATTGAAAACAGCTCTGTGCAGTTGAGACCATGCTGTAGCATCGAGACAACATTTACAGGATTTAGTATTATACAGTTTTTCATAACATTCAAGAGACTTTTGAAAACTAATGAGCTTTTACAAAAGTTTACAGATATCAGTGTAAACATTTTATAGATCTGAATAACGTTTGTATTTTTCTAAGAGGTTGGCTGGTCTTGTTTCCAAGGGTACTTTTTTAAACTGTGGAAATAACCATTCTTCATCAATGTTCACCTGAAAAAATTACCTGGCATCTGCTTTTCACAACTATCATGAAGATTATGAAGTGCCTCTACATACAGGGTAAATAATCCCAGGCAATCCAGTTAAGAAGACTTTCTAGTGAAACAATTCTTCTAGTGTTATATACTGATCTGGAAAACCAAACAATATTCCTATTGTTTCCATTAAATATATGTATATATTTTTATAACATGGGAATCATATTCTCCATACCTACTAGTGCAATAACGAAATACAGAGAGGTACTCAAGTAAAATATAAACCACATAATATCAAGCCTCTGTTTTACTTTAATGTCATCAGAATTTACATTCTGGACAAAGTTTTGCTGAGAACAATTGTACAAAAATTGCTGTGTTATTATTTATGTTGTCTATTATTAAAAAAAAAGAGAGAGAAGAAGATGTAATACTGTTCTGACACTAAAGATTGGAAACTTAAGGGAGGCAGGAGGCTTTGAACAAAAAGGTAAAGATGTTTAAAAGCAGATTTGAACTTCAGCTGTAACCTTCTTTCTCTTTATGAAGATATATATATGATGATGTAGCAGTGTAGCAGTTACAAAAATTTCAGCTTTAGGTACTTTATAAGCTGATCATATAAAATCTTATGCACCTTGGCATACCAACATAAAGACTAACTTTGTTATATATTATATAAAAATTTATAGAAATTTAATGCTTCTATGATGGGCTTGATTTTTATGCAGTAATATTACATCTTCAAGTAAATGTAGGTTTCACTGTCATTTATGCTATAGACATTACATAGAATTTTCAACCTCAGAGACTCACACCTGGTCCTGATCATTTCTGTGCTATCGTCTGAAGAATCTGTGCAGACACCAGTGATAACAAATACTGCTAAACTCTGAAAATAATCTACTGTGACTCTAAAAGGATTAAATTCATATGTAAGGGCTACTTAAAAGTATGCAGGTAATTCTTCACATTAAGTGTGGGCTGAGCATGCTTTCTGTAGATTTTGCACACATTGGTGCCCTTAAATAAGTTTTCTTGGGGGGTGGGGGGAGAGAATTTTTGTTAATTTGTGTTTTAACAAATATTTTGCTAAATTCACCAGCACTAAAGTTACAGTGTTGTTTCCCCCCCTGTCTGTACTTGATATTATTCACTAAAGTTTTATGAAGGTCTTTGAAACTGAAACAGGAACCAAGGTCTCCTTCTTTCTAAGTGATTGGTATGATCTCTTTTCTAGTCTGTTTGTCCTTTCTGGTTCAATGAACCATTAATTCCTTTATGCAAAGTGAATTAGGACAGGAGTAATGATATCTTGGTATAAGAATTTATAATCTGTTGGCTGGGGCATCCACACTGAATAAGAAGTTTTCAGTAATCCCCTCTGGTAGGAGTGGAGAAGAGGGAGGAATAAAAAGTTTTGGTCTGCATTAGCAATTGATTTGTCAAATAAGAAGGGATTGAGGAGGTGATAAAGAGGAGAAAGGGAAGTAGCAGAACTTCTTAGAAAGGCTGAAAGAGCTGGGCATGTTTGGCCTGGAGAATAGAAGGCTCTGGGGAGACCTCATTGTGACCTTTCAATACTTCAAGGGGTGTTAAAAAAGGATGGAGAGCAACTCTTTACTTGGGTAGATAATGATAGGACAAGGGGGAATGGTCTTAAACTAAAAAAGGATAGATTTAGACTAGACATTAGAAGGAAATTCTTCACTGCAAAGGTAGTGAGGCAGGTTGCCCAGAGAAACTCTGGATGCCCCATCCCTGGAGGTGTTCAAGGCCACGCTGGATGGGGCCTTAGCCAACCTGATCTAATGGGTGGCATCCCTGTCCATGGCAGGGGGGTTGGAAATAGACAATCTTTAAGGTCCCTTCCAACCTGAGCCATTCTATCATTCTATGATTCTATGATTCTTTTCCTGGCTCTGGCTCTTTCAGGCAAGTGTTGTGTTTTGTTTTGTTTTTTGTTTTGTTTTGTTTTTTGTTTTGTTTTGTTTCTTGTTTGTTTGTTTGTTTTTGTTTGTTTGTTTGTGTTTTTTGTTTGTTTTTGTTTGTTTGTTTTGTTTTGTTTTGTTTTGTTTTGTTTTTCCCCCAGGGTTGGGATACCTGCCTATAATATATGTTGACTATTAACAAGAAGTTTGAGATTTTTTTAAACTCTTCAATCTTCATGTTTTCAAAACCAAGTTAAAATTGTAAGAGTCTTTGTAGAAAAAGCAGAAAAAGAAGGGAGAATAGTCTACATCTGGTTCACTCACCTCATTCATGCCATAATTCCATTAAAAGCTCTACAGAGTTCAGGGATGTTGCATTTCACACAAGACCCTAGCAAACATTAGAAATGTCTCGTTCAGAAGAGGATTCTTGGGTCTTTCTATAAAGGGAAGAGAGATACCTTGTGTGAACTTGACTCACAGAAAAATAAGTCTTTTCCTGTCCCTTGAATTTACGATACACAGTGCCCTTCACTGAGTAGTTTAGGTTTACTCACAATGCTGGCTTCTGTGGCTTGCTTCCCAAGACACTTAATATTCACCAGATGTCTTATATGTAGCTGTGTGCTTATCTCAGGACCGTGGATTTTGCTGCAGAAATAATTTTTTTAACAGCCTAAGAGTTGCCATGCATTCATGCTTCTAGTGTGCGGTTTCTTTTGCAGATGTGAGCCTTCGTCATCCTTATTAAAGATCACTCAAGACTTACAATCTGGCACATATATATCCCACCTATTGACTACACATTACAAAGCCTGTTTTCATGGAGTTGTAGATTTACAACAATATACTGACTGATGTTCTTCCTTCTCACTAAGAAAGTCCATACCATGACAATGCAGTCAGACCCTACCTGACCATTACAATGGGGTTCTTAGCTAAGTGTTGGTATTGCATGTTACATACATACATACATGTTACACAACTGTATCTTTTAAAGACAGAGTATGTTAATATTGTTAAAAATAATTTTCCCAGCCTGTGTAGAAATAGTCCTAGTTAATAAAATACTTTAATCTTTAAACATGCAGAAGTATTAATAATGTGTTTCTGGTACCACATTTACCTTCTTTGTCTCTTTCCATGAGTCTCAACACATTTCTATTTGAGTTGAGGTTCACAGATGCTTTAAGCTGCTGATGCTGTAGAAAGAGTCCACATTTGTGTCACCACTATGCCAGCCTGGGCTGCTGCTAGGTATAGTTGCATGCAGGATGAAGAAGATCATCTACCTTAAAATAAAGCTTTTTCTAGGTTTTAACATGCGTGAGTCCACAGAAGTTTGTGGTGGCAAAAGAGGGATATCACAGAGAAGAGAAAATATAACTAGTTTTGCTCAGGTATTTGTATTTGGTATTGCATCATTGGTTATCAACAATTAATTCTAAGTTATAGGTCTTGTCCCAAAAGTGGGAAACAGGAATTTCAGACCTATGCAAGCCTCTTTGGGCTACTGCCTAGGATTGGTATAGCCAAAGGTGAGAGACTCATGGATCTAGGTGGGGAAAATAAACATAGGGAATCAGATTCTGAAAGCTGAGGAACAATAGAGAAGGAATAGCAGGTTCTGATTTCTTCTTCAGGGTATGCTATTTATTTAGTTTTTTAAAATTGCTGAATAGATTACCAATGGGATTAGGATCTTTATATTTTATACTGTTCAGAGAGTTATGTTTTTCCCTGTAACACAAAATCAACTTTATTATTATTATTATTTAAATAAAACAAGACTATTTTCATTAAAAATGGAAGATAGAGGCAAACAAATCTTTTAACAACATGTTCCTACTTTGCAATCAGAGCTGTACTTTGGACTTTTCAGATAACAGATTTATTATCTAATACTCAAATAACTAATTATTTTATTTTCAAAATAAAGAATTACTTATCTATCATTATTCCTAAACTTGCATAGTTTAGAGATTAATATGACCTTCAAGACAATCCTCAAAACAGTTAGCAATAAGTTGCTTTGCACTAAAGAACTTAAAGAAATTTCTTACCCCTAAATTTCTATCACATTTTCTTAGGGTTTTTTAAATTCTGAAAGTTTAATACAAAATGACAATAAAATGAAAACAAAATCATAATTGAAACATCCAATCAGCTGACAGTTAAGAAATTCAAAGCTTGTGAACTGACGAGAAGAAATTTGGCTCTTAATACTCTTTGCACTTCATTATCTTTTGGCTTCTTTCCTCCCAAAATGTTTTTACTCATAAGCACAGGATATAATATTTGTACCTCAAAATAATCACAGCATTCTTTCCTTCTTCCATTTCTACCACCCTAAATTAATTAATTAATTCCTACAATCCCAAAGAAAATAAACTTACAGACCCAACCCATTAAATTTATTTGAAAATCTATTGAAAAATTTGAATATGTTTTGGAAAAACAAATTAAACACAATAGCATGTATTTTTATTTTTAAGAGTGCATTTCTACTGAAACAGATACTTTGTCAGTGTTTATTAGACAAAGCAAATAAAAGTTAATTACAACTATTTTTTTCTCAAGTCAAAGTTATCATGGCATATTTCACGTTGAAAGTATATTTTCATAACCATTATCTTCTTCTCTGTCAAAATAAACAAACAATATACATTTACAATGTTGATATGAAAACCGTTTTTTTATTATCTTACATATTGATATGTTTCCAGCACTGTAAGGTTTTTATTGTACCTCCTATCTGATGTCTGTATAGCATTTTTTTTTTAATTATTTTTATTTTTATACATTTCATTCTCCTGCCTCTGCTCTACATGATATCATGTAGAATTTTCAATCAGAATAGTAAGTGTGTTTTTGTTTGTTTGTTTGTTTACAAATTGAAGGTCCAATTAAAACTTTATTTTTTTTTTTTCTTGCTCAGGACATCTTCCTGACTAGCTTCAATTACACATAATTCATCCAGTTGACTCAAGAAAAGCAGTAAAATCATTTATTTCCTCAGAGAATCACGTTGCTGTTGTTAAAATTATGCAATGCCCCTGAAGCGCCAAGAATACTAACAATGAGGGAAAAAAAAAAAGCTGCTGCTCCCTGTGAGGTGATGTCAGGGCTGCCCTGTGCAGGCCCCAGACGCCCCGATGGCCCCACTGCAGGGCACGGCTGAGCCTGCAGCCAAAATGGCGGTGCCTCACCTCAGGGGCAGCCTAGGGAAGGGAGGGCAAACACCACATGGCAGGGGGCGGTGAGGGGAGTGGTCTAAGGAGCGGTCCTGCACAGAGAGCAAGGGGAGAGGAGGAGGAGGTCAAAGGGTGGTATAGGTGCCCAAGCAGAGTTGCCCCTGAAGCCTCGGGTGGAGACCGTGGTGGAGCAGAGAAAACTGTGCAGAAGAATGGTCTGCAGAGAGGAGGTAAAAAGTACATCAAAAGTACATCAAAAGGACATCAGTCCTCATCAGCCTGGGAGGGGGTTGGAGGTAACCATGAATGAAGGAGTGAAGTTGAGACTTGGAAGAAGGGGGGCGGGTGGGAAACTGTTTTTTTTTTTTCATTTCTGTCTGTTCTAACCGCCCTACTGTGTGTTTTAATTGGCAGTAAATTACATTAGTTTTCCCCAAGTTTTCCCTGTTTTGCCTGTGACAGTGATTGGCAATTGATCTATTTTATCTTGACCCAGGAGCTTTTTTTCCAATTTATATCATCCCTCACGCCCCGTCCCCATACTCTTAAGTTGTTGATGCCATATTCAAAGTGTTATGACATCAGACTCTGAAGACATTGCAAATGTGTACAAAAACAAAAACAAACAAAAAACATTCAGTGAAGTTCAGGCCCCATTGAAGATATTCTCTTTTTATTTTTCTCCTCTGGATTTAGTAGAGCTAATCTACATGGACACCTTCAGCTAGTGCGGTATTCATACAATGGCATATATTCAGGCTATGGCAGTAAGGGTTCAGTACTGGAAAGAAGGAGCAAAGCATGTGGCTCCAAAAATAAAATCATTTATGCTATTGTTTTTGTGTAAACTGAAGAATTTTTATTTATGATCAAATTCTAGGCTAATTGCGATGATTTTATTTTTTTATTTTTTTATTTTTTTCACAACCAAAAGGTTCTTGCCAAACAGTCTTGTCCAGTCAGCCTTATCAAATCTCAGTTACAGTTGGATAGTACAGTTTGCTAGAAGGCTGGTGTTTCATCACATATGTAAAACATCCCAAAGTTTGATAAATTAAATTAAGCTTAATCAAGGGTGACCTGGAAAATAGATTTTAAGCTGTAGACAACTCAGAACCTGGAGCCTTAATAGCTGAGACTTTGTAAATCATAATAATAATAAAATCCCGATACATCTTTTGAAATGAATGTCAGGTAATCAGTCTAGTGTCTAGTAATATTTATTTATTTATTTTGCATTTATTTAATTGCTAAAGTGTAAAATAGTATCAGGATTGGTAGATGCATCAGAAAAAGCAGTAATATTTTTAAAACACAGAGGTGTCTCCAGCTTATTAATGAAGAAGCTATGCCAAGTTATTTCTTACTTCAGTGAAGATTTTCATATATTGGAAAGATTTTCAACTTTCAAATGAATTCTCTGCATAAGTAATTTTTCTGCACAGCTAATATGTATGACAGTTTCTGTGTTATATTGCCAATAAGTCATTGATGTTTATTACATAACTGAAATTATCAACAGAATCAAAAGAGAAGTATTAAATGTCAGAATTACATGCCAGAAGTTTCTCAAAGTAAATTACCAGGACATAATGGCATAGCTCTGTGTTCTAAAGTTCAACAAACTGAAATGTTATTGAATTATGCATGCATTAACAGAATTGTGCATGTCATAGACAAATTCATAGAAAACACAGGAATACCATAAAGAAGATGAAGGAGGAGGAAAAGTATAGTAGAGCTAGAAATTAACCTCGGCTGAAATTAAGTCCTCCAACTCATCCCTGAATAAAAGCAGATATCTAAAAGTAATAATAATAAAAAAGCAACAGATAACAGTCAAAACTGTCTGTAGTTTACATTTCTGAAATATAAATTGTGATGGTCTTTCCCAGGTACTTTCTGTATTCTCATGTCTTCACTTAACAAAGTATGAGAGTAGCGTATTTGTAACTCTGGTGGTCTTTTTTCTTTCTCTTTCCTTGATTGTTTGTCTGTCAGGAACTGGACTTCCCACTTAACATTTCCGAAAGGCCACAGCTCATTCTGATAAGATAATTAGTTTGTCCTGTATAAGTGGTGTAATTTTGGTAATAATTTCTCTGTGAAGTTTAATGTTAATTTAAGGGATTTAAGCTTCCGTGTAAAATTCAATCTTAACTGTAAAACAATTATTTCCTTCTGAAGGCTGTTAGTATTGGGGACCACTTTGTTATAGGCAGTAATGCTGTTTGAATTCATTGTCTATTTTCTTCCTCTAACTCATTGGAAAGAAGGCTTGATGCTTTCTCTGATTTCTTTTATTTCAGAGGGTATCTTTTTTTTTACTGTTAGATTGATTTTTGTTGAGACCTTAATGGATTAGTTCACAAAGCTGCTATAAAGAACAGTATTACTTTCAGTTTGAATATGTGGGTTTGGAGGTGGAAAGGCAGAGGTAAAAAATGTACTTACTTTTTAGAAAATTTTAGCTTTTGAGCATTTTCTGTATTTCCATAGGCTGCATTTTTTTTTTAATGTTGATAATATTTCTTTTTCTGAATTTCTTAGCAATTTCATTATCTCTGCTTGCATTTGTCCCTCCAGTTTTTTTTATTCCATACTTTTGCGGCTGGGTAGATTTGGAAAGTAAGCCAGTAATTTAGCATCCAAGAGCTCAAATCCCTAAAAGTCCTGTAGGAGATTTGGAGTCACTCAGCTACAAATAGATGCTTCAGTGAGCCACTTTGATAGCTGCTATCCCATACTGTACAAAACGTACATCGAAGTGAAGTACTGAGGGCAATAAGGTTGAAATGAGTTGATAAGTTAAAGAATATTCAATTAATATTTTTGTGTTCTGATCTCTACCCGGTTATCCTTGGGAAAAGGAAAAGAACAACAACAACAACAAACCACTACGTAACATATGAATGGAAAAGAGGTTGTTAAGTTTGTTTTTAAAAGGGATGGAGTAATGTAAAAAAACTAACTTGTAGAGGATTATTTATTGTACATTAAAATACTAATTATATTCAGTTTGTGTTAATGATGTTGCCAGAAGGGCACAAGTCTGAATTAAACTAATTAAATATAACCTAAAGGAATGATGAAAAAAAAGAAATCAAGCTTCTTTAAAGCTGAATATATATAATTAAAACGAGAAATAATGATAGAATGTAAATAGAATATTATACAAATATGGAATGGGGAGATTGAACTGTAACACATTTAAGTATTAGATTTGTATTTGACAAGGCATAATAATATATAATGCTAGGAGCATGGATTTACATACTTAAAACTTAACATACAAAAACTTAAGTGAATGCTGTTAATATAGAAAGTAAATATAGCTACACTACACAAAATTTTAGAAAAGCAATTTTTTTCCTTCTCTTGTACCCTGTTGAGAGACCCTCAGGAATAATCATTTGAATCCTTGTTATGGGCAAACCTAAGCTAATGTCAGTTTAAACAAAACTCTCCACAGAAAACTGTACTTGTTCAAAAGGAACTGTGATCAATTCTTTGTGATAATGCTTGCCAATGATAAGACACAGTGAAGAAATTGCGTAGCTGTCAAAAAGTTAAAATAGTGAGTATATTAAAAGTTCTTTTTTTCTTTGTTTGTTTGGTTTTTTACGTTTTAGGAAGTGCACTATAGGCTATACACACGATAAATACAACATAAGTTCTAATAAATGCTAAACAGATACCAATAATGGCCTTGTTTTCAACTGTTGTCTTAATTTGCAGAACTTTGCAACAGAGACATGGTTCACTTCTTCTCAAAAATGTATGAAATGAAACACCAAAGAAACAGAGTAAAAATCTAATTGGAAGAGGAGGTACAAAGAAAACCACCCAACAGTAGTTTGAGGAAAATAAGATTCACAACTAGCCAAGAAAAAAAAAAATAAACCAAAGCTTGTTTTGAACATAGGTAATGTTCGAGTTTCTTTCTTTTTTTTTTTCACAAATGAAAGCCTGGAAAGTTTTGCTAACTGGTACTTTGCGAGGTGCTCTATTTGGGGAAGAAATAATCCAAAGGCAAACACTCTCTTTGACTTCAGAGGAATTTTGTATTTCATGCTGTGCGTGCTTGCAAGTTACTCTGCACCATGAGGGGCCAAAAGTGTTATCAGGCTTTGTTATAACATGGACAATATGAGCTCAAGAGTCAGGCAGAAACGTTTCAGGAAGATGCGTCCTTTTTTGTAATACTTCAGGACCAGATATTGCACACATCTGATGCAACTAGGTCAGATCTGCTTTTATTTTATACACAATATTCTTAAAGGATTTTTACATTAGTATATATTGTTCTGTTTGCATGCTTGGTTCAATATTTTGGGCTTAGGTTTCAGTGTTTCTTTTGGAAGAAACTATAGTTTGGTTCTTGACAGTTTTATGCACCTGTGTGTGTAGTGGTACTTAGAAGTAGCAAGGCAGAGTAGAGGAAAACAGTCTTTCTATTAGAGAGTTCGACATGGCCTCCCCCTGCCTCTCCAATGCCAAATATAAGCACAATGACTGGGTTACAAGACAGTGAGGCACATTCACTGATGCTTGAGGAAAAATGTATTTGTCTGTTGGATCCTGCCTCTCATTTTTCCAGGTCACAGTGAAAAGTGCCTAGGGCTCTTTTTAAAGATTGTTATGGCACAGGTAAAGTCATTTATAACTGCTAATACTGTGCAGAGTTTGCCCAGACCAGAAGCAACGCGTATGAGGTAACACATTCATATCATGTCTACACTGCGTCTTCAGCAAGGCACTCCAGGATTATTGCCTAAGGACCTGCAGTATGGATACAGATGGGGTTGTCAAGGTTTGAATAGTAGTGTGGGGTTTCTCTAACATGGGCTTAAGTGCTTAGTAGTTGTGAATGCAACTATCCCTGCTTTTATGAATTTTCTGAATAAAGATGTTGGATAAAATGAGACCCCAAGGGCATCCATGGGGGACAGTGCTGGACATTATTCCCTTATCTAGATGGAACTACTATTTATAATTACCCTCTCCTGAGTTAGGCAGACAGCTTGTGATCCATTTAATTGTATTTCTCTCCAAACCAATTTGATTTAATTTCCCCATAGGATATGGTGTGACATAGCATCAAATAAGTAAAGTGAAATCCAGATAGATCTCCTGCATGCGTTTCTCATAGTTCTGCAATTGTATCAACACCAGAAGAGTGATCAAGATGGCTTGGGAAATTTGGTCTCTATTAATCCAGTATTGTTTCTATTTAGCAACTGATTCCAGCCTTTTCCAATTATCAGGGCCATTCATTAACAAATAATGTTGTATACAAGCTCTTAGGTGATTACATCATTTTCTCATTTTTCTGTTCTATAATTGCAAGTTATTAATGCTGATGGCTCAAAAAGTTATTCCGTACTCTGCAGCTATCTCACATTAGGTTTCTGTGTTTCCTTCTTGGTTAACATTCACCAGGTATAACAAACAAGTCATGATCTACGCTAACATTTATGGCAGGGTTTTCATTTTTTGCTTTTAATCTAAATTGTGCTTTGTTCAGTTCTGGTTGAGTTTCACAGATGTGGTGGTTTCACACTGATGGGCAGCTAAGCTCCACCACACTGCTCTCTCATTTACCCTCCTCAAAAGAACAGGGGGAGAAAATATGATGAAAAAAGGCTCATGGGTTGAGATAAGGACAGCGAGATCACTCAACAGTTACCGTCACGAGCAAAACAGACTCAGCATAGGGGGATAAAAATAATTTACTTATTGATAGCAGACTACAGCAGTGAGAACTAAAAGCAAACTAAAAACACCTCCCGCCACATCCACCCTTTTCCATGTCCTTCTCCTGAGTGGCATAGGGGAACAGGGAGCGGGGGCTGTGGTCAGTTCCCAGCGTTTCATCTCCACCGCTCCTTCATGGTCACTCTCTGCCGCTGCTCCCCGTGGGGTCCCTCCCATGGGATGCCATCCTTCCCGAACCGATCCGTGGGCTTCCCACAGGCAGCAGCTCTTCAAGAACTGCTCCCACACGGCTCTGTACCATGGGGTCCATCCCCCAGGAGCAAACTGCTCCAGCACAGGTGCCCCATGGGCAGCAGCTCCCCGTAGACCCCCTGCTCCTGCGCGGGCTTCTCTCCACGGGCTGCAGCTCCGGCCCGGGGCCTGCTCCTGCAGGGGCTCTCCATGGGCCACAGCCTCCTCCAGGCCACATCCACCTGCTCCACCGGGGGCCTCTCCACAGGCTGCAGGGGAACTGCTGCTCTGCGCCTGGAGCACCTCCTGCCCTCCTGCTGCAAGTGACCTTGGGGGCTGCAGGGCTGGTTCTCACTCTTCTCTCACCCTTCTGTTGTTGGGCAGCAGTTTTTCCCCTTCCTTAACTCTGCTCTTCCAGAGGCCCACCCAGTGTCACTCACTGGCTCTTTCCAGCAGTGGGTCACTTTTGGAGCCAGCTGGAGCTGGCTCTGATCTGATATGGGGCAGCTCACAGATGCCAACCCTGCAGCCCCTTCCCAGTTGCCAAAACCTTGCCACATAAACCCTGTACAACAGCTAATAATTTTTACTTGGATTTTGGAATACTCAAGTGACCTCCTTGTAGTCTGAATTCCCCACTTAAGAAATCGTAAATGAAAGATGTGCTGTTCAATTATCTTGCCTTTGAATGTCTTTGTATATGGTTCTTTTGTTAGTGTACTCTGTTCTGCCACATAACCCAGTTGCTTACCTCTTTTTTTTTTTTTTTTTTTTTTTCTGTATGCTTCTTAGAGCCTTTAATAAATTCAATGTCTACCGTCAGCACTAGGAACATAAAAAATAGTTCTTATGTTAAATCAGACTGGAGATTCATCTTGTCTGGCCTACTCTTTCTGACAGAGACAATATCTGAAACTTCAAAGAAAAATGCAAAATGATGAACCAAATTCTGCTTCCAGGAAAGCAAAATTTGAAGGATTATGAAACCACTAATAAAATCAGCAGAAAGTAAAAATCCTTTATAATCTATCTCAGGTATTTCTCTCTCTTAAAGAAGAAGGATGAAATTGTCTTATGATTTAGAATAATGCTTCTTTCTAATAATTAATTATGCCAGGCAGATGAAGCAGTGGATTTTTAATTGACCTTTGAAAAACTTTCAGCTTTGAATTTCTGAAGAGTCAGGGGTTTTAAAAGGCAAATAATTTACTTCCTGAAACAGGTATGGACATAGACGTATTTGTCATATGCTAGAAGTTGTCAAGTTTAGACTTAAAAACATTTAAACAAATTGTTAAGTATATATGAATATATTTTGTGTAAGTTTGCCACTAGTCTGTCAGATTTTGAAAATGTTCAAGATTTTTTTCTATCATTTATATTTAAATGGCTTTTATAGTACAGGAGTTGGCTAGTTGGTAATATCTATTTAAAAAAAAATAACTAAAATTTTAACAGCATTATAAATTCTTACTGTTCAGCAAAATTTTGGGGCACAATAGATAGGTATGTACATAAGAATAAAATTTCATGCAGTGGACTCCATCAAGTGTTTATTGTTTCTAACTCTGAAAAACAAACAAACAAACAGAAAAACACAGTTTATCTTTTATCTTTTATCTTTATTACTGATTTTGGAGATAAAGATTCCTTTTCTGAAAAATTTAACCTTTGTAAGATTTAGAATTGCTTATTTATGAAGAAAATGAAATTATGGGCTTTTCTGTTTTTTCAGCCACAAGCTGTGCCCTCAAAGAAATTGTAATAATAATAATGTGTCATTTTTCAGCTTTTCATCTGTAACGTAGAAACAAAATAATTTCATTTTATAAAATATTGTTTATAGCAACCTTAAAACCTGTAATGACCATTGTGTTGGGAACAGTGTATGCCTCCCTGTACACAGTATCTAATATCTTGCATTGCAGGATTGAAGGAATAGCTGGTAAAACATCAGAGTTTTTGTCTTTAATTTATGAATTTTCAGTTCTGTAGCAGAAGCATATAAATCCAGTAAAAAAAGATAAATGAAAATACCAACATTTGTTCTGATCTGAATAAAATATTCCACTTGATAGACACTTGTACTTTCAGACATTTATAGTAGGATTAAGTTTGAATTTAGAAAGGTCAATCTGGATTTATATTGCTGCAGTCAGTGACAAGCCCTGTATAGTGGCTAACTGAAATTTGAAAAGTATGTTTTGTTTTTCTCTCAATCTGTAATCTGCAAGCGTTTATATTTAAAAATGGCTATATAAAACAATACAGTCTTCAGGGATTTTTTGATGTCTAGAATTGGAAAAGGACTTTACATGGTGGGATATTTACACATTCAGGTGACCTAATTAAGACCACTTTAACCCATTTCCCTAGTAATTTAAGGGATGTTTGGCTACGTGTATATAAAGTGATTATTCAATAACGTCACTTTTTGTAATAAAGTCCTAAAGAGTTTAATATGCTATCATAATCTACATTTCACATATTTTTAATACTAAATTAATTCATACTTTTGTATGTTTACATCTGAGTAGTGTTTTTTAAATGACTTCTTAGAGGTGTATGAAAAATCAGACAAATCTAATACAAGTTCATTTTAGTACTGAATAACAGTTCTGGGTGGCTAATAGTAATTGTAATGATTTCTGTTCGGTAGAGAAGGGTGAGTTCACAGTCATTTTGCCACATTTAATTCTGAAAGTATGTGTTTAATTTCATTGTGCAAGGTACAAAAAAAAAAAAAAAAAAAAGACCTTTTCTCCTCCACAAACGGAGCCCTAAGGAACAATAAAATCAAGGGCAAACTTGAATAGTATATATGTATAAATACTTTTGTGAACAATGGAGGAGATAATAAGACCTAAACTAAACAAACAAACAAAAAACATACACGAACATATGTAGAATGAAGGGCATTGGAAAAGAGGTGTCAAACCATTTTAATTCTTAAAGAATGGAAATGTAATTTGGGGGATACTTGTTACAACAGCTAGGGAGATAAGAATTAGACTAAAAATTATTTGAGATATTATATATAACAGTTCTTCAGGCCCAATAGTAAAGAAAAATACTAATGGTATATTAAAAGCAGCTTTATAACCGTAACATTATTATGGTCATAAGTACAGTGACAGTTGACATGCATACAGCTAATCAGTACTTACTGCCAAACATATTTATGAAAAACCTAGTTTTCTTTACATAGTTTAGGGAGTTAGTTTTGCTTGTTTTGTTGGTGTGTGCATGTATGTTTGTGTTTTGTTGTGGTTACTTTCTCTGCTTTTTTTTTTTTTTTTTTTTTTTCCTACTGTTCAGGCTTTTATATAAGCTGTTTTTTGTCCATAATAACGAAACAGAAACCTTCCACCTTACAGAGCTGTTGTTGCCATGGTAGAACCTACTGAAACAAAATAAAATGCAGAAACAAAAGCTTCTAGACATGGTTTAGAAGTTGTTGGATAGATCTAACTTGCTGAAGGGTTTGTTGAATACAAAAAAAAAAAAGCCAAAAAAAAAAAAAATGTGTGAGGTCAGGGGAAGTGAGAACAAAGTACATGAGTAAGCTTGTGTGAACTGGTTTTGTAATCCTCTTAAATAGTACAGTATAACTCTCTGTGAGGGTAAAGTACAAACTCTTTTGTAAGGACACTGGGAAGAGGTTTGACTTTGGGACTAACAATGTGATTTTATGTTAATGGATTTGGAAGCCTAAGTTAATAGCTGGGAATTGCAATTATATTTTTCTGAAACAATCTGAGCTAGTTAAATATAGTCAGTGACAGCAGGGAGATAATGTTTAAGTCCCAGGACTAGAATTCAATAGTTCTTGTGTATCCAAAGCATTACCAGATGAAAAGCAAGAATGATAAATATTTACCATTTGTTTAATAGAATAAGGACATAAACAAATAACTATTTCAAATGACCTATAGGAAATGAATAGAGGAAACTAATGAGAGAAAAAAAAAAAAAAAAGAATAAATACAAAAATAAAAAGGTCTTTTTCAAAGTAAGAAGACTCATAAACGTAATCTCCTATTTGGGAAGGTGACTAATCCACTATTGTCAAGTTCCTCCACTGTGTTTCAACCTTGCTAAATTTGATAATGATGATCCTGTAAAATGACTTGGAGCTCTAGTTGACAAACAAATGTTACTGTTGTAAGTCACTTTGTGACTTTCTTAGATGGCTTTCCAAATATCTGCAAAACAAAGAACCTGGATATATTATAGTTTCTCACAGTCACATTTTAGAGACAATTTTTGCAGCTTCAGTTCAGTCACTGATTTCAGTTGAATTTTTGACTTTTTAGTTATGTCCTGAGATAATATGTCATACTAAACATATATACAGACTTTTCTCAGGGGAAGAATAATAACATTTTGCAATTCTGCTGAAGTCTTTTGTCTTTTAATGTCAGCCTTGCTTTACAAGTAAAATATATGTGATTTTACACATCTGTTTTATAACTAGAGATTTGTCACTGATCTCTTTTCCTGCTATGTCACAACTTTGTGCCTTATGTCTTCCTGGGCATTCTTTCTGTTAGATCATGATCTGAGAAGAGACAGAACAGAGCATATGTTCAGATTAGCCTCCTCTGAGGACTAAATTCTTCATTCTGACACTGTCTGTTTCTTAATCTATATCATAGTTAGACTTATAAACAAGTGTTTTTCTAAGCCCCAAACTCTATTATCTTGAACATCAAAGGTGAAGACAAAAGAAATACAAAAGGGTTGCATAGCTTGTGATAACTGAAGCAATTCTTTTTTTTTTTTTTTCAAGTGACCATGCATCAACATAACCTCATAAAATTATCCAAACACCTTTCTGACATTAGAAGAAGAAGTGTTTGTTATTATTTTTTATTTCATGTAAAAGACTTCTGGAGGGGTTTTGACACTGTTGGAAAAAGTTTTGGAGATTACAGATGGAAAAGTTTTCCCTATTTTAAGCTTTCACCTAAAACTATGCAAAAATGTAATTTGTTGAGTTACTGTACTTGACATCATTCTAGTGTTTTTAAACAAATGAAAATTTAACATTCTTCTCTAAATGTGGTTGCTTTGAATAACCCAGATAATCACTTTTGCATCACATCTCCTGCAAAATCAGAAGCATTTATAGGTACCTTGAGAATCATTCATCAAAACAATTACATTTTTACACAGTACATGAAAGATATGAATTGGATTGCTCCCATTAAATTATGATGGACTACTCTATATAAAGTATAATAAATTAGGGGTTTCCGTTTTATTTAGTAACAACATTAATATGTCTGACCTTACTCCAATCAGTCACAATTAGAAATATTTTTAGGAACACAGTACTTTAGTATTTTAACATTTTAGGTTTTTTCGGCCAGATATTCTTTAACAGCTGTGTAAAAACATCTAGCACCTTTACTGTGTAGGATGAGTATTTTTAGCATGTCATCTTACTAAAGAGTGTAACTGTTCTGTTAGTTTAATATGGATGGATTTTTCCTTGTGCCAGTTAAAAACTCAGCACACTAATTGAAAATCTGTTAAGACTGTATGGAGTCACTTTACTGCAAAATAAAACTTCAATGAGCAAAGGTTCATTAATTAACCCTATAGCAATTCAAAACACAGTAATAATGAATAGTCTTCTCCATGACCAAGGTTTTTGAAATGAATTTGTGTTTATTAATCTCATGCTTCAGGTAGTCTGCTGTCTGTTTTCAGGGACCAAAAAAGATTAATCCATGTTAAGAGGAAAAATAGCTTGACTGATGTCCTTTCATGTGCTTCTGAATATAAATTAACCATACTTGAACATGAGCAGTAGAGCAGATTATACTCCTATTTTTTATTGTTATTTAAGAAAAATCCACTTTTTTAGTGTTGTTCAACTGCTAATAGGATTTGAAGGCAAGGCAAGGTGTAAATTTCCCCTGTCTAGGGATTACCTTGGATTGACTTACTTATTTTTTCTGTAGTACACACTCTGTAGTGTACACTGATCTTTCCTACAGTACATTTTTTTTCCCCTGTAGGATATTCAAAAAGATTGTTCTGATCTGTGTGGTGAATGGGAGTAGGTGGATGGAGTAGGTGTTCTAGAAACCTTTCCAAACTGGACATCTGTTGAGTTCTCTGAGATGCTGAGGGTCTATGTTTGATTGCTCAAGGTTGCTAAGTCTTAATATGGGCTTTTTCAGACAGGAAAAAGGCAGGACCTAGTTTTCGGCCTTTCGCTATCTAACAAATGGATAAAGGAGATGGAGTCAGACAGTTCTCAGTGGTGAACAGGGAAAGGATATAATCCAACAGTCACAAATAGCTGCATGGGAAACCCAAAGGTAACAAAAGCTATAACAGGGGTCATTAGGCATTAAAACAGACTGGAGATGTTGGGGAATATCAGTGCTTGCAGGTATTGAAAGCTTAAGTGGACATAGGCATGAGCATGACTAACTCTGCTGCTGATGAGGTGACTTCCACAAATCCCATCCGAATAAAATTATTCTATGAATCTATTATAAAGAAATACCTAGTAAAATATACGGACTCTGCCGGAGGTTTTTTTGATTATTTGTTTGCTTTTTACAAATAATGTACTACTGTGAAATTTATTGCCTGTGTGTAGTGTTCAAACTGATTTTTTTTTCTTGTTATGGTAGTGCAAAATTGCATGTATAATCTTAATCACATTGGATTCACTCAGAAATGTCTGGCTCAATTAATTACCTCTTTATCAGAGCTCTGATAAAGTTATAATCACAGTGTGTTAAGCACAAAATAATTCCAGTGTAGATTGTGTTTCTATTGTGGCCACTGTCACTGACGTGCATTGACTGGTGTGCATGTTTGTGTCCTAGCAGCAGGGTGAGCATTTTGATCTATGTTCAGAACACAAAATCTACTTTTTTTCTAAGCCATGTTGAAGGTGTCCATTGATACTGAATCTCGGTTTCTTACATAGATGCTTGTTCCATCATAGATAGTAAGCAAGAAATTTGAAATGCAAATGTTTTTGTATGGGAGCCTGATGCTTATTTTCTGCAATTATTCATGTACAACAAGCTTCCAATGACAGCAGTATGATCTCAGTCTGTTAAGTATCTGTTTTATCTGTATTTTTTAATTTGTTTTATAACTTTCAGTTGTAACCTTATCTAGAGTCTATTTTAATTACTGTTGATGACAAATGAAAATACTTTTCTAATCATGTTTTCTATGTGGCTTTTCCCCATTCCATAAACATGAAAACTCCAGGAATATAGAACCAAAGTAATGTTTATGGGCAAGAATGAATAGGAAATAGTGAACAAGCTAGCTGTAATAATCTATTTCTCCTTTGAGGTCCAGAACCCTCAGTTACACCATATATATATGACTTCTAAACACTCATTCTCAAATTTCATTTGTCTTATAGTAAGTAGTTTTGTCTCTTCCTTTTCAGCCTGCTTTGATATATATAGATGCTGTACTTCCAAATTCTTCTGTGATTTATATATGTCCGTCCAGGTTTTCAGATTTCAATTTTGCTGCTGCAGGTCTGTTTTGAAACTCTGAAATCAGTTCTAACACAGATAGGTATAGTTTTATAGAGGCAGATGCAGAAATAGATAGATAAAATTATGTAAGTGGTAGACAGGCATACGTTAATTCTTTATTTTCTTCATTATACTACATGAAATATTTTCAGTTTAGCAATGAGACACTCCCAAATCTATCTAAATCCACTGTCTTCTTCTCCTGCTGTTTTTGAATAGCTAATACACACCACTCAGATTTAATTTGTGGTGCCTTGGCACTTACCTTGCCCTTTGGGCCAGGCTTCTGGAGAAGGTATCATGTAAGCTTGTTTCACAGTTAGTGCCATGAACATTAGTGTTTCATATCCTATGTTCCAGATATATAGCATCAGCCTGTCAAGAGTAATGTTAGTAACTCTGGACTTTTGTCTGAACATTGTGCTTAATACCTTACCAGTTAAGTTTGACTCAAATTTATTCTCCTCCTGTTCTCAGTCTTAACTAAGCTACTTAATGAAATCTTCCCTGGTTATTTTCTAATGTCATGTTTTCATTAGTGCTCTCTTGCTTTCTTACAAGCAGGCTGACAAGAACACAAAGATCAGAAAGCCTTCTATTAGAACCTCCTAGCTCTCAAATCTCAGTCTTATCCTTTTATATACTTCCCAATCATAATGAAATAAAAACACGGTATTAACTTACTCATTTTTTAAATTGATATTAAAAAAAAAAAAGGTAACAGTCTGAAAAGGTAACAGTCTGCTGTTTAAATATTTTATGTGCGTGCACTTTCCAGAACCACTAATGAGAAATAAATGGCATGTATGACACCACAGAAGACAGAAAAAAAAGAGGAAAAGAGGTTTTGTAAGCAACTTCTTTTCCTTTGTTGACTGTGAGTGGTCAGAGTGTGTCCTTTGTAAACTTTTTTTTTTTTTTTTTAAATGGATAATATTCAATGTCAATTGTTCGTGACTTTTGCATGATACATTTTGGTGCAAATGTGTTTTTGGTATATTTTCAAAATTTGCAGGTTGGAAATCTTAGGCAGTTATCATTATCATACCAGTGGCATATGTAGTCCAATCACTCATTTCCAGCAGTGTCTGATACTAGTCAGAACTGGCTCAACTCTTCTCAACAGAGTAGGCAAAACTATTCAGTGGAGTCTGGAAAGATAAGAGCAAAAAGACAAGGAAATAACAGTTGTAGTTTTGGAAAGCCAGAAGTTGAGAATAGGTGCAGCTTCAGCTCTGGGCAGCACAGGTTCCAGGGCTCCATGGAGTACAAGGGAGCTGTAAGTAGGCTACAAATCATTTTCTCTGCTAAGTGGAAAGTTCAGAGGTATTGCAGCAGCACTGCTCTGTTTATAGTCACTGGTGCCTTTGTGTTTGTTTTGTGACTGGACAGGGAGGGGAGGTAGAACAAGAGAGCAGTGACAGCAGCTGATCCTTTCTACAAATCTTGGCCTCACCCCAAGTAGCAGCAATTGAGAGCATCACTCTAAAAGGACTCCAGGCAAGACTGAAGTGAACTATTCTGGTAACAAAATGACTTTTTTTCCCCATTTTTTTTTTCCTTTTTTTTTTTTTTTTTTCTGGTGTGAGGGGTAGAGGTATTTTATTTCTCTTTTAATTTCCTTTGGATTTTAATCATTTCTGGAACTCCACATTTATTAACCTATTGATTTATTGGGGATAAGCACAGGGACATGGGAAAAGGAGTTTAATTAGTCTGCAAATTTCCAAATGCATATATAGTGTCTACTTCACATTTCAGGTGTTCCAGTTCTTGGGAGTTAAAATCCAAAAAGATCAGCTCTTGGTGCAGATTCCTTAAGTGTATTAGAACTATAATATTGTATACATTTTCTGATCCCATATTCACCATTCTGTTATCTGAGCTTATTTCTCCCAACTCCTTTATTTCCTATTTCCTCCTAACCTGCTCCTTACACCATGTATCACTGATGTGAGAAACAGTTCAGTATAGAGCATGGTGCTGGCAATGGTTGAAATTCTGGAGAAATCACTAACTGGAATACTGTGGAGTAGCCATAGACATGTCAGCTGGCAAGTGGTAGCTTGCTCCTGTGCAAGGCAAAAACTTTTGTACTTACTTGCTTTTATATGCAATATGCACGTACATTACTGTTGAACTCAAAACAAGATTGTTTCAGATTGCAGTCTGTATAGCTAGTAAGTGAGCTTTACTGTGTGTGAGTTACAACTTGGCTATCTCTGTACAGAATGGTTTTCTGAGAAGTCTTCCAGCATTTTCATGAGCATCTGAAGCAAGCCCTTTTGTTGTCATCCTTTGCATAGCTCTTCCCATCAGCTGAGCAGCTCTCTCTAAAATAAACTGGGCAAGTCAGTCTTTTTTTTTTTTTTTTTTTTTTTTTTTTTCCCTTTTGAAGTCAGTATTAGAAAGCAGAGCATGTACAGAACTGTAATTTCAGTTGTCATTAAATAGGGCAGATTTGATGAAGAGATCTCTTCAGGCTGTTCTGTGAGTGGTTTACTGGTCAGCTGAGATAGTTTTAAGGCTATGAGCCTTGAACATGAACAATGAGAGCAGAACTGATGCTACTGATGTACTTATTTTAAACTTGGGAATTTCATTAAAGTAAGGAGTTTCATTAGGTGAATGCCTGTATCTATGTGTGAGAAGTAAATTGTTATATGAGAATTTTGAGTTCATCATTCAAAGCAATTGAATAGGAAAAGAAACATCTTGTGAAACCTTTTATTACTTCATAGCAGACCTGCACGTTAAATATAATTTCAAAAGTTGCTACTTTTATGACCTTTGTGACAGACTGGGGGCTAATTAACTCCTAAGCATTAGTTCTCTGATCGTAGTTGAAGGAGAGCTATACCTTAGACTGACTTGTGATTTTATGAAGCACTGCATCTGGTTCTTAATAGTCGTGTCATATTGTATTAAGTTATACAATAATATCCTGAAAAGATTGATGCAATGATTTATGGCATGCTGGAGTGGGAGACGGACCCGGAGTAACAACGCGACCTTGATGCGAGTATAATCGTTCTCCTTTATTACGTATTCTAACAAAGTATATATAGACTACTCCCTACAGCACGCGCCAACAACAACTTATCATTGGTCTAGCTTCTCTGTGCACACGTCTCTAGCACTAATATGATTGGTACAACGGTGTCGTCTCTCCTCCTGAACATAGTTCCGCATATTCTAGTTGTAACATAAGGTTATCAGCCCTGGGCCTACATCATCTTCACAGTCCTTCAAAACCTGAGTTGCTCATTGTAATTAAATCATGCCCCTTCTCACTTAACTATAACTCCACAATGGCATGTCATATCTTGCTGTGTCAGCCAAGGAAGTAGAGCACATACAGATGGTTCTTGTCTGTAAGTGGTTTGAATGTATGGAGTTTTAAGAAAAATGAAAATGCATTTCATGAAAAGCACAGAGCATTAAAAAAATCTGTTTTTATACTAAACTGTAATTGTTGGAATTACCTTTGTCTTACATACTTCAGAACTATGAATACTGGCAAACTTGGGAAGAAAAAAATAATTAAAAAAAAAAAAAGTAATAGGATACGCAGTACAAATAAAGAATCCCTGATGTAGAAAGAACTGTTAGGGATACATTTTCAACAATGCACAACAGGAGTCTTCTTCACAGTAACATTTGAAGCACTAATGGAGTCTAAAATCGTCAAATTCAAGAGATAAATGCAGTCAGTGATGGCACAGACAAGACTTTGAAAACTGTACTTAAGCATATTTCTTCCTATATAGTATTCCTGTTGTCAATGTAAAAAAAAAAAAAAAAAAAAAAAGTACAACTGAAAGTTTCTTTAAAAATATAATCTATAAGAAGAGCAAACAGCCAAGTTGTCTGGCCACAAATCAGTTAACAACCACCTGTTAGGTACTAACTTTCTTAAATGCACAAAAGAATGTTTTTATAAGCAGATCATAAATGTATATGGCTAAGGACTGATTTCTTCAATGTCCCTACGTGTGTGAAGAACAAACAGCAAGCAATGTAGGTAAGGATATTTGGGAACTGATATATTTGTCTTTTACTCCTTGGAGATTTAATAGTAAGTAACTCTTCAACCATATAGGTTGTGCATAGTGTTCAATAGTATCCATCGCTTCCACCTCCCTTCAGAGTTTTGGAGACCAGGAGAAACAGTAACTAAATGTGTAATGCAAATATCTAAAACTGTATTTAAAACAAGAATGGATGACAGAAAAGCTACAATTAGCTATTAACTTTAATGCCATGCCATAGTTTTTTGAAGGACACTGCTCAGAATGAACTCTGATTTCTATTTTCTAGTACCATTATTTCCAAATACACTTTAGATTTTCTGTCATATTACTGCCCTTCTTAGAGAAATAAAATAGCTGCTTGTGTTCAAGGCAAAAATATTCTCAACTGTATGGGTTTTTAGAAGATACTCTGAAGATAATAATGGTTTTAACGTAATGAGAATGATGGATCACATGGCTAAAGTGTCATTCTTCTAATTAATTTAACTAAATCACAGTAATTTACAATGAACTTGTTATAAATAAATTTAAGATAGAATTCCTGGAATTATGAAGCAGAGACTCTTAACAGGGTTTTAATCTTTTCTAAGAAAACAAACTGTCCTTGATGATTAGGGAAAAATTTGCATATAGTGGGTGTTAATTTCTATGTACCTCTGTTGGAGTAATGTGGTAGTACTACATTTTAGTATCTTCTTTTCCATCTATTTTTCTGCTCTGGATTTTATGGATATGACACAATTAGATGATTACTCTTGATTCCATGTACTATTTTTACATGAAATGGTAGGCCATTTCTTTTACTGAAGGAAATGTTAGAAGCAATGTTAGCTACATCTTAGCTACATTGAGAAATGTGCTTTTAAAATACATCAGTGTTTTTGATTTATTAGTAGGTGACTGAGGTTGATTTCTTGTAGAAAAAGCATGTCCTTTTCCTGTCCTCTTATTTCTGCAACTTCTAATTTTTCTCAGTCTATTACAGTCAGAAAATATTAGGCAGATAAGCATGTTTAATTCAAAATCACCAATTTGTTCTGATTAATGTGTATGTTCCGGTGGTATTTACAGAGTTAGATGTATGTTTGCACTGTATTAAGATCTCCTTTCCAAAATGACCATTATGTGAGATTGTTCTGAAGGCCCTAAAGTCAAGATGCCTCCAACACAGTGGTCACTAGACAACATTAAGACCAAAAGGTCTAATAAAAACTAAACACTAAACTTTTCATTTCTAGATATGCAGGTTTAAAAATGCTGAATTTTAGGCTAAAATCAATTGGGGATCTTCATAAAAATTATAGGTCCCACACATTCAGTGAAAATGGATTTAGTATTCATCAGTTAAGAATCCTGAAAACTCAGGGATCAACTTGAACAGATATAAACAGAACAAAACTTCCCTTAAGTTGTTGTGATGGTTTCACACCAACAAGCAATTAAGCTCTACCATACTGCTTCCTCAATCCCCGTCCTCAGCAGAACAGGAGGAGAAAAATATGATGAGAAAAAAAGCTCGTAGGCTGAGGTAACAGGGAAATAACTCATCAATTACTGTCAGAGGCAAAACAGACAGCACAGGGAAATCAAAGTAATTTCTTACTTATTGATATCAGACTACAGCAGTAAGAACTAAAAGCAACACCTTTTCCCCATCCACCCTTGTCTACCTCCTCCCCTTAAGCAGCACAGGGCAATGGGGAATGGGGATCGTGGTCAGTCCATAACACTTCATTTCTGAGCGATCTCCCCCATCATTATGTAAACACTTCAGCCCAATGTTTATAGTAATTTCTCCTGTGGGCTCCTCTCCATGGGCTGCAGCTCCGGCCCGGGGCCTGCTCCTGCAGGGGCTCTCCATGGGCCGCAGCCTCCTCCAGACCACATCCACTTGCTCCACCGGGGCCTCCTCCATGGGCTGCAGTGTGGAGATCTGCTCCATGTGGGACCCATGGGCTGCAGGGGGACAGCCTGCTCCACCAGGGGCCTCTCCACAGGCCACAGGGGAACTTCGGCTCCATGCCTGGAGCACCTCCTGCCCTCCTGCTGCAGTGACCTTGGGGGCTACAGGGCTGGTTCTCACTCCTCTTTCAAGTGCTGTGTCTCAGCAGTTTTTCCCCTTCCTTAACTCTGCTCTTCCAGATGCCCACCCAGCGTCACTCAATGGCTCAGCTCTCACCAGCACTGGGTCCCTTTTGGAGCCAGCTGGAGCTGGCTCTGATCTGACATGGGGCAGCTCACAGAGGCCATCCATGCAGCTGCTCCCAGCTACCAAAACCTTGCGATGTAAGCCCAATACAGCTGTTCATCTTGTTCGGTATCAGAATGATGATAGGAAAAATGAAGTAACTTCTCAAATTTGAATAAAAATTGTAATTATCTGTTCCGGCTTTCTGGGCCTTTATGTTTTCACACAGTAAACTTGCAAATCTTAATAAAATTATTACCACATACAGTCATTTGTCAAGTTTGTAATAAAATTCTAATACAGATTATCCTTATGAAATGTAATGTCTCCTTTTGACTATTTGGCATGGTGTTGATAATGGAGTTTATGAACTTCATTGTCTTTTGAGATTCCTAGTAGGATAAGTCTCACTGTCATTTAGGTATATCTTATATTCTACCTTACAAGTTGTTACATGATCTAATATATATTTTTAAACAAAGATCTCAAAAAAAAATGATTTTGCATTTGATTTTCTATTAACACTGCGCTATGCTTTCCTAGCCTTTACCTCAGAAGATGTAATGTTTTATACCTCCCTAAGTTAACCTTTTCTGACTTTGTATTTAAATACATATATATTGCAGAAGCTTAATAATTATCTACGTATCATAGACCTTTATTTTTTTTTATTATTTTTTCTCTTGCATCAGTTTTCATTCCATTTCTGTCTCCCCTTTTGATAACATAGAAACAGTACTATTAGATGTGGAAATCAGATGTTTCATAGTTTGTGGTCAATTGCACTACTTCATTCTTTAATTGCCCTTGAATGACCTTTTGGCAGCTTGTCCCTTAGATGTTTCTGCACTTTGAAACTACAGGAGGAAAAAAAAAGGAAGAAAATACTGAGATGACTTCCACTTCTGCTCTTGCAAACCACAAGTGCTTACTCCTCCTTATGTCAGTGAGGCTAAAAAAGTTCACATACTTTCAAAATTGCATTCTGGTTCATAAAATGGATCTTAAGAAGCTGTATGTCTCCTAGGAACTTATGTCATCATCTAGGTGTTCAGACTTGACTTAAAAAACACAGAAAGGTATGATAAAAAAGACTTTTTAGAGAAAAAGAACCTTGTGACAATAGGATTCTTTCTGGAAGAATGTCAGCATAGGTTGTGGAGAACTGAAATAGCTAACTATACTCTGAAAACAGCAGCTCAACTTAAGTTCAACTTTAATATGAAAATTAAGCAAACTTGCAGTGGGATGCTTAAACTCATTGTCATAAGCAAGCGTATCAATTAGTATCAGGAGAAAGGATTTTTCTTTTCTTTTATTTTTTAATAAATAGAGCAGATTTAAGAGCAATGATATAACATATAGAAGGAAGAATAGTATGCAAAGGCAAAAGGTCTATTAGGTTGGTCATAAAGACCTCAGAAGCTGTTGCTTCCAATCAGATTATCTAAACTCAGCGCAAAACTCAGACTAATAAAAGTGGTGTGAACATTAGAAAATTGTGAGTTGTGTGGGTGAGCTTCACAATTTAAGTTGTATGGTTATGAGCTTAAGTGTGACGAATATGGAAAATAAGGAATATGGGCTTAAACCTTACACTGTCCATGGAGAGAGACAGCCATTAGTAACTCATTAACGCAAAGTACTCCTAAATTAATGTTTGATGACTTATGTGGAAGGTACTACTTTGCAGTTTGTTTAATTACAAAGGAAATATTTTGGAAGAAATGGAGTGTCATGAAAAGACCAAACACAGTTTTTATGCATTTCCTTGTTTCAGTCAGTAATTTCAAGTTAAGCACAGAATTTGACCCTGTAATTGGCACTAAAATGTGCTTTAATTCATTACAGTTCAGAGTCTCTAATCTCTGAAAATATCTGAAATTCACTGAGTTGTAAGCCTTTTAAGTCTGTTAGGCTAATTTATCCTATGCAAAGACAAATACATCAGAGTATTAAACTTCCTCACCTCTCTGGCATCAATAGTTGCATTATCTGGTTATTGTATTTTTACTTGACATTGCTTGAAGTTAATATTTAGGCATAGAAACCCAAATCCATCATCATTTTTGTGTAACATGAATGTCAGTTTAAGCCAATAGGAAGTAACCTAGCTCTGAATTCTCAAAAACTTATTTTTTCACTTTTTTTTTTGTTTGTTTGTTTTTGGTGGGGGGGGAAGGGGTGGTGCTGGTGAATGTATTCAAGTGAAATAAATAGGCATCAAAGAGATAAAGATAAACAAGAACTGCCTACAGGCATCCCTTGATGCTTTTAGGTGTTATATTTAGATTTATAATGCAATCTGACTAAAATGCTAGCCAGCTTGTTTCCTGCGTTGTGTTAAATTTAGCCTGAAACCTGTCTGGTAAGATCTTGAAGCCATATGGTCTGGTTAGTATTTAAATAAGAGACTTCCCAAGAAAACTCAGATGCTACTGATTAAGTCTGTTTCAGCTTCCTTTCCTTCTGTTTTTCTCTGATTAATCCATCTTTTGAACTAAGGTACTGGCAGTACTTCCTTCAATAATATCCCAATAGAGCTTCAAATTATTTGAGATTTAGACCCACAGTAGTATTCTTAATGTTATTCCTTTCTCTTCTTGAAATCTGACTGCTTTTAATAGACTGTATTTCTTAATTCTGTGAATAGTTGTTTGCTAGAGACCTTATATCCGTATTGATAACTGCTGTATATAGTTGTTGGTAAAGAATTTCACTTTTCTGAGATAATTAGGGTTCTCTGGCAAAATATTCATCAGAACGTGCAGCAGCGCAGGAAATAGAGAAGAACTTGTATGAATTGTGTATAAATCCAAGTAATTTTCTATAAAATAGAATAAAATGTGCTTATATTTTACAGGCCATCTTACGTAAACGATTAACAATTTCCTATTTATATTTAAAAGATAGCAGCTGTCCTTAACAAAATCCTAGTTCCCAACACTTTCTATATTTATTAAATGTATTTTAGTAGCTTTTAGCACACTGTGGTGTGATGAAAAAAACATACCAAAGCAGACTATGAAGTACTGGGGAGAAGGAACGAAAAGGGAGATTGTTGTGTATGTGAAATATGTATCCAGTCTAATCTTTTGTTGATATTTACTGATAAAAGACTGATTTGAATGTCTTTTGTCTTGGAGGATTTGAGATTTGGCTTTGGGTGTGGCTTGATGTATCACTGATGATACCTCAAAAGAAAATAAACACCTGCTCAGGGTAAAGCTGCCAAGTCCCGTAGCTCCTGTAGGTTTAAGGCTCTTTTGAAATGTAGCTGAGCTGCTTGCTTCTTCAATATCTGCACAAGTATTCAAAAACCGGTTTTGTTTTGCTTTGTTTTAAAGTCTTTCACAGAATTATCTAGCTATAGTGGAAAAAATAACATGAGCTTTCAAAGAAGTACTAGAAATGTGAAGCATATGTAGGGGGTTTAATACTTTGCATTTTAGACATTTTAGATACCAAGATAATAAATCAATCAAACATTAAATAGGCATAGAAAGAAACCTGAAGGAAGTGTTTTGAGCCTCCAGTTTAAAGATTTCGGATTCCTGTATGCTGATGATATTAAATATCTTAATCCCATTTAAAAATAGAAATGTATTTTTCATTCACATTGTAATCAGATTAACTGAGACTTTTTTTTCTCTGCCAGTTTCTGATGAACAAAATAAGTATTAAATGTGATCTCTAAGTTTTATACTGAATATTTGCACACTGTGCAAATAATTGGAAAATCACTGGACTTTTAAGGGATCCATTTAAAACAGTAGGTGATTCAACTTCTCGACAAGATCTTTCTCCCTAAAAGTAAAAATGCTTACGTAATCTGTCTCACTTTTATTGCCGGTGTGGGATCAGATTCTTCTACACTGATTGTATTTAACAGAAGTCAATTAAATGAATAAAAGTTACATATTCTTTTTTATTATTATTATTTTATTACAGATATATTTTTCTACCTGTTTACTATTAGGCACAGTTATTTTAACTATGTTATTGAAAGTACTTTCAAAATGGACTTGAAAGGGAAGAAGGTAATACTCTTATGAGTCTTTAAAAGGGGTAAAAGACATGAAGAAAGAATGGTAGTTGGAGGCAGTACTAGTATGGGGAGCAGTGGCAAGAGACAGCAGAAGTAAAACTGCCTGCTGATTACAAAGTGTAGTGGGTGGCTACCCAACGCCCCTACCTCCTCGCTGTCAACCCCAAGCAGTGCGTGCAATGGCAGAGAGAGTTGGGGTTGCAGTCAGTCCATTAAAGCTCCTCTCTGCTGCTCCTTTTCTCCTCATCACACTGTTCCCCTGCTCCAGCATGGGTACTTCCTATGGAGTGTAGTCCTTCTGGATAAACCCATTCTAGCATGGATCCTCTACATGGCCTGCTGTTTCCTTCAGGATATACCCCCCTGCATCAGTGTAGGACCTCCATGGGCTGCAGCGTGGATGCACACTCCTCCCTGATCTCCACAGGTTGTAGGGAAACCTCTGCTCCAGTGCCTGGAGCCCTCTTTCCTCTCCTCCTGCTCTCCCCTTGCTCTCTGTGCAGGGCGACTCCTCACACCGCTCCCCTCATGGCCCCCTGCCGTGTGGTGTTTGCCCTCCCTTCCCCAGGCTGCACCTGAGGTGAGGCGCCACCATCTTGGCTGCAGGCCTGGCCATGCCGTGCGGTTGAGCCATTGGGGCAGCTGGGGCTGGCACGGGGCAGCCCCGGCATCACCTCACACAGCGGCCCCCAGACCCCTGACACCACCTGGGCACCTGTGCCCAGCATGCAAGTTATAGTGACGCACAAGTTAGAATGAAATTTTTATTGTGACCTTTATACAGTTTTTGTATTCTAGTTAGGCTGAGAAGTAATGTGTGCTAAACGAAATAAATATGCTTAGTACATATTTTACCCTACCAAAATCCATATAGCTGGGGAGAGACTTCATAATTTCCCATGCATGGTTTTCACAATGAGCAAACAATTTCGCTGCTTTCTTTCACTGTTTTCATGGTAAGGAAATATAAGTGTCTTGGTATGTCAGTTTCTCATGCAGCTGAGATCCAGAAAAATTTGACACTAGTGGTGGCTATCGGAATAGACTTCCAGAAATTATTTTGCTGACAGAGCTTTGACAGGTGAAAAAGTGAAGCTTTGTCAATCAAATATGACATTTCAAGCGATTACTTTTTTAAATGACATCCCTCCATAAAAAGCATTTCCCAATTTCTATTTATGCTATGACTCCATTGTCTGTGAAAGGCATCCTCTGATCATGGCTAATTTTTGCTAGGGTGATAGGCACAGAGGCAAGGATGTGCCTCCAGTGGTCGCTGACCTCCATTTGACTGATAACCATTGGGAAGTTAGTATGCTGCCAGCAGACAGTTAGCTTGGCAGAAATGTGAACAGAAAGTGGGTAAATAATGAAGCACGTTTTGATCTTTCTAGTCTTCTTTCTCCTTGGAAGACAAGCACCAACTTGGTGACAGTGTCTTGGCTTTTAAGGGTCTACTCTTCCTCTCCACTCCAACCCAGTCCTCAGGGCAGTGTTGACGAGTACTGTTTCTCAAACTGTCTGCCAAATGTACTGCAAATTTCTACAATTTTCTGAGGTACCTGCTCTTTCAACTTTTTCTAAAAACTGCCATGTAGATAAGAAGTCTAACCTACTGTTTAATTCTCTGAATTGTGACAGTGAGGTTCAGTTTCTATTAGATTAGCACTTTTACATTTCTGGGATATTTAAGTCATATCTCTATATGTAAGCAACAAGGTTTGCCAAATTCTACTTTCCTTTACCTTATCACTATTTGTTATTAAAAGCAAAGCAAAACAAAAACCTTAAAAATAAGGTTCAGTATATAGCTACATCCCAATTATTGATGCTTACTCAAGTACTGCATCTGATATTAGCAGCCTCTTGGAATTAGCTTATCTAAACGAAGTATACTTCTAATTTATATCTTTCTAAATAAATGACTACTCTAAAGAAATTGGAAATTAATAATTTATTTTCCATTTGGTGCTGTTATTGTTATTTTTATTATTTGACTCATGAAATACTTTAATTTTGTTCCTCTTTAAATATTAAAGTGAGTAAGAATAGTAAACAGTGAAAAATAGCTATAGAAATAATATGGAAAATACAGAATAATAAAACAGTAAGAATAATAATCTTTGATTCTCTTTCTGAAAAAAAAAAAAATGTATCTTCCTAACAGCAAAAATAGAAAAATGTATACAAAGGACTTGAGACAACTTTAAGATTCCAGTTAAGCTGTTTAGCAGCTATAGGTATTTTTCTCACTTTATTTTTTCCTTGTGTCAGCCCCTGTGTCTGCCTCTGTATCTCTGGATGATATTTCACAATTCATCCCTCTTTTCCTGTTATGTCTCCAAATGACAATAATGCTCTTTAGCAAACTTATCACATCTTCAGGTCCAAAGCTGTTTGGCTGCCTTTATAGATTTCCCAATCGCTTTATCTGACCTGTTAAAATTGTGATGACTCAGGAAATCCTCTTCAAAACAGAATACTTATCTGTCAGAACATAAATACAGAGGAAAACAGATAAAGCATCAATCAAAAAAGTGTGTGTGTTTTCCTCACTTTACTCCTACTAATCTTCGACAACAGTGAACTTCAAATATCTAAACTTACTTTATTTATTCATCCTTCTAACTAATCAGTATGTTTTAGATCTCTTCACACTCAGTTTGCCCTACAGTACAAATGATGCTCATGTTTTAGATCCCTTCACACTCAGTTTGTCCTACAGGACAAATGATGCTCTCGAGTTACCCAGACCTGTACCCAATTATTTGTTTAGTTTTGGCACTTCGTCTCAATTGTCAGAGTTAAGTTCTTCTGCCTCTCCCTCTGGGGCACACACAAGAGGCTCAAATGAGTATAGTGTCATCTAATAATTCTGAGACATGAGACTTGTTACTTTAAATACAAGATTCTTTCTCCGATTTTGAAAGAATAAAGAAAAGACCAATTGTTTGGTTTTCCCACAAACGTGGGAAAATATTATGGAAATATGTGGCAAGCGAGATTTTGATTTTGGTTTGAAATGTCCTTTTCTGTCAAGCAGACTGAGCACTGAAGTTTCCACAAAGCTGCCAGGTTCAACATTCTCAGAGCTGTCATTCTCAGAACTGCAGTCACAGTCATTTTGAGCAGGGTGGCTTTATGCCTGGGTATTTTACATAAGACCCAACCTGGAGTTCACCAAAAGACAACTATTCCTACCTTCCTTGTTATCAGGGTATTGAACATGCAAATCATGCTGCAATCCCTCTGCCATGCTTTTGATGTATGCTGGAGTACCTGGCATCAGAATAGGATAAAATTCCCCAAAATAGATTGTCCACTAAAACTGGAACAGATCACATATTTGGTCACAAGTGCCTGTATGCTGGAGTACCTGGCATCAGAATAAGATAAAATTCCCCAAAATAGATTGTCCAATAAAACTGGAACAGATCACATATTTGGCCACAAGTGCCTAAGGTAATAAGCTATAGTGATTCAGATCACTGAAATGCTAAAATGGGTCATGATAATGGTAGAATTACCATAATCTGTCTGTTAGAAACCAGTAGGAAGTCATCAACTTGAAGAAATAATCTGGTCACAATGACACTATTCTTTTAACACTTTTATATATTACATGGCAAAATAACAGACAAATTATGTTCTTTCTCATTAACCAAATGCATTCACTATATATACAGAAAATTGTTTCAATCCTAAATGTAGTGCCTTAGTATTTTCTTTATGGAAGAGTAATTTTGGTAAAGTTTTTGATAGTAACATTGAAGAGTAGGGGAATTTTCTACTTGCAGTACAAAATGGGACAAAGCTCATCCTAAGCAGAAACAAGCTGTTTTTTTGGGGGGAAAAAAAATAAAAAATAAAAAAAATCACTATATTTCAGTGTTCAGAATAAATGTGCACAGTTTCCAGTTCTGTTGTGCTGCCTGGCAAATACTTTTTAGAATATTATCTTCCAGCTTCCTACAGCCTGATTCATTGCCTTAATTTTAGTTTTAAACTCAATGCTGAAAAAGTTCAGATCCTTTTCTCATAGGAGTTTTCAAAAGAATTAATTAAAATATAATGAAATAAAGTGAGCGGTTGAATGGGTTTCTGAACTAGTTTCGTTTTTACTAGGGAGAGAAGTCTGGCAGGGTGCGAACAGTACGTTCCAAGGGACTGGTGGCAATGTAGGGGAGCTCTGTGAACTACGCTAATTCATTTAGCTACAGGAAGCTGTATATCAGAGGTTACAGAGCTGAAAAAAAAATGCCAAAGAGCCAATTTCTTCTTCTGAGACAAGAGAATCGAAAGGGCTTTATAAAATTCTCATGAGAAATTCAGCAGTGCGGGGTTTAAAAACGGTCGTTCATTATAGGCAGCAGTATCTTTCCCCTGTGGTGGGGAGGTGGAGTGCGCTAACCCAGTGTTTGCTGTCCTGCTCTATAGCTGCTGCTACCTCTGTTTCATATCTGAGATCCCAAAGGAGCATGGGAAGTACAAGCAGTTCACATGCCACGTAAGGCACAATGTGTTACTGGGTAAATACTTTTTCTAACTATGACTGAATGACCTGAAAAATTGGGTTTAAGGATTTAGTATAACAAGCTACAACAGGTTTAGAACAGCTCATTTAACACTGCAGCGGGTCCTGGCCTTACATGAAGCAGTGGGAATTGAAGTTATTTTATGCCAGGACTGTCAGACCTGTGTCACTGCCCTGGGTAACCTCATCTAGGACATCTCCCTGTCCCACTTCCCCTTTTGAGTAGCCCTATTTTGGCTCCAGATTCACAGGCATCCCATGCCCCACCTTGGCCCCAGCTGGCCCTGACACATTCTCTGGCCTTTCCAAGTGGACCCAGATCCAACTTGCCCCTCACTGTATCTGGGTTTTGGTACCTCTCGCTGTCACCACCACTGTGGGGCTGGGCCTTGAGCAGGAGGGCCTGCCCCCAGTTTTGTGCCCCTCAGGAGAAGCCCTGCTCTTGCTTTGAGAACTTGCTTTGGTACTTTGAGAAAGTACCAGTTTTTTTTTTCTCTTGTGTCATGATTTTGGGATGCCCAGTGTTAGTAGGGGCCTTACTCTTCAAAGAGAACACGTGTCCCATAGTTTACATTGACATATTTCTGCGGAAAATAGGAGAACTATGCTTATAATTAACCAGGACAAACAAAGGCTTGGTTTGATAATTGCAGGTTCCTGTTTATCAAACTTTAAACTAAAAAAGCTTTATTTTTCAGAAGACATATTAAGAGAGTTGCATTCCTTGGATCAGAAGTTTAAAATATCTTAGACAACTGTTTGAAACAATGTATGGAAAGCTATGCCACATGAAAATAAAAAGTCAAGTTAACTCATTATCCTGTTGCTGGCTATGTAATGTTGTGGATGCTCAGGAAAAGCAGCAATGTAGGGGTTTTTTTGGTTTGTTCGTTTGTTTAGTGTTTTTTTTTTTTTACAAACCATTCAAATTTCTGACATCACAGTGTTATCCTAACATGAAAATATAATGATAATAATAGTAAAGAGTAGAAGTCTGTATTTTCTGTTCTTAATAGAGAAAAAAGGGCAAAGATGGTCAAAAGGTCTTGTCCTTTTTGAACTTTCTAGCCTTCAAATCCTCTGGTAACGAATTGCCCAGCTTACTTTAGTGTTGTCTGGGGAGAGGTGTTCTTCCTTCTGTTAGTTTTGAAACATTGCCTATTTAACTGAATGATCCCTACCCCTTGTATAGTCAATAGCGAAAATTTCCTTATGGTTCTTCCTGGCATTTGTGATTCCCTCTATAGAGAATATAGAGAAGCTCTTTTCTACAGGTACTGAAATTACTTTTTTTTTTTTTTCTTTGATGCTCTAATGTTTTCAATTCCCACTGTGTTTCTAGGCTTTAAACTGCTGTTTTAATAACTGTCCCTAAGCATTTTTTTTCAAAAGAACATTACAAAATGTGAATTTTCTCCAAGTCCAATTCTCTATTTCTTTTTCCATTGGTTCAAATTTTAGTGGTGTTCCTTCTAGGCTAGGAAGTTGTGCTTGTCTTCATTTTTGCCCGGAAAGCTCATAAACATGTTCAAATAACTTGAAAATATCACATATGATACATTAAGTTTTTGCTTATTTATTTACTTATGCAAACAAATTATTTTTCCTCCTTTTTTATTTTATATCCTGGCATGAGTGGAGCATTCTAGTGACTTCTCCCTCTAAGTGTTCTAAAACATGACATTGTTGTAATAGTTCTGGTATATTGTGGATTAAGCTCTGAAGAAATATAAGTGATCTTTCGTCAAGCTTGTTTTTTTCCTTTCAGGTAACAACAAGGTGGTAAAAACATTCTCTGTGTTTACGTATGTAATTAAATGAATAAATTCCATACTTGATTTTTTTTTTTTCTTTTGAAGATACTAGATTTCATCTCAACTCAGGATTATATTCATAATACAAAACTACTGCTTTTCTTTTAAGAAGTAAATCTTCTGTACAATCTAATAGAGGTGGAGGATAACTTTAAATCTTATTTTCTGTATCTTTTTTAAACATATATATATACTACATAGAAGACACTGTAATCTGATACACTCCTTTTGTCTTTGAGTTATTTTTTTAACCTTTAACTTGAAATATCATATTCCAGTTGTTTTTCAGTTGTATCACTTACATAATGGTTTTTTTTACGGTGTTTTCAATATATAAATGTTTACTTTTATTTTAATTCACATACCATTAATTCACTTTTTCTGTCTTAATTGTTCAAATAATATCTTTCTGAAGTTTAAATTTACTTAAGGTAAAAATAAGTTCTCTAACATTCTGAAGAAATGAGAGACCAACATGAAAAAAAAAAAAAAAACGTTTTGCTTTGATTATCTTCTAACAGTTTCAGAAGGAAACGCTATATAACCTGGAGAAGTTAGCAATGTATTGAATTACTTTAAGAAATTGTCCTTTATCATTTAGAGTACTTAATGAATTTTACTTCATGCTGCACTTAAATATTATGCCGCAAACTCCTGAGACATCTTTAATCATTTCTTGTTTCCTACCTCATGAAAAGAGGAATTAATCTTTCTCTTTCTTCTACCTTTATTTGTATGTTTTACAGTGTGATCAGACTAGAGTTTGCAGAGGATCTTATTTATTTATTTATTTTGAAATAACAATGTAAATAGCTATGTAAATAAAGATATACCAAAATGACAGTTGCTTTCCTAATGTCTATTAGATTACAGTAAAGGCAAATGCAGATTGGTAAAATGGAAATAACCTGTTGGGGAAAGCACCTCATGGAAGAAATCACATTTATTCCTTCTTGTCCCTACTTGTCTTTAACCTGACCATATCGATAAATAACTCAGCTTCTAACTTCTTTGATAGCGTGTCTCACAAAAGACTTTGCTGTTTGTGGACTGAGATCGGTCATTTACTCTTTCATCTTTTTTATTCTGCTTTGACACTTTTTTCTGTCCTATTCCAGGTCTTTTTATTATTTTGGAGAACAAATCCCTTGTAAATAGGGAACACAATTCTTTTTTCTCTAGTTTTCCAACATAAATTGTCAAAAACCAAACCTTTCCTAGAGACCGCATCTTTAACTGCTCCTTAAATTACTAGTTGCTGCTGCTAGACTTGTTGAAATTATTTTTAAATGCCAGAAAGTTTTCCTCTGCCTTCTCATAGCTGTGGGTGAAAACATCCTAGCATGTGACAGAAGAAAAGAACATCAGGAGGAAATCAGTTCAGGACTTTCTGATTATTGGAGAAAAATCAAGGAAGCCACATATTGTGACCTCAGCTTTTGTGTGGAAAGGGAAGATCCAGTAACAAGAACAGAAATAACAGTTGGGTAGAAGATGAGAATGCAACTGATTGATGAGGTGATAAAATAGGATACAGAAGAGATTATCAGGCTTAAATTTATTCAGTAGACCGCACATTGTTAAAAGATCTGCTTTTACTGCCAACATCCTCTCAAACTAGCTGCCTTTTCAGTTGGTACCATTAATCTTCTCATTAATGTATTAACAAAACCTCTCAATATGAAAGGAAATAAGGGAGAAGAAGAAATTTTAAAAGAAAGTATCATTCTGCCAGAAACCTTCTGTAGTAGGTATTTTCACAATTCCATAAGCATTTCTTCATTTTATTCTTTCCCCTTACATTCACAGAATTTTGACAGTTATTACTTACTCTTCATTTAAGGATACACCATATTTTCACCATTTTTTTCTTATTTTTATAACCAAAAGTTGGCATTTGTAAAAACATCTGTAACAGATGTAGCTGCTTAGAACACTCTTAGAACACTGTACACTGTTCTCACTAAGTGAGAACACTCATTTAGAACACTGTAGCCCTAGAACACTCCCTAGAATCCTAGAAGTGGCAGCTAACAGTACCATGTTTGGGAGCAGACTGCCATGAGGACAAAGTCCTGGTGTTAGCTTTCTACTAATGAGGTGAATTTACACTTGAGGTTACATTTAGACCACCCATTTGCATCAATTATCTCAATTTTAATAGGATGCTCACTATGTCCCATACTTACTTGGGTTGCAATTATTTTGACAATTATTAGCAGACATAATAAGTAATTCACAGTATACTAATGCAAAATAAATCCATTAAGACTAAAGCCCTAGGGCAGAAAGCCTGGCTCTTGTAAAGTCATGAACAAAACACTTTTCCTGGAGGCCAAGTTTCCTACTGTGTGACAGCATCCAAGAAGAATGGGACAAAGCAGGCTAAAGAATGGATAAAATTATAATGCTAACATAGTAAATCCTATGCTTAACATTTTGCTAAAGCAAAAAATGAAACTGTTGGTTCTATCATACTTGGTAAACAGAAATATTTTCTTGAAAAATATCAGGTAAAGTGGATGACAAGCACATGAAGGACAAGTAGGTGATTGAGAACAAACAGCTGGATTTATCAAAGGCGAATTGTGTCTGCCCAACTCAGTTGCCTTCCTGATGAAATAAATAACTTGGTGGACAAGGAGAGAGCAGATGATGTTTCTTGACTTTAGCAGGACCTTTAGCAAGGCCTCTCTATAATTCTTATAGCCAAATTGGAAATAGTGGTTAAGTGGACGGTAAGGTGGGTGAAAAGTGTCTGGACCATCAGGATGAAAGGTCCTACTGGCAGTTTGTGATAAATGGTGTCTCTCAGATATTAATATAGGAGGCAGTACTGTTCTATGGCTTATTTAATGACCTGGATGACGGGAAAGGATGCACCCTCAGCAAGTCTGTGGATGATGCCACACTGTGGGAAGGACTTCTGTTTGGAGGGATTTTGAGAGGCTGGAGAAATGGGTTGACAGGAGCGTCATGAAGCTCAACAAAACAAAGGTGAAGTCCTAGGGTTGGGATGGACTAAGTTCATGCAACAGTGCTACCAATTGGGTAGAAAAAGAATGAAGTGACTATTCACGGCTAATTAACATGTGAGTGTTAATTAAGATAATCACCTTGATTATGAAGTAGATTAGACAGCAAAAATCTTTAATTCCAAACTTATTGTCTATGTTGATCACCCTGCTGACCTCAAAAAGTCTTAGTACTTGATATAGAGTTAAGAAGGATGAGTCATTTGCTCTATTGTGGGACTTGCCACAACACTCAAAAATAAGAAACTGGGCTTTATTTCAGAAATGGTAAAATGGTAAAATTTTGTAATAATTTATTAAGTTTGTTTCTCAAAATCATTCTCATTTGTAGAGGTCATTCAATTTTTCTATTCATATGTGCCTTGTTTTACATGTAAGAGTCCGCAAATCTTTATTCTTTAATCATTTGCTGTATCCAGTCAAGACTGTTCTTTGGCATTGTTAAAAATTTGGAGTCTACATGAATTAGCACTTAGCTGTTTACAAAAAGAGTTTGTTTTATGTGCTGTATTAAAT
This sequence comes from Stictonetta naevosa, assembly GCA_011074415.1. NCBI lineage: Eukaryota > Metazoa > Chordata > Aves > Anseriformes > Anatidae > Stictonetta > Stictonetta naevosa. The sequence continues at coordinate 101,330,966 of CM021697.1, forward strand.
GGCCAATAATATTTTAAAGTTGGGATTTAAGGTTGGCTATAAAGCCTTAATTTTGAGAATGTGTACAAACAGAAATTATCATTTTTCTTATAACCAACTGACAATATTACATCTACTAGTCTATAAATTCAGTTTATTTAAAGATAAAAGTCTGATTTTGAAGAAAGAAACACTGTAAAATAAGCTAAGTAATATTGTTTATTGTGAAAATGTCTCTTCTAAAAAGTATCTGGGTAAGTGGTCCAAGATCAATGAAAATTAACAGAGTTCCTTTAGTGACCTTTTGCTCACTTAAAGTGGAATTAATCCAAATTAGATTTGATTCTGAGGAGATTATAAAAAGGAAATAAAATACCTTAATGCCATTTTTCTGTAACCTTTGAAATTAGTTTATTACATGGGTCATATTTTGATTAAACTTTATATAGGTTTCATTTGATTTCTTATCATAATAGTTTAAGAAAAAAGAAAAAAAGCATAAGCAAATGAACAGCCTCTAAAGCTGAGAATACGTAAATACAAACAAGTCATTTTAAATTAACTAAAATAGTTAATAATTACTTTAAATCAAAAAGAAAAAAAATCTAGACTGAAAGAAAATTGTCAAAGTGAAAAGGTCTTACCCAATTGCTTAGTAAGAGTTTTAGGGTAATTTGGTCTTTGGCTTCTGTACTAACTCCAGGATATAGACAATGAATTCCTTACTTGCTGTTGACTTTTATAAGCCAGAGGTTAACTTCTACTTCACATTAAAATGAGAGGAAGTTGCTAGGCAAAACTAGTGACAAATTCATCATCATGTATAGCACTATTTTCGTAATAGCGTAGAAGGTTTTAAAACAATGAATGAACATAAAGACACATTGTATAAAAGTCATTTTTCCAAACATAAAAAAAAAAAAAAATGAAGTAGAAATTAAACAGAACAGGGGTCTTAAACAAGACCCTGAAATAGTAGAGAAAATAAGTACTTAGAGGGTATGAGTTGTTGCACACTCCAGTGTTATGAAGGGAGAGTAAGTACATCTGAACATAATACTGCATTTCAAGGACCTTGGTACTTCTTTCCCTGGATTCAAATATTCTGTTTAATGTTAGTGGCTGGAAGCAGGTCACACAACTCTCCTGCTGATGTGGAGAGTTAACATAGAAGCATTAAACAGATGTTTTAATTTACATTAATAACTTGTGCTTATTCCGGTTGCTTGTTGTTAATCACTTGTTGATCCTTAGAATTTTATGTATTAATGCTTTCTCAGTCAATTTGCTATAATAAATGAGAAATACCTTTATAACTGAAAGGGGCTAAGAGAGAGCAACCTACAAAGAACTAATATTTTTAATCAAAACCATAATATTTTTAAGACAGATTCTTATTACTTTGCTAATATTGAAAAGAACTTCAATTTTTTTACTGCATCCATATCAAAGTCTTTCTATTCCTTATAAATAAGATTATTAATAAAGCTATTTATTTGTTTGAGGCCATTATTTATTTGGAGTTTGGGACCGTTCTGTCAAATAAGTTGAGCTGAAAAGTGCCTAGGGTTACAGTTTTCAATTTCTTCACAAAGTGTATTGAAAAACTGAATTTACTGTTTTGGACATATCTTTAAAGTGATGTTCCATATATAGGCACACAGGCTTTTATAGCTGCATGCTATTCTGATGCTAAGATAGACTTCTGTATGTGTGACAGAATGGTGCACAATGCATGATCTTGGCTTCCTTTCCATGTAAATGATCATAGAATAATAGAATCATTCAGGTTGGAAAAGATGTTGCATATTCTTAATACTGCTGTGGAAACAGTGAACCACTTTAATTTACATGGACATACGATGGAGAACTTGACCTCTGCAATTACTTTTTTTTGCGTAATTAGGTATTAATTAAGTCAAGAGAGACATTCCCATTAACTTAAATAGTCTCCAAACCCTAAATAAAGCTTTATATTAGATATAGAATTTATGCTACTATAAATTAGGGAAAAAAAGGAAGTGAATCAATATCATATGCATTCAAATAATAACTTAAAATAATGCTTGAAGCATTGCTTTATTTATTGTTGCTGATAATGTATTTCAGCAAGAAACTGGCATTTATTTGCATGTTTCTTAGCAGCATGAACAAGTTCCAAAATCACAGATTAAAATTCAAGTCAACCTGTGTTCATGCATTGCAAAAGATTAAGGGGAAAACGTATTCAAATTTGGCTAGACTGGGTTGAGTACTGATCCTAGTGTGTGTAATGTCATTTGCATTGCACAGTGATAAACAGGCATTGGAAGCTGAAACAACTCTTCAGTCAGTTGTGGCTGCAAAATTTCTATTTGCATTTCTGATTAAAAATTGTCTATATTTGCCTGTATCTAAAATAGGAAAACAATGAATATTATGACAGAAAGAATCTTGTAATCACCTTACTTGAATCTTTATGAATTTTATGTGAAGGTACTTGATTTCCATAATAAAACCTAATACAAGAGCACTAACTTAGTAATTGTAGTGAGGGAAAGTAGATTACTTCTGTAAGAACAATGTAAAAGCACCCAAGATCATTTTTTATGCTGAGGGCTACTGAACTTAGTCTAGTCTGTGCTACTGTGGTTGCTATTGCCCAGAATAAATTGACTGTGTCCCAACTGCAAGCCATTGGCCCAAGCCTTAGCACAGAAAACATCATTCAAGCTTTTGCATCCTCACAGCTATGTCATTCTGGTACTGCAGACACACACAGTGTTCCTCTTTAATCTGCACTGTGCAGGGCATGTGATCATGGCTGCAGCTGATTTAAAAAACAGGTTCAGCTCCACAAGGCTTCAGACGGTGGTACTCGTTGCTTAATAGAGATTGCCACCATGCACTCTCACATTTGTTCTCCCTCTCTCCATTTCAGGATTTTCAGGCTTCTGGGGTTCCTGCAGTTTCTGCTCATGTCCATGCTGTGACATTTATCAGGCAATGTGAGGTCCAGTCCAGTTTCCTGGATTTCTGAGTCCACCAGAACCTCCAGATGCTTGAGGTTCAGCACTTTTAGGTAAAGAATATGTTTCTGATGGGATGACGTTACGTGATAAATGTGGCATCCCATGGGAGCTGGTGCTTAACGTCAGATGCAAGAAAGCCCATCTCCCTAGACACCACTTCAGTGAACCCTTTTTTTTGTGGAGAAGGGAGAATTGCCATTGTGCTCCTGAGCTTTGCTATCTCTGGCTGTCACTAGACAGTGTGCATCTGGCTTCTGGTCTTCAAGGCCACAACAGTAGGACAATGGTGGTAGATAGAGAAATGATAGCAAGGCCATTGACACATGATTAGTGTCAGTGGTATTTCTTAGGTCTCTAGTCCTCTTGTTCCCTTCTATAAACCACCATAACGTGCAGAACACCAACGAACAATACTCTGTCCGTTTGTCTGCCCTTTGTGAGTAATTTTTTTCCTGCCCAAGGGTGTCAGTTTTCAGGTGCGTATAATGTCTTGTGAAAGATGCCCTTTCCCAGTTACAAACATGACTTTGGCCACAACCAGAAGCATCATACTTGCTTCAGTTGATCACAATGATGTCAGGAATCATGTCACTCCTTCTCAAGGGACAGTCTTGGTGTGTGATTTCCTGCAGTGCCTTCAATTACCTGTGGAAGGCCACTGGTGAGCAGTTTCAAAGTGTGGTATCAGAGCAGAACTAATCCTTCCACTGTTGTTTATCAGGCTGTACTTGCAACTATTAGGATGCAGCCACAGATTATAGCCTTTCCTCTCTTTTTAGTAACGTGTCTCTCGGATCTCTTAAGTTACTTACAGGTCTCTGTGCCTTCTGTTGTAGCTCTGTGATCTCCTTTATCTCTCTAATTTTGTCCTGTATAATGCTTTGTTTGCCATTTCTCCACAGTCAAACCCATTCTTCTCCACAATATGTTGGTTATTCTGACCTCCTTCCTTCCTACCCACCACCACGTCTGTAGCAGAAATATACCTAAAATATTCAAACATTTACAGGGCCTCTGTCCCATAAGTCAACAACCTTTACTATTTCCTTGACAAAGGCTAAGTAAAAAGTTGGAGCACTGTGATCTGGAGTGAGTTGATCACTCCCATAAGGAAAAGAAGCTTTCCTAGAAAATTGTTCTGAACCACAGAGCTTACCAAATCCTGGTGATTATGGCAGAGTGGTGCTGATGGCAGCATGTGGGTGACAGAGGAGTGTCTAGTGACTGACCAGCATGCCTTGGAGAAAGGCTACTGTTGCAGCAACAGAGTGCGTGGGAGGCACGTGTAAGAATATCTTAAGTATTATATGTTATATATATTATATACCTTAAGTTCCTTAAGTACCTAAGGAACAGTGGGTTCAATGGCATCTGAAGATCTGTTGGCTAACATGCAGCTGCAGTTGTGCTGCAGTACATTGAAATGATGATGTATACTTCCCTCTTAGTTACTCCATTTTGAATTTTATCACTTGTCTGAGTTGCAAAATATAATTACCTTTTTCCCCTGCACAGATCTCCAAATCACAGGATAAGTCAGGCATGTGGTGTAAAGGAGATCCAGACAAATCTGGATTTTTTTTGTTTCTTTCCTCGTTTCTCTCAGACAGCAATGACAGAAATCCTCTTTTGAAGACACCCGTCAAAAACACTCTGACTTGGGCATGTTTGGTGTGTCAACAGAATGAATGCAAGTTCTGTAGCTTCCTAGAGTTAGCTTTTTGTAACATGATACTGGAATGTGTGTGGCGTGTCAAAGGGACAGAAATGTGTACTGATGTGATGCCTGCTGTGATACTACTGGAGGATGATTCTGAACAACTGTATAGCAACAATTATCATTAATATTTAAGAACTTCCTCTAACAATCTGCTAATTTCCAAACTGTGTCCAGGAATTATCTGAAAGTCTGACCATTGACACAGGACAAAATTGTATCAATTCAGTTTTGTTAAAAAATTAACCTCGTAGAAAATGCCAGTGCCTGGAAATGCTCTTAAATACTGCCCTATTTACTAATGTAGATATAGTTTGTGATGCTTCCTGAATTAGGATGTGAATTGCTTTATTTTCAAGGGGGCCTAAAGAGATTATTGGGAATTCTTGTTTCTAAATGGAGCTTTTGTTTACTATAACTTCTAATTCAGGTGTTTAAATTATGCCTCAAAATTACTGTGAGAACATCCACTCTTAATTTTCAAGCCTCAAAAAAACACCTTTAAAAAAAATCAGGAATACATTGATAAAGAATAAGCTGCATGTCCATTTTTTTAATTTTTTTTTTTTTTTTTTTGTAGAATTTGATTGTAGTACGCTTCTAAAAGTTTCAGATAGGTAGGATGAAACCTTGATTTTTTTTTTTTTTTTTTTTAATGTGACTACTGAACTAGAAAGTGATTCCAGAAGTGATGTATCTTACAGGATATGAAGAATTAATCCCCATTTCTATTTGGTATTCTCTTTCATATTCTTCCAAAGATTGAGTTATTTTTCTTTAATACCATTAGTAAAAAGAATGCTCTTTATTATGAATCACTTATAGCAGCATTCAGATTTTGCATTCAGCTTAGTCTCTAAATCCTTTTCAAGATCATTTCATTTGAGAGTCACAACTTCACCTCCTAAGTGGTTTGTAAATTCTTTGTTGCTAAATATTATTTGCATTTAACTCTATTGCAAGTGCATATTGAAGCCTTTTAAAAATGCGTTACTTGGAGCAGTTTTTATAGGTTTAATGAAAAGACTGGATGGCATTATTGAATATTAAATTAGATTTTTCATATAGGACTTTCTGGTGAAGTATACTCATTGTCATAACTAATTCCCCCCTCAAGAAACTTAGTATTACAATGACTTCAGTCTGTCTTTCAGCAGACAATGCAAAAATATTTTTCCTTAGTTATTTTAGCCATAAAAAAATCACAGTTTAAGATTGTAATACTCATTAGTGTTGTCTGTTTCTTCTGTCATAGGTTTTATTTAATTTACAAGCATGTTTTTAGAATAGGAAGTTCTGTGTATTTCTTTTTTTCATAGCAGTCCTTTTTATTATTTTTTCCCCTTGGACATGTTCAACATTATAAGTGAAAGTCACATCTCCCATTTTTCACTTTTTTTTTTTTTTTTTTTTTTGGTGTTAAGATTCTAACCTCTCTGAATGTTTTGAGGAAAAAAAACATATATCGTATGTTTGAAAAACACTCAAACGCAGAAAGGAGATTATTAACTGTCCCTATTTGTTGTTGTTTTTGTTTTGTTTTGTTTCAGGTAAACGAAGAAGGGTGAAAAAAACATGAAATTCCTAACTTTTGACTACAGTAGAAAGTATTTATATTTCACATAAAATCGTTACATTACTGGACCAATATAATTTTAAAATGTATGAATTGAGAAGTTACAAAAAATATTTATATTCATTTGGCTGTCATTAGTGAAATCCTCAGATTAAAAAAAATAATTACTAACCTTTGAAATCTAATCTTCAGTTACTTATACCTCTATTACAGGAAAAAAATAATTTTACTGAAAGTCTTTTATCAGTACAATATTATATGTTTTCTTTTAAAACTGTAAAATAAAATCTGATGGAAAATTAATTAGCGGAATGGTTTTGCTATTTAGTAGAAGAACTTGGCAATTTCTGTAAAACTTTATTTTTTCCTCCCCACTGATGGAATTAATTTACTTCTGAATCTGATGGGATTAATTCACTTGTGAGAAGTATTTTCTTTAAAATAAATGGTCCTAATTTCTTCCTATCATATGAAATATTTTCACAGATTTCTAAAGTTAAACCCACAAGAGTGGGCATTTGTCCTCAGAAAAATTGTATTAAATATGCAATACAGTTTGAGGTACTTGGGAACTTAAATGACCAGTGATGTTTTAGCTAGCCTATGAGAACAGAAAGCCAGAAGTGTAACTCATCCTAACCTTTTTCATGACTTTACATATTATGAATCACTTTTAGGAAATTATCACCGTGAATCACTGTATTTTCAGAAGGCTGTAATTCTGTATGTACTTCCAATTCTTTATGTACTTATAAAGTGCATTTTTAAAAAAGGCTCAGTGCCAACTGCATTTTGAAATGACTATTAGAGACCTATAGGAAATCACTACTAATGAACAGGAATAGAGAATCATTTGGAAGGTCTAAAAAGAAAAATCATCCAATTTCACTGTGGGCCGCTTCATAAAAAGCTACTATTTTGGCAGCAAAACTATTCAATTATTAAAAAAAAAAAAAAAAAAAAATCTGATATATCTCAGATCTAAAGGGAAATTTATATCCTCTGCATTCTTCTACAACTTTAAAGTGAAATGATTGGGAAAAAAAAATCAAAGCGTTGTTTTAAGATATAGCTGTTAAGAGAGAGAACTGTAAAGAAAACATAAGGAAAACAGACACCAGTTATTAAGAATTCCAGTTATTAAGAGATTTTGTTCTGTGTGTATCTATTCTTTACAGAAGGTGAATTTTACAGAAGAACCATGCATCTTCCACTCTTAATGATCCCAGGAAATAGCATGCAGTCTTTATAGGAGAACTTGAATTTCTGAAGCTGATATAAGGCATGTTTTAAAATGAATCCTATATTCATTTTAAAATTTTGGACAATTAAATTTTGGACAATTAAAAGTACATAAGCATTGTTGTCTTTCTAGTAGAGGTAGAAATTCACTTACTCTAAAAAAATAATTTTCATCTTCTACTGAAATGCAGAACATGCTATCTGTCTATAATATATATAGTTAATATAAGAGTTGTATGAAATAGTTGTCACTACAGTCAGTTCAGTGTTTATCATGCTAAGTCATAGTTGCATATTCTGACATCTGGTCTAGCAATAGTAAATGCATTGTGCTGTTTAGATTATTTGGTTTTGAAGAATTGCATAAAATGCTTCAAACATAGATTGATAGATTGATTGATTACACTGTTTGCATATCATGTTCCAAATCCTTTTGTTGTTTGGTTTGTTAGTGGTATGAGAACTTTTTATTTATTTTTTATTTTTTTTATCATCTGATTTCTTTGTCATGTGTTCAGTTAAATCTTAATTCTGTATAGTTTCATTTTCTTCATTTTGCTAGCCAACTTTGGTGCATCCATTATTACACCAGTAAAAAAATCCTATTCAGAAGTGGGAATCGCATTTCAATAGCAATTTTTTGGTTTTAATATAATGATAATCTTGAAGGAGTAATAATTGTTCTCTTCAGAAAATGTGTTTATGTTGGTATTGAGAAGAAGAAATGTCTTCGAAATGGTATGTCAGAATAAATGCATTTTGAATTGCATAGGCTTCCAAGGGAATTGTAATTTAATTGCCTTTATGTTCTTTTTTTTTTTTTTTTTTTTTTTTTTGAGCTAGCTTCTCAAAACCTGGACAATGCTTCCTCTAATGTACCATTCTGATGATTCACTATGACCTTCTTTCCAGGAGAAAATATAAAAGCACCATTTGGAAAATAGAACAACGTCAGAGAATGTGACCAGAAGAGATGTGTTAGAACAAAACTAATCAAACTGCAATCCTCATAAGACATAGCAGGATATATATACATATATATATATATATATATGGACTACTTTAGTATGTGATATTCAGCCAAAAAAAATAGGTCCTTCCTCCTGAAAAATTAGACAAAAGCATGATTTATTCTTAATAACAAGTTATTTGTATTTGTCTGCCAACACTAACCTTTTTTCAAGGAAGGAAATTGTTAGTACAGTACAGAGAATCCTAAACCAGTTGCACTGTAAAGCTCAGAGAAAAGGCTAAAATGTACCTTTTTATTCCACATCTGTGAAGAAAACTGAAATGGTTGGGCATTCTTCACATCTACCTAAACTTTCCCTGGTGTGCAATGCAAGGAAGAAATGTCAATTGCAGACATTTCCCACAGGGGATGTGAATTTAGGAAGCAAAAAGCCTGCTAGGCTAGCTCACAAGTTTCTGTGCTGCAAGTGTACTTGAGGCCTTCCAGATTTTCCAATACACCAGACTATCGGATATTTAATTTATTTAAATAATATTTTTTTCCGACTTACTTGCTGTCTTTGAAGAGCAAAAGGAAGTTAAACTTTTTTTTTCTTTTAAATTTCAAGTTTTCTTTCAGATCAAATGAAGATGTATTTTTTATGTCAGTTGGTATTAAAATTATTCAAAAAAAAAAAAAAAAGAAAAAAATACATATTTTTTGTTGACTATATTGACCAGAATAGTTTAAATTTGAGATGTAATCTTGCTGTGAAATACAGAACACTGTTATTAAAATCCTACTAGAATGTGGACACTAGAGTTAGTCAGCCACATTTGCTGCTGTCAGTGACAAAAAAATGTTATCACGACTTTTTTCATAAGAAAGCAAGTCAATTATAGATGAATTAACAGATGTCACCTTGTTCTGTTGTTTAAGTTTGCTCTGTGTTAATCTTTAGTCCAAAGGACTGAAGGCTCAGGACATGTTGGCCCAGGTGTAAGTGCAGCCTGTCTTTGTTTATGGAGGTTGGTTGGTTTGTTTGTTTGTTTTTGTTTAGGTTGACAAATGAGAAGGTGTCCTGGTTTTAGCTAGGATAGAGTTAATTTTCCTCCCAGTAGCTGGTAGGGTGCTATGTTTTGGATTAGGATGAGAAGAGTGCTGATAACATGCTGATGTTTTAATTGTTGTAGAGCAGTGCTTACACCAAGCCAAGGACTTCTCAGCTTCTCGCTCTGTCCTGCCAGCGGGCAGGCTAGGGGTGCAGCAGGAGCTGGGAGGGGACAGACCCAGGACAGCTGACCCAAACTGGCCAAAGGGGCATTCCATACCATATGGCGTCACGCTAAACAATATCTAGGGGTGGCTAGCCAAGGTCGGGGGACCGGCTGCTTAGGGATAGGCTGGTCAGCAGGTGGTGAGCAATTGCATTGTGCGTCACTTGTTTCATACACATTATTAGTAGTAGTACTAGTATCATTATTATTACTATTTTTTCCTGTCTTAATAAACTGTCTTATCTCAACCCACAGGCTCCATTTTCCTCTTATCCCAGAGAGGGAGGGGGGAGGGTGAGTGAACAGCTGTGTGGTGCTTAGCTGCAGGCTGGATTAAACAAGAACAGAAGGAAAGACCACAGCCAGACATGGGACACTCAGGCTGAGTTATGCTTAACAATGCTTAACCATCCTGACCATTTTCTCTTAAATCACTGAAAACTGTTAGTATTCATCTTTGTACCGTGCTATTAATAAAATTAAATTTTCCAGGCCAGAAACATGCTTCAAGATGTTTGTAAACCGAAGTTGTATATTTTATTTCCCCGCAAATGGTGTTGCATTTTAAATAGGTTTAAAACTGCTACATCTCTCTCTGTATGAGGTAGCCTACTCTACCAAGTCTATTTTATGCCTTACTGAGAATTTCTAAAGAAATAAAAATAGGAGATAAGACTTGATGAGCCTCAGTCTGAGTTACTATACTTGATGTTCCACTAGCTTACATTTAGTAAGTGCAAACAAGAAAATAAGGTAATGTCTCAGTAAACTAAGTCTGGCTATGGATGTGATTCATCAGCTTCCAGAAGCAAGGTGCTATTATGTATAAGCTTATGTGTTCTGAAGTATATATTAAGTATGTAAGTATAAATAAGTATATTGCTTAAGCACATTTCATTGAACTTTTGATAGCAGCTTGCAGGTGTTTTTGCATGGTTCCTTTTGAGCCCTGGTACTTTCACCGGTCTTTGTGTCATACCATTTTTTTTTTTTTTTTTTCTGTTCTTCTTCATGTTACTATGCAAGTTGTATAAATTGCAGGTTATGCATATACAAATGTTTTTGTTCATAAACCATTGGGATTAATACAAACTGTGGTATATTGAGACTTGTCTTGAGAAGGAAACATCCTGGATTGTCACAATGAGTGATGCTATTGCTGTCGTCTGTGTTCTGTTTGGACTGTAAAACCAGGCTGCTAGAATGATCCAAGTGAGTGCAGAGGAGACTTCCTAAATAAATGGTTGGACTGAAATTTGACGTAAGATCACCCAGAATCCCAGAAAATGTTTGTTTTTAAAGAGTGTGTTGTCTTGAATTAATGACTTTTATTTTTTTGAGGAAACTGACAAACTTGCTATTATCCTGCTTTTTAGAGGAAACCAAGATAGGCATCTTTCACAGAGACAACAACTGCAAAGAAAATATTTAGGACATCACAAGCAAAGTATTTTTATGCACATATGAAATACAGATTATGTACAGTCTTAGTCAAGGGACTCCTAATCTTCACTAAACTTGTACATATTATAATGAATTCAGAGTTCATTGACTAAATTCATAAATAATATGCAATAATAAAGCAAAATTCAGACAAAGTAATATGCTTTAGAGAACACACTTTGTCTCCAAAATGATTATTTATTGTGTGATTTCCACAGAGCAGGCCTCAGTAATCAATCTTTCTGATTTTTCTCATTAAAAAAGTGTTTGTTTCGTTGGTTTTTATTGCTTTTTGCTTTTTGCGTCATTTTAATTTTGTTATTTGTACAATTGCATATCTGTATCCAGGCATTTAAGCTCTGTGGAATTATAACAGCCAAACCACCAATTTGTTTGTTTTCCCTTAACGTCACTTACTTGAACTGTTGTGCTTGCAGGAAAAAGATCAGAACTCTTTGAAGCTATATTTGTATTATTCTAAAATACTTTATTATTTGTGCTGTATTATGGTATTTTAATATTATAATAATAATAATTTTGTGTGATTTGTTATACAAATCATGAGCAAGTCTTGCAAGTAAAGCATATCATAAGGTTATAATAATATAATAATTTGGAATCAAATGCTCACTTAGGGGAGAAATTGATCTCCCCCCCCCCTTTTTTTCTTTCATGATAAGTTTATTAGGATATTATTGAGTCTCTTATTATTTGTTTTATTTATCTTTTTATCAAAACTGACTAAAATCATTATGTGAGGCATCCTGACCTAAAACTAAGATCTTTTCCTGGAGCTGATTTGGAAATACCAACATCTGTTTTTTGTCACAACTGAAAAACGTTAGGTAAGTGTTGTTCGGTGTGTGCAGTTGTTTTTTGTTTGCTTGGTTGTTGTGTTTTCCCAGGAAAATAGTGCAGTTCTTATGACACTTCATTGGTAAAACTCAAATATTCGTTCATACTGAAAAGTTCAACATTGGACTTGTAAGCATGTAAATAGTATTTTCATTTTTGAAATGTTTGCATTATATAGCTGATATCTCAATATAAAAGGTATTTCTGAGGTGGCATGTGGTAACTTGCAATATAAAAAATATTGAGGCTTTTAACCCAAAATTAATGTTTTAAGATCTGTTTTAAGGATGTTTTATGGGTTTAAGAACTCTGGTTCTCTCTATAGCTCTTTTAAAAAATTTCAGAATTTACTGAAAATTATTTCATAGCTTTTACATGGCAATTGCAGATATTTGTTAATAGCTAAATTTCCTTTTAAAATCTTAACAGCTTTTTATGAATCTGTCCAGAAATAATTTTCAGATTTGAAGACAATAATCCTGAACTGGAACCAAAGAGAAAAAATGGGAAACGGTAATTAGGAAAAAATGTTTCAAAAGTCTCAGTTCTTGATTCATTGTTGATACTTTTATCCTTTATATGCAATTTCAAATTGAAAAATATGCAAGGGAAAAAATAGAATGTTTCCTAATCTTTTTTAAATTAAAATCTTTCAGAATTAATATTTTGATTTTCATAAATTTTAAATAAAATCTCCCTGTGGAATTTTTTCTTGATAATTTTTCAGCTGGTTCTGTGCAGTTGCAAACTTCCTCCATAAGTACTTCCTAACCTACTTTAGGTTTAAGTTTTTTGCTACTGCTACAATTAAAAAAGTAATAACACATGCTAGTCTTCTACACTCTTTGTTGTTCCTGACTTCTTATTCCCACACTTTAAGCCATTTCTATATGTATTACCTAATCTTTTATTTCCATGAATGAGCAGAGAACATTTACGCCCAAGTGTGGAATAATTGCCTAAGGTGACTTGGAAATTAAACTGATATTCACATTTTAAAGAAAATGTACAGCACTGAAGAAACTTTCAAGGTGGAGTGTAGCTGCACTACCTGAACATTCCCTAGGCCTCCAACCGCAGATGCTATTGCACTGGGGGAACCTGTTGTGATGACTCTGAGGAACAGCACAGAGTGTAGAGCAGAGCAGGGACACTAAGGCTAGGTTCTGTGACAAGATGAAAACTTGATTGTTTTTGTGCACACCAAGACCAATAGGCTGCACATTTGCTACTCTGAGCCAACGACCTGTCATGTTTTTGACAAAATGCTGTACTCTAGTGAACTTTATTCATTACAATATCATTGTAACACCAAAACACACCTCCATTCCAAAAGCTACCCGCCTCTAAGGTGCGACCACCCCTCAATGAGCAGATGCTCTGAATTTCTTGGAGCCCATGCCTTTAAACGAAAGTGAGAAAACTTTGCACCAAACGTAACCAAGATATACGTGACTAGAGTCACTCAAGCTCCATATAAAAGATGGAAAATAATAGAAATTGATTTAAGAGAGAGGGGATGTGAGGGAAGATACCATTGTGACTTCTGGGATCAGTTGACTGACGGGCTGAGTCTCTCTCCACCCCTCCCCACTCCACCCCACCCCTCCCCATTGGGATACCTTTGGGTAAGATTTGAACACTCGCAATGTCTCTGCAGAAACTTAGAAATCTCTATAGAGTCTTTGTTCCTTTTAATGTGTTAATAGCCAGGCTGTGTACCTGTGTACTTTTGGCATGCTAGTGTGCTTTTGCAGATAGTGAATTTATCGCCAGCAATCCAAAGAACCTGTGTACCCATTACTGTAATAAGTTGCACTAGATTGCATTGTTCCTAGTTGTGATGTTTCTCATCAAACGCGACCAAACTCTTTAAGTGTGGCCATGGTAGTTCATGGAATGAGACTAGAGTGAGCATGTGCTACGTTATTTGTGAATCGGTAACTGTGATAGTTCAGTACCCTGAACACAACCGAACTTAAAATGGCTGATTGGCTACACCCTTTAGCGCAACACCAAGTAAACAGGGCATACATGAATATCATACTCATGATAAATAAAGACAAAATTACTGAGCCATTTTGCCTCTTCATGAACATCTATATTTGTTGAGGCAAACATTTTTTTCACAGTTTCAGTAGTTTATCTCTCTCTGTTACTGTCTCCACTTGCAAGACTGGAAGGCAAAGGAGGTGATAAATATATGGTGTTGCTTGAAGATGCTTCTTACCTGATCTTGAGAGCTGATCTAATGGTTGACATTCTCAAGTAAATTCAAAGACATTCTAAAAACCATAAAAAACCTTTTACTTAGTCACTTTTCACATAAAGGAAGAATGAGCCAATAATTAGAGTACCAGTCATGAATTTAAGAAAATAAGATTCAATTAAATATGTTGCCATTTCTATATGACCTTAGATAAATTACTTAGGTTAAATTTTCAACAGTATTCTGGTAACCAATATGGAATTCATCTCGCTTAACTTTTAACTATCAAAATTAAAACATTTAACCTAAGTAGGTGTATCAAATCTCTTTATAGTCAATGAAGTAAGAAGATATGTCCCTCCAGAGCAAATGTCATCTCACTTATTTTTTCCTACCTTAGAGAGAACCTATATAATTAGTTTAAACTATATGTTTTGATCATGTAACTATCCAAAATTTACTGACAATTTCTGGCACCATGTTCTCTAATTAATACACTTTTGTAATGTACGTTCTCTAAAGAACATGTTTTTCCTAGCCCAGCATTTTTCGTACATTTAGAGCATCCTGAAACTTGATTTAAATGACAAGACAATTAAGGTCAAAATACGTGAAATTGAAGTCTCAATTGAGGACAGATGGTTATGTATGTAATGCATACGTATGGTTATGTATGCATCCATATATGCATATACATGCAAGAATGCAAACTAATATGACAAATGCACAGGCAATTGTAGTCCCAAGCTGGGAAAAACCTACAGATAACACAATCATTTTCCTATTGCTACATTTGATTTCATCTTTGTCACTGCAACAGAAAGACATTATAGGATGTTTTTTTCCATAAGAATATAGCAAGAGACTGAATTTTCAGTATGAACATGTGCTTCAAGACAAGTATTTTTGAATTTCAACATGGGCATAACAGCTAATAACCAAATCAGGGGAAGAGAAAGAATAGGGCTGACAGAACCTTATATAACATAATGTGGCACTTGACAAATTATAAGTTGAGTACTCAATTGTGCAAAAAGAAAATCTGTGAGAAAAAGATCTCATGATTCCCCAGAGTGTACATTAGAAAATGAATAAAAGGACAATTAGAAATGCAATACATACATTGTTTTCTAGCAGAAATAGATCTCTTTTCTCAGCCATTTAATCATATTTCATGTTTTTCAGTCAGTAAAATTAAATTTATTAAAATATTTGAGTTAGTATTATTTCATTATTGATTAACAAGACCTACTGCCATTGCAGCTCCCCCTCTGCATTCTGCTTTCGTTTGTTTGCTTCATAAGTAATTTTGGTTCACTTAAAAACAAAGTGGAAAAATCAAAACTCAAAAAAAAATCTTTAAACAAAACTTTCTTAGATTATTAAAAATCTGTATTTTAAGCTCCGTTTGATTTTGGTATGTAGACTTTTGCAACTTTTATTTAAATATGCATGTAAGCAAAACGTCTTACTCATATCTTGCAATAAATTCACCAACACATTGCCTGACTGGGTGTTTACAATGAGATGAAAAATATGCTTAGCTGTATATTTTAACTGGGAATGGGATTCTCATCTCTAAAAGCCCTTTAGTGGAAGTGTGAAAATATGTCTCTGTGAGAGGCAACTTCTTTATTTCCTCCACTTCTTCATCTTTTCAGGGGGGAAATACCACTCAAATTGTGTCTTTTTTTTTTTTTTTTTTTTTAAATCATTTTGAGATTCTCTAACTGGTCTGTAGAGTTGCATATGTATTCTCTGAAACTTAGCTAAACCTATTATAGCAGTTAATATTCATGTCATTGCCCTTTTCCCTTTAAGTGCAAAGAGAACGAAGAGGCCGATAGTGTTAGATCCAATCAAGCAACAGGATGAGGTAAAGATTTGGGAAGACTATAATGTTAATGATCAGTTCTTAATTTCAGCAGGTGAAAGTCGATAAAAAGAGTCAAGAGTGCATAAGCCTTAAACAATTTGCAATTGCATAGTAGCTCAGTGTCTATGGTATTGCTGTTGGAGAGGCAGGGTCGAGGCCATTCCAGGCCCTGGGAGTGGCCGTGCTGCTCTGGGCCTGCGTGGGGCTGAGCTGGGTTTCCCTGGCGCCCTGTGGCCCAGTGCCCATTGCCCAGCCTGGCTGAGCTTCAGCTCTGTGAGTGCCCTGGGGGGAAGGGCTGACAGCCCCAGGCCATCCCTGTGGGGCACACAGCCCTGGGAGCACAGGGAGGCTGTGGGGCAGCTTTCAGCCCCACCTGGGGAGCAGGGGAAGGGCAGCAGCCCAGGATGAGAAAGTGCATGAAAAGAAAGCCAAGGCTGCATCAAAAGAAGCATAGCAAGCAAGTGGATGTAGGTGATTCTCCCCCTCTTCTCTGTTCTTGTGAGACCCCACCTGGAGTACAGCATCCAGCTCTGGGACCCCCAGCATAAGAAAAGCATGAACCTGTTCAAGCGGGTCCAGACTAGGGAGATCAGACGGCTGGTGTACATAAAAACAGACTGAGAGAGTTGTTGTTGTTCAGCCTGGAGAAGAGAAGGCTCCAACAAGACCTTATAGAAGCCTTCCACTACCTAACGGGGGCCTACAGGAAATCTGGGGAGGGACTCTTTGTCAAGGAGTGTAGTGATAGGACAAGGAGTAATGGCTTTAAACTTAAAGGACTTAGATTAAATATAAGGAAGAAATTCTTTGCCATGAGGGTGGTGAGGCACAGGAACAGGTTGCCCAGAGAAACTGTGGATACCCCATCCTTGGAGGCCAGGCTGGATGGGGCTCTGAGCAACCGGATTTAGTGGGAGGTGTCACTGTCCATGGCGGTTTGGGGGGGGGAGGTGTAGAACTGGATGGTCTTTAAGGTCCCTTCCAACGCAAATCATTCTATAGTCCTATGATTCTGTGATCCATAACTAAGGAAGAAGGACTGGCTCCCTCCCCTGGTTAATATCCTTGCTTTCCCGGAAAGGCAGGTAGGATGCTGAGGATGCTGAGCATCTGCCCTTTGTTTTTCCTAAGAAGACAGAAACTGTCAAAGGAAAGCATCCAAGAAGTATGATAGAAGAGTATAAAACTAAAAAAATCTGGGTAGTTACAAAGTGGGCTTTTTCTATATCCATTTTATAGCAATTTAAAACTCTACAATTGGTGAAGACTTCTGATTTAGTTAGGTGATTTTGACTATGACTTAAAACGTTAGTCAGACTGACAGTGCTTTGTGCCTTTTTTTCATTTTCCCATAGCAAGATCTTGAGTGTAATAACATTTAATTGCAAGTGTGAAACAAGCCATATATTTTGCTACGTATTGTTACTTTTGTTCCACTTCCTATTCTAATTCTTAATTTATTCAGCATTTTACTGTAGGTGGAAAATGGACATTTCTGTGGTAAAATACAAATTGAGTAGCATCCCACTCTCATGAATTCAAGATATAAATCTAGAAAGTATACATGGAATGGCTGGGTTCTCCCGTGTTGGTGATCATTTTGCAACAAAAATTAAAAAATATAAAAAATAAAATCCACACCACATGTTAAAATGTACTGACATGCACATCCTCCTCCAAACTTGCTTCATTCAGATACCGATGTTATAAAGCCATTGTGCTGATACCCATGTGTTATATTACCTATGTGTTGATACCATTTTCTTTATATCAAGATACATTACCTATAAATAAGACATTAAATAAAATCTTACTCAGTTTTCTAGTTCAGAATTTCAGAAAATCATCTGATTTTTTTTTGATTCTGATTCCCACAGGTCCTGGAATTAAAACATTAAAATAAATTTTTTAGTGTCTTTGAATTCTATACATATTAAAATTTCTATAAAATGAACACTACCTGCAATTAAAGTGTATCTGCTGTGTTTCATTGTAAACACTTCAGTCACATTTTGCTGAATTATAGAAGACAGATTTGGACCTTATCTCATCTTAACAGCTTCTGCCAACATAAGAAAGGTTCAAAAGTTTTGGTTTTTAATTAAATGGGATACTAAATATGTTCTTTTTTTTTTACCCCAGTATTTCGAATACTGAATATTTTCAAATGCAAGAAAAGAACATACAATGATTTGTAATACTTCAGGTAATACTTTCAAAGAAATAGGATTTCAATAAATATAGTGCAGTGCTTGCTGACCAAAGTCCTTTTCCAAGTTCACCTGAAAATCTTATGGCTGTTAGTCATTAATCCTTTCTGTAAGGGTTTAAGTACTCATTAACACAGTAATCAAAGCAGCAAAGTTTTAGGATATGTCATTAAAAATTAAAAAGGAATGTTTGTGTTTTTGACACATGCTGTTTCAGTTGATAGAACTGCAAGATTTCTTATTATTATTAACCAAAATTCAGTTATTAAACAACAGGCTTTGGTTCAGTGACTAAAATAGTCTCTTTTTTATCTTTTACTTGTTAGTGTGTCTATTATTATAACTCATGCTGGTTTAATGAGTGTCATATCAATAGGCGCAAGATGATGCACTGAAGAAGCTTTGAGACTGCTTTGAATTGAACGCCACAGGAAAAATACAAAAGGGTTATAGCTGCAGCTTTTTACAGAGTTTGTAACTACCATCTTTTACTGTATTATTATTTATGTAGGAGTGTATACGCAGTATATTTCCTGTACTAGTGTAACCTACCAGCACACCCCCACAATGGAAGAAGGCTTAGAGGAAATGGACACAAGCAGCGTGCTCTTGAAGCTCAGGGAAAATAATACGGAGTGGCCACAGCTGTTTTAAAGAAAGCTGAACTTAAGACAAAAGGGCCTGCCCGTATCACTTGGATCAGCTGTTTGTGTAAATGGCCTTCCCTGAATTAATAAGAAAGAAAGGTGCTATTGTCTTACTGAGCTAGGCAGACTAGCAAGGGGGAAATGTGTATGTGGTTCAGCCCAACACAGTATATAAAAACTGAGCAACCAACAAAATGAATTTTGAACAGAGCAACAGGCTTGAGCTGGCTTCAACCTACGTGTTCTTTCCTGGTGACTGGGGACACCCAGCCTTGTGATGGTGAAGATGCAGAGACCAGTTATAGAAATCAGCTGGTAACCATGATTCAGCTGTATATTGCAATTGCTATACTAGGCTTTTGTTGTGATTTCAGAACATTGCTGTATAACTCTGCTAAATCAAAATCTTATATAACATGAAATATCTTCAAATAAGTAAATTTCATGTTAAAAAATTAAACCATCCCCATGGGGAATACCTACTCATAAAGTATTGTGTCCTGACAATAAGAAAACAGGACAGTGCAAGGAAGCAGAACTTTTTTTGGACCCAATAATTTTCTTCTAAAGAATAAAAATAAAATTTCAAATGAACGTTCATGAGATCAAGCGGTTTCTCTGGTAAAAGGCAACACCCTGTGCAGGAAAAGAGAACAGAACATTGATAAGCAGACAGTTAAAATATGGTAATGAGCTGATCTGAGGAAAGACAAAGCACTGAGTACTGTTTAAACTGTTGTTTGCTCTCAGCTGATATCAAGTCATTAAATGGATCTGCTTTAGTGGCAAACTGCATTTGATAGCTATCTGCAATTTTCAGTTATGTTGTTAACATTGTTATCCATATTCTAGTTTTATCATATTTGGAGTGTTGTGAAGACCTCTTCTTTATCCTTGATCTGTCTATGCTGTGCCTTCATTCAGTACAATTACTATGCCATGCCCTTGCCCATTCTCACAGGATACCAACATTAAGCTAGGATTTGTCAGTCTAGGTGCTAGTTGTGCAAAGAATATGTGTTTCTGAGGACAAGTTATAACTCTGTACTTACGCTTGTACCGATTTTCCAAGAAGGCCACAAGAATATAGGTGAAGGTCCAGAGACCGACTCCGGATACTGTATAGCTGCCATGGCAACATTTTAATCTGCTGAAACAGAGGTGATGCTTCAGCTGAGCTGGACAGTTGAAGCTGGCACATCACAAGTATGCTCAGATATTGACCTGTTCCCTGGTGTTTCCATGCCTTCAGGGAGAAAGAAGTTTTGTCCAGGTTTGCTTTTGTCCTGTAGTATCCTTTGTTACACTACTTCTGTATTTCTGTACTTTTAACCTCAACCTCAGTCTTTTTTTTTTTTTTTTTTTTTTTTTGGTAATCTTTTGCCATTTCCCCATATTCAGTTGTTTTTCTTCCCTTTTTCTTATTTAGCTATCTTTCACCAGCACCCACTTTTTTGGGGGATGCCTATAAAGAGTAATTGAGTGCCTAGGGAGAGTAAGAACATAGAGCACACACCTGACATTCATTCTCTTTCGGTTGTCCCTTAGCCTGCAATGATCTGTGGATAAGGAAGGCCCTGACCTAGATGTGATTTCAGTGCTTTAAGTAACTCTTAATTTCTCTTCTTTCAACCTCTGTAAAATCTATCTAAATCATTATTTGACAGTGAGTTTCATGGGTTCATTAATTCCCATTGCTTGAAACTTGCTCCTTTCTGTCTTTCTTTCAAACCTCAAAGACTAATTTTGATGTTGATGCCTTACTTAGGGACAGTGTTAGGCATCAGTCATTCATTTGCTATCATCCATTCTCTTCATGGCACTACTGATTTTGTAGACCTTTATCGTATCTTATAAGTTGTCTTTTTTCTAAGCTGAAGAGGCATAACTTACACATTTTTTCATCAAATGCTATATGTCTTCTTGGGTAACCCATTTTTCTCTCACATGAACATTTTCAAATTCTACCAGTTTCTTTTTGAGGTAAGGGTGACCAGTATTATTTACAGATGTAGATGTATCATTAATTTGCAGCGGTATTAGGATGTTTCCAGCTTTGCTCTCTATCTTTTTCTTAGCAATTCCTAATATTTTGTTCACTTTTTTATTTATTGCTGCTAGACAAAGAGATGATGCTTCCATGGAAATGAGTTTTAACCTGATTTGAATGTTAATGATCAGTTCAGAACTTCATACATGAAATAAAGGAGTGTTTTGTCCTACTTGCATCACTTTGTCTGTCTACATCAAATTACATATGCCATTTTATTGCTCAGTCACTCTGTCCTGTAAGGCTGCTATTCTTCACAGTCATAACTCAGCCTCCTGGCTGACAGAAAAACAAACTTCCTCACTACAGGTAATGAATACATTGAAGATACTCAGGTCTTATTTCAGCAAAGATAGTGATTTTCATCCTTACAGGTTCTGTCAGAAGTGTCTTCAGTTCTTTCCTGATGACCAGTATCCATGGCCAAAACTAGCAATTTATTTGAACCCTATGTGTCCCAGTTCCCTATGTGCCAAGTATTTATCCATCCATTGACCTTAACTCCTATGCCATGGCTGCAAATATTTCTTTCCAACCTTTGGTGAAGGAGTCCAAAAACATTCTGGAAATCTAAACAATCTAAATAAAAAATACATTACAAAACTTCACCATGTTCTTGCCTCCTCATATGTCCTCAATGAAATTGGAACTAATGTTTTTCTTAATCTCCGAGCATATGACCCTAAATAAATAAATAAATAAAAATAAATTATTTGTGATGTTACAGTCATTTTCATTTTTACTGTGATAATTGCCTGATTTTAATAATGACATTGTCAAATAAAAGAGATCCATTCCAAAAAAAACAAGGGTCCATAAAAAGAAATGTTGCTTTATTCTCATAGTGTTCAGTGCTGTAGTATAAGATGAGGAGACTGAGGATCTGGTCAAGTATTCTATTGAGTTTACAGAGATGGTTTTAATGCAAACAAAAACATCTGTTTGAATGAGACACCGAGCACACTGGACACTAGGTTAGGTGTGCATAGCAGTGCACACAATGTTTAATGTTGTGGTTTAACCTGGCAGGCAGCTAACCATCACACAGCTTTTCACTCACCCACCCTCTCAGTGGGATGGGGTCAAGAAACAGAAACAGATAAAACTAGTGGACTGAGATAAAGACAGTTTAATAGGACAGATAAGGAAGAGAAAATAATAAAAATAATAGAATATACAAAATAAGTGATGTACAACACAATTGTTCACCATTCTCTGACTGATTGACAGCACCAAGCAGCAGCAGGCCCCCCAGCCAACCACCCTCAGTTTTATCATTACACATGATGCCATATGGTGTGGAACATCCCTTTGGCCATTTTGGGATCAACTGTCCTGTTTCTGTCTTCCCCCAGGTCCTTGTGCACCTCCAGCTTCCTCGCTGGCAGGGTGTTTTGGTTTAACACCAGCAGGCAGCTCAGTACCAAGTGTACCCCCTTCCCCCTTCTTTACCCCAGCTATTATTGCTGAGCATGTGTGGTGGTTTTACCGTGCTAGTCAGCTGAACACCACAACCATTCTCTCACTCCCCCTCCTCAGATGAAGAGGGGAAGAAGTAAAGGAAAGAACAACTCACGGGTTGAGATAAGGATAATTTAATTAAAGAGAAAAAATATTATTAAGGAAATATTATTATTAATTAAACAATTCAACTAAAGGGCAAAAAAGGAAAGGGGAAGGGGGAGGGGGAAAGGGAATAACAAAACAAAACTAGTAAAGGCTATGTGGAAGTGCAGAGGAAAGAAATTACTCTCTACTTCCCACAAATGAGCGATGCTTGACCACGTCCTTGAAGCAGGGCCTCAACGCACGTAGCCGGTGTTCGGGAGGAGGACAGACATTTTCGCAACTAGAGCCCACCCCTCCCCTCTTCTTCCTTTTTCCACCTTTTATTGCTGAGTGTGACATCATATGGTATGGAATATCCCTTTGGTTGGTTGAGGTCAGCTGCCCTCGTGATGTTTCTTTCTCACTTTTTTGCCCACCCCCTAGGAGGGTTAGAGAAAGTCCTGATGCTGGGCCAGCACTGCTCAGCAGCAGACACAACACTGGTGTGATACCACTGCTGTTCTAGCTACAAGTGCAGAGCACAGCACTGTATGGGCTGCTGCAGGGAAAGTTAACATCCCAGCCAGACCCAGTACAGCATGATGCCACATGGCATGGGACTTCTCTGTGGCCAACTGGGCCTGCTGTCCTGACTGTGTCCCCTCCCAGCTCCTGGTGCACCCCCAACCTCCTCGCTGGCAGGGCAGTATAAGAATCAAAGAATCATAGAATCATTCAGGTTGGAAAAGACCTCTAAGATCATCGAGTCCAACCTTTAACCTAGTGCTGAAGTCCACCACTAAACCACGCCATTAAGTTCTAAATCTACACAGAGAAATCTTTGGCTCTGTGCCAGCACTGCTCTGCAACAGCTAAAAGCATCAGTGTGTTATTACCAGTATTTTAACCATAAATCCAAAACACAGCATTATGTGAGCCTCTACAAAGAAAATTTACTCTATCGTGGCCAAAACCATGACAGAGGATAGTATGAGAAGCTGAAAAGTCCTTGACTTTGTGCAAGCATTGCTCAGCAACAACTAAAGCGTCAGTGTGTTATGAACTGT
Source organism: Stictonetta naevosa (assembly GCA_011074415.1). Classification (NCBI taxonomy): domain Eukaryota; kingdom Metazoa; phylum Chordata; class Aves; order Anseriformes; family Anatidae; genus Stictonetta; species Stictonetta naevosa. The sequence goes on from CM021697.1 coordinate 101,354,625, forward strand.
ATTTTCCTCCTAAATCCAAAACACAACACCATACCAGCCACTATGAGAAAAATACCAGCCACTATGAAGAAAATTAACTCTTATCTCAGTCCAAACCAGGACAATAATGTAACACCGTACTCTCTTGAAAATCTTAATTATTATATGACTGTGTCATAGAAAGTTAATCATTCAGCTGCAGCTCTATTGTTAAATCCTCTTGAGTTGGCTTAGAAATATTTGCAAATAGTTGCATATTGTATGAATAATCCAAGGTATGAAGGCATACTGCTCGGATATAAAATCCTTCACACTTCCTGCAACTCCCTAACAATTTTAAAAATGCATTAATGCTTGCACCAAAAAAGGTTTGTTTTGGGATCATAAAAATGTGGAACATACTGCGGGTTTATGGCATTAAAACTACATGGGATTAAGACATGACAGGGATACATTCTTACTATTTCTTTATGCATGTTGTCTTGAACACTGGGGACAAGAAAAAAATGTTTATCTCATTTTTATGTTTTTTAAACATGCTGAAGCTTGCAATTCCTTTAACACCAATGAGAACTTTAGATATTCCATATCTGTACATTTATTTATTTATTTATTTTTGCAGGGGGGCAGTTTCTTGAAACTTAAATGAAAATAGATTCATATGGAGAAGTAAAACACACATCCAGAAGTACTGATGGAATAAAGCTCTTTGTTTTTTTGTACAGTTCCAGTTTAACTTGTCTTCCTAGGTACATGAACTGGATGAAAGTCCTTAGAGAGCTTATAGGTCTTTAAAAAGAAAAATAGCTTTAAACTGGTTTTCCTTGGCATGTGTCCTGAGTCTCAGCAAGTCCACCAAGTATACAGTGCTAAACTTCCTATAGCATAATTTAACTAGAGAATATTTGAGGTACTGTGGGAATTCCTGGGATACTGTTTTGGAACCGACCATATGGAAGAAGGTTGCTCCATTCTATAGCAGACACTATAACAGACTTGAGCCAAGTTTCCCAGCCTTGAAAGAGTAAGTTCAAGATCACTCTGTCAGCATGAATGCATGCTTTAAATTACAGAGGACAAATAATTGGCATGGATATTAAAGGGAACAAAAAAATAGATTAATTCCCAAATACTCCACCATCCCAATGTGTATATTTTTACCTGTTTTTACCAGACAAAAAATCCTATTTTCAGAAAGCTCTTTGAGTCAGTTGATGCAACACATTTTTCTCCCTGTTGATTTAGGTGTCTATATCCTGAGGATAAAAGCTCATTCCAAATTGGAGAGAGCTGCAATGCCCACATATGTGAGTGGTGCTGCACAGCACTACTTTGAATAGGTAGGAAGCATATACTCCTGCCCTTCCATTCCCCTCAAAACAAATTGATGTGGTCTTACATCTCACACGTGAAGTGTACATAATTCAAAGTAGGAAGTTTTCATGTGGTTTATTATTTTTGTCTAAATTTTATCAGGAAAGTGTCACCATTGTCCTTGTTGCAAGGAGCAGACTCGAAAAAGATTTCGGTTTTCAAACTTGACAGAGAGCCTCTACAATGGTTCTTATCAGTGACAGTAGCCTTTGAAAATAGTCAACACTTACACAGGTTCAGCACACTCCTCAACTAATTACTTTGCTGTTTTAAAAAGGAAAAAGAAAAAAAAAAAGGAAAATTTGCTTTGTTTTCCAAACTCTTCCTTAGAAATTTTAATCTGGCAATGTCAAAGAGAAGTATGTATGACTTTTATAACTCTTTATGACAGAGAACAAATCAATGCAAGTTAAATTTCTCCATGAGATTATTACACTCATCTTTGGATGAAAGAATGCTTTATGTTCCTTTTCAGCACCTCCAAATGTATCTGATTCCTAAGGTGGTATAAATTGGTTTTGGAAGTGTGTGTCTGTATGAAATCATAGGTATACAAAAATTGACTTTCATAGTAGCTGGAGAGATGATGTTAGCAAAAGGTCAGAAAAGCCCAGTGCAGCAAGATGACAGAGAAGAGAACTTGTCCCTTCAGGTTAACAATGATTTTATAATGGATGAGCATATAGGGGTTTGAATCAATTACTTTTCCATTACTTTACTATATATTTTAGTATTTAGATTATTTTTTTGATTATTATTAGCTAGTGAAAGAATACTTTCCTCTTCTGTTAAAGAAATGCAATCAAAACCTGTCAGTGTGTTAAGAATTATTTAACAATACAATTAAAATAATAATATTTTTTTAAAAGTATTGGAAATTAAATAAATATTTATTATAATAGTGAAAATGAGGAGTAAGTGTGGTGTACTTCAGGGAGACAAAATAGTTCTCCAACAATGAACAAAATCAATGAGCAAAGAGTGCTTTGAAGATTGTGTTTATGAAAGCTCAATGCGTTTTGATAAATATTATTCTTTAAAGCATATCCTTACTTACTGTTCTTCAGAATGTCTCACACCAGATAAATTTATTCTCTAGATAAACAGTATCTGGGGTTTTCAGGTAATTTTACACTTCCCTGCAAAGTTACCCACTTCCTGATTCCCTCTGTAGTGTGACTACTACTCATCAGATCAACATTCAGGTGAGCACTAGAGATGCAATACTGAAGATTTTAATCTTGTCTCCTTATCTAATAACAAAGTATGCTAGATAGGTGTTCTCTAAACAATTTCTCTTTTGTTCTGTGTTATCTTTCTTATCCAAGATCATAAAAAGTGTTCCACAGCGTCTTACTTAATTTCTTAAAATATTTGTTGAACTAAGGAAACTGCAGCAAATTTTGACTTTAAGTTGTTAATTTCTGCAGTAGGGAAAGGCAGACATTGTATCCCACCTATGTCACTTGGAATTGCTCATAAATGTGTGAAAGAACACAAGCAAGAGTGCAAACCAAAGTGTTGATGTTTTTTTGACTGACAAAAAAAAAAAAAAAAAAAAAAAAATTAAAAGCTACTTTTGAGGTAAAACAGCAACATCTCCACCCCAGAATTATTATTGGCTTTTAGTACTTATATGGTGTTCCTGTGCTTGCTATTACACTTTAAATGATTTATCATTATTGGCTTTTAAATATCTTTCACATAGACAAAATAGTTTGACAAACCAATTAATTTTGATAGTAAGATACGATTCTTCTGAAATTTCAGACATATATTGTTTCTGACCATTATAGCCTTCTGTGGTTATATACATATATATGTGTGTGAGCATATATATATATATATACAAGCAAATATATAAGATATTTGTTTTTCTCTTTAGACTGGAAGGCCTATCGTTCTTTAGATAGAGGTGTACATGTGTCTAGTGAGAAGCACTAGAGACTGCACTGCTGTGCAGACATTGTATTATATGTGGTACTGGATCTATTGATAGATTTTGACTTATTCTTATAAATTCAAATGAATATTTCTTGTTTCCAGGTTCCTTACTTCTGGATTCTGTTGTTTGTTGTTTTTGTTATTGATTTGTTTGTCTTTAATTTTATTAATCTGCTTTTTCTTTAGTTAGAATAATCACATATTGTTTAATATGATCCTACAGATCAAATCAACTATATGGTATGTGTCTAAATTGTTCTCTTGTCATTTATGTACGATTACTAAATGATTATGTTTATAGCTCTCTTAACCAGATCAGGCTTTTATTACTTCAAGGACGCATTGATGACAACACTAAAGAAAGCTTATACAAATATGTGATTGCTTGGTAGAACTGGCATGTGCCGTGAAGTTAATGACTAAAGTATATTTCACCTATTCAACTATTCTTTAAACACTATTAAATGTGTTTGCTTAAAAAACAAACAAACAAAAGAGTTCTAGAACAATTCTGTCATATTTTGCTTTTCATTAACATGCTATATCAAATTAAGTGATGTTCATATGAAACAAAGTTATCTTGCAGTTTAAGTTGTGCATTCTGCTGAAATCATTGATTGGAATTATACAAAAATAAAGACGACAACAAATTGTGTCTACAGTTCTAATATGATGATCTTACAGTCCAATAGTGTTTGCTATTTCTGTACTGTATCATATGTCATTACTGAAGACTAGGCTTACTCAGAATGGTTTAGGAATGCTTGCTGCTATGTGCTGCTATGTGCAGCATACATTCTAAAAAAATTGGAATCTTCTAAAAAAATGGATTTTTTAATAAATGCATTGGAATAGTGGAAGAATTCTGAATAGCAAGATATTAGAATTAGAATTGCTCTAAATATATATGCAGAAAATGCAAGACATAGATACCTACATTGTTTGTTTTTCCTTCAGAAAACATGAATTTTGTGGAGGGAAACAGAGGACAAAAATTATCCAAATGTATTCAGTATGGTTTATCATTCAATTGTTTTGTTGATGTTGTTGTTGTTGTTGTTTGTCTGCTTGTTTGTATGTTTTCTATTTGTGCTCACAAACAGCCATCCATGGTATTTTTAAGTGTCAAAGAAATTAAGAGCAAATTTATCAGGTTTGTTGTTAAAATGACTTTTAGAAGGTGGAATCCTTAAACATCCTTAAAACTATTGATGATGAAAAAATAGTAAAAGAGGAGAAGACAGAACATATCTTGGATATTCTAAGATTATTTCTTTTAAGATTAAAATTATTATTATTATTAATAATAATAAAATTAAGATTGTTAAAGTCATCTGATACTTAGAAATGTATAAATGTAAAATTAGAAATAAAATGAAATTACAATTTAAAAATATATTTTGGATAATATTGAAATGGTTGATTCTGGAAAAAAAAAATAGCTTAATTTAAATATTTCACTGTAGGATGAGACAGCTTGCTCAGAAAAATGAAGTTTTCAATTTGATGGTTTTGTTTTGTTTTGTTTCTGTGGAAAATGCATCTTTTCCAAGAGGGGAGGAAAACTCTTATTCCTGGCCTGGCAAAACCAAACATTGTGACAGTTATTGGTAATGCACATTCATCATATATTATAAGAAGTAACACAAAGGACAATGTGTTTTATTCTTTCTTTCTCTGTCTCCCTATTTTAACTGATATCTTGAAAAATAAGTCCTTTTCTTGGTGAGATTAATATAGGGGAAAAAAAAAAAAACAGAGAAGCTCAAAACCTCTTTGCAAAACAAAAGCAGAAATTCAGTTCCTTCATAGGGGCTTTAACACTATCAAGCATTATTTCACCAGAAACCTTATTGAATAGAAAAATCTAGTTGCCCTGACAGAATACTTGTATGGTGTTATAATACTGGGCTGTATTGCTGCCCCTATGTCATGTTAACTTTTTTTGTATCAAAGCTATCGGGCTTTGGTTTTTAGTTTTTCGGGTTATGTGGCAATTGCTTTTAATGCCTGTCTGTGAACAGTTTTGAAAACTGCTGTTTTCAGCATCTTTTGAAAGTTCCAGAGAACAGCAACAGCCTTGATCCTTCCCTGTCTGCATCTGTCTGCATTCATTTTCTGTCTCTCTCAACACAGATTCAGCTCATCTGTTATCCTCAGCAATAGCTGAAGATATTTTAGGTTCTGTCAGCTAGGACTCACAGAGCAAGCAATCTAGTATGGATATATATTTAAGTGATTTTTAATTTAAGTGTGGATTTTATGCTTCCCGAACCATTTTTGCAAATACTTGCTTCTGAGTAAATCCCCAAATATTAATCTCTATGTCCGGTTAATACATATTGTAGGCAATACTTTATAATATATAGTCTAGGTAATAGAAATTCTCTAAATTTGTCAATATAACCATCAAATTAATAATAGTAGTAGATTGGTCAAACCTAAAATATAAGTTGCTTTTAAAGCGTAGGCTTGTATATGATTACTTCAAATGTGTAACTTTGATATTAGCATTGTTCTCTGTTGAGCTCACATCCACGTGTGTTTTATAGTGCTTATAAAATTTAATATTTATGAAGTTTATTAGTTTTACAAATGTACTTGAATAGATTGCAATAATAGCTAAAACATGCTTAGGGTTAAAATAGTTGGGGAAAAAAATGAAATCACTAACTAAAAAATTGAAATAAATACCTTTAAATGAAATTATGATTAGTTCATTGGCAAAAAGTAATAATGATAGTGATATAATTACGTATCTAATAGAGTTTTAATGTGGTACAAGTTCCCTTGTGGTTCAGAATAACTATAGTTAGAGCCTGGAGCAGACTTTCAGAGATAGACCTGATCTTGAGCTTAGCTTTTATGTGAGGCCTTCACCTTTTTAGACCTCTGACCTGAGCTGATTGTCATCTTATTCAGGCAGACATGCTCACAAACAGAAGAAAGCTGGACAAACATTTTTTCTCTATTTTGTCATGAAGTTTATGGAAAGTAGGCTTCTCCAAAAATAAACAGATAAATAAATTCATGGTTAAAACAGCTGTCAGAAAATAGGGCAAAGAACTATACCATTCATTGTTAATCTGTTGCTGTCTTGACATTTGGATGTTTGTTTGGTTGGTTTTTTGTCCTGACTCATGCAGTGTGACAGATCTTTGATTGGCTGCTATGAAGTTTGTTCAGGATTTTCTTCTATCATTTTCTAGTGGTTAGAAGATTGATTCATTTCTTACCTGCAGTGCTATGTATAGTAAAGGGTAGTGCATCTTCAATAAATTATTCCACTTGAGATTAACCACAAAAGTCATACAGAAACTCTAATGGTTTAAAATAATGCAGTTCTTCTAGAAAACACACACTAAATAATGCATTGCATTCATTGCAAGCATCACAGGGATTCCTAGTAAACATGGATGGAGAGCTCTGAATCAATATTTTTGTTTCTGATTTCTATGTTCATAGAGACATAGAGGATATAAGTCAGCTATCTTGGGAAATCATGTTTCACAATTCACCAGGTAGAGATACTTATCTGAGGAGTTTTTTTGTATAAACTCATGGTGGCTCATACAGTGCTAATAATATCAGTATGATTCAGAGTCTTTACAACTGTGAAGTAACTTACAAAAGGTATCCCCAGTATTTTCTCAGCCAATGGAGCCACAGAACTTGGCAAATGAAAAAATAAATAAATAAAAGATTCAGACTCAGAATTCTATTTCTCAGGTAAAAGAGGAAAAATGTAAGGTTCCTGTTGCATAGTGGTACAAAGTATAGATACTTTGTGTATTGACACCTTTGTAAATACATAGATAAATAACTGTTTCTAGAAAAACCACCTTCCATGTATATACTATTTATTTATCTATAAAGTAGACGGTGTTTGCTAACAGTACTTCTGTGTGAGAGAAAGAACAGAGGAGAAGGTGAGCATAAAGTAATACAATAATTCTTCTCTGAATAGTATCTTCTGTGGGTTAAGTTGACAAATGCTACTGCCACTGCCAATAGTGATAACAGATTCAATACACTTCACCACTAAATTAAAATAAATGCTACATTTTTCAGTTGGTAGAGTGAGGTAGTGAGGCTGAGATGTGGAAACATGACTTGTTCTATACCTTTTACTATTGCAGTTTACATTATCTCTGTACTTCAAAAGTAACAAACAAAAACTATTCTTTGAATCAGTTTGATACTGCACGTATAAAAATCCCAGTAGTTTGAAATGCAGAAAATCATTGTTAAATTATCAAGTAAATTATTATTATTATTTTTTCCTGAGATAGAACGGGATCCAAAAGACAAGAGTTGGATAACCATCTTGGTTTCCCTGTCTGCTTTTATAGCCTATATTCCAAGAGCATTAAAATTTCATTATCAATTTTAAATTATTTAAAATTAAATTTAAAACAACATGAATAATTATATTGTGCACACTGTTCTAATTACTAAAGTTCTGATAGGGGGTAAATCAATTGACTCTTTATTTCAACATTATCCAAAGTCACATTTTTCACTAAATTAGCACCAGAAGGGGATTATGCCTATAATAATTGGTGTCAATGCAGCTGGCAGGAAGATGTCTGGTTTGAGAGTTAGTTGGAGGGTTGTGAACTTCTTGGTTAATTTCCTTCCTGCTGTTTATTTTCCAAAAGAGTAGGAAGAAAGAAGGAAAGCAAATATCTGCTGTGTTGTCCACCAGTGTCAAAGTCTAGCCCATAATGAGGCAGTAATGTAGTCCTCTAGGCTCCCAGTCAGGATATGAAAATTACTCCCTGGAGTTATCATCAAAGTTTCTTTATTAGAATAAGCGTTGCTATTGTGTGATTAAAAAGAATCACAGAGACAACATACAAAAAGAAGAACAAGGAAAAAGAATAAAATGTTCTTAGCTTTCTTCTTTTTCTGATGAATTTTCATATTTATTTTAACCTGACAGTGTATACCGGCATGTCTTTCTGTTGTCTGTCAAATGATAATACAGGTGTCACCAGTTCTGCAAAAGGTAGACATATCCCGTAGACATACAAAGTGTCATCTATGTATGACTCATAGCTCGTAAGCATGAATCTTCACTGTGTAATAGCAGATTACAAATGAGTCCCTTGAAAGAAGACATAGTAGTAGGATGACTGAGGACAGATTAGATAGCACTGCTCTCATATTTGATCATAACTGCATGTTCACATGCACTAAATATCTACTGTATTTTCTTACCCATGCAAAGATATTTCAATTACAATGAACTTCATTTTAAACTAACATAAAGGGAAAGGTAAATAACCCTCTAAACATCTTATAGCAAAGTGTGTAGTCAGTCAAAATTTCAAGCCCAGAGAGGGCAAGCTGGACTGTTTCCTTTGTTTTGTTTTTCCAGAATATCCAGGGCATTGAGCTAGAAATTCTAATCTTTTTAAAGGTTTATAGGTTGAGGGGAAAAAAAAAAAAAACAAAAAAAAAAAAG
>CM021697.1:101363491-101389938 GCA_011074415.1 Stictonetta naevosa
AGGAGAGGAGAGGAGAGGAGAGGAGAGGAGAGGAGAGGAGAGGCAAACGCCATGTAGAACTGTTATTTTAAAGGCATATTTTTCTGCTTTTTGGTTGTTACTTACATCTACACGGGGTCAGACTTCTACCTCTCTCATGAATAGTTAATACTATATAATTTAAAAGGTAGTTGTCTCCTCTTTTAAATTTTTATGTATTTTACATAGTTCTAAGTGGGTCAAGTAAAATTTTGGAGAAGAGAAAAAAAAAGAAAAAAAAAAAAGAAAATAATGTTGTTGTAATAATTAATAGAACAGGCTTTTCTGTGTCAAAAACTTAAAAACCCAGTCTCAAATATATTCAGCTGTACAAGGAAGCAGAATAAGCAAAATAAATGGAGACAGGGATGTCTACACACAGTTCAACATAATTGTGTTTTGTCATTACAAAGTCAAGAGAAGCTCAGACATCTAGCTATGTATCATCTTTCTGATGGTGTCCAATAATGGATGCTTAGGTAATTAATAAAAGAATGAGCAAATAGACTATAATCCCTTCCCTGGGAGTCTTCTGGTTCTGATAATTTTCAGTATTTCATTACCTGAGTTTGAAGTCCTATTCATGTGTTTTCTGTGACTTTTATTATTCACAGAATTATTATTTTATTATTATTATTATTTATTCCATTTAAAGATTCCCTTCTCAAACTATCCTGTTATTAGGAGTTTAAGCCAATCACATATTTTGTGCCAAAAATGTTACCTCCATTGACTATTCCTTTGTTTTATGTAATACACCCTATTTTTTTTTCTAATATAAATTATAACAAATAATTATCCCTTCATAATGTTTGTCTGCAGCTCATAATTTCTGTCATGGAACCTCACAGTTATCTGGGCTTTAAACTGAAGAGTTCTGGTCTCTTTCTTATATCACTGTAAGGAATCAAATCATTTTTCATGTTGGTCTCTGTACCTTTCCATTCCACAATATCTTTTAGAGACAAAGATAATAGACACTCCATGCAAGTTTTCATTTAAATAGACTGTATTTTCTAGGATGATAATGCTTTTAATGTTGTTCTTTATTTATCACTCCCTAACATTTCTAGTTATCTCTTTTATCATTTTACATTAAGAAAAACAATCATCCTCAATGACTTCTTGTTGTTGTTGCTGTTTAATTGTGTTATTTAACTAATCAGGGAAAGGATATGTATTTTTATTTATTTATTTATTTATTTATTTTGGTAAGGTATACTCCTTAAAAATCCTAATACTTATTTATTTATTTATTTTTAAAAGGATTATTCTTCCCTCAGGAAATGGAGAAAAAAAGATAAATATTCAGCATCACAACTTTATTTAGACCCGATTTATCTTTAATGGAATAGATAAATGACTTATAGTCATTTTAGTCATTTTTATGAAAAATAAATCCATTTAATGTCCTTGACTTTCAATTATTATTTCTTGTTTGTATACAAGATTTTAAAATTATTTTTATTATTATTTTTAATCAGTATTTCTATTGGTGGTTGAAGTTTCTGATTAGCAATAAATCAAACTAAAGGAATGGACACTGTTTGTGCATTCCAGAGTTCACCTGCTTCCATAAAAATGGTACAGAAAGATGAGACCAGCTTTACCTAGAACACACTAAGGTTCATCATAGCCTGTTTACTCCAACTCTACATAGAGTAAATAAACTACTATCTGACAGGGTAGTCTCTGGATGGTATAATTGTGCAGGGTTATCTGTACTGCTGTCCATGGTATAAAAAATCTGCAACTTAGGTTATCTGTTTGATAATAGTTTTTTGGTAATAGATATTTTATGTAAGCTATTCCATCAAAGTATTAGTATAAGCATATTCTATGCCTGTAAAAAAATAGCAAGACTTTATCTCCCTTTATCTCCATGTTTTTTTGTTTTGTTTTGTTTTGTTTGTTTTTGTTTTTATATGTTTAAACGTCCTAAAACTCTAGATAACATTGTAACAGGTGTCATAGTTTTGGCTGGGATATAGTTAATTTTCTTTGTAGAGGCTCACATAATGTTATGTTTGGCAGTTTTGATTAAAACAGTGGTGATAACACACCAGTGTTCTTAGTTGTTGCAAAGTAGCCCTTACTGCTCAAGTTCTTTTCTACTCTTAACACTGCCCTGCCAGCGAGGAGGCTGGGAGTGCACAAGAAGCTGGGATCCAGGACATCTGACCCAGACTGACCAAAGGGATATTCCGTACCATATGGCGTCATGCTCAGCAGTAAAGAAGGTGTAAAGAAGGGAAGTTCAGAGTGATGGTGTTTGTCTTTCCAAGGAACCATTACACCTGATGAGTCCTGCTTTCCTAGAAGTAGCTGAATACCTGCCTGCTGGTGAGAAGTAGTGAATGAATTCCTTGTTTTGGTTTGCTTGCACATGTGGCTTTTGATTCACTTAGTAAACTATCTTTACCTCAACCTATGAGTTCTCTCACTTTTACCTTTCCAATTCCCTCTCCCTCCCCATCAGGGGACAGTTGAGTGAATAGCTGTGTGGTACTGAGCCACCTGCTGGGGTTAAAATACAACAACAGTGTAGATAAAGAACTCCAACATTTTATATTAATTCACAGTGTAAATCTTGTGCCAGTTTTCAGGTTTCAGTTTTCTGCATGCTTGTTCTTGGCATTTTTATAGTGATTCTTGATACCAGAAAATATGTCCTTTTTGACTACTTAAACTTCAAACTTTTTGCAAATGTTGATCTCTGTATCAGTAACAATACTTCCAGCCGGTGTTACTGCTAATAGGAAACATTATGAAAGTGATTCTCTCATCTTGGGAAAATTGATGGTTAAAGGTTGCAAACTTCTTTTCTTTTCACAACAGTCTGAACCTCCTGACACTCACTTTCATGTTAAGGGATTCCATAAAACCTTTTCTCACTGCAACTTCAGCTGACTTCATTTTCCATTGCTTTGTGTGACTGTGATCACTGGCCTAAGAAATGCTTAGGTCAAATGTAAGAAAAGAGCTCCTTTATATGCGAACTACATTAACAGATGATCTTGACCAGGCTTAGAAGGAATGAGTTATAACTTAGACTTTTTCACTTTTTTCAAGCCTACTAAAATCTATTATTAATCTGTAACTCTTCAGTATTCTAGTATAGTTTCGTTAATTGTTTCAGAATCAATGCAATCTAATAATAGTGATACCCATACTGGCTGCTTCTTCCCATCGTTGTGGTTCTCTCTGCTATACCTAGGTTTTATTACACAGGACTGCATAGAAAGAAACAAAACAAACAAACAAAAAAGCAAACCTGACTCAGCTGAATAAGTATTCATTATTTTATTTTATTTTTTTGCCCCCCTGGATCATTCTTAAGCTTCATTAAATTCTGTGATGAAATGACTACAGAAATTTCTGTGCTGTCACATACCCAGAATAATGCCATGGGGATTATTCAAACAAGTGCTTGGAAACAGTCAATGACTGTTGGTTTAAGTAGCTCTTCCATGGAATGTCTAACAGACTTGAACATAGGATTTATCTGACTAAATTCAAATATTGTAAATATCAGCTACAGAGTTGCCTCTGCTTGCCTTGAGGGCCTTTACAAGACAGGAGAAATAGCTATAATCACATGATTCTCTTCATTCAAAAGTGGATATCTGAAATAGATGAATCACATCATAGAAATGTTTTTTCCCCTCTAAGTGAAAGCCTAGGTCCTATGAGCTAAATCCCTTTCATCATCTCTATTTTATTGTTTGGGGGAAAGGAAAGGTAAAGTGACTTCTCTCATAATTCAACAATAGTTGACTACGTTCAATTTTTCTGATAATAGAAACAGGGCAACAGGCAATATGAGCAAGTTAGAGGAAACTGATGTATATTTCAGAAAGTGTATGCAGGTACAGACCATTTATTCATAGAATCATAGAATAGAAACATAGAATGGTTTGTATTGGAAGGCACTTTAAAGATCATTTAAATTCAATCTCCCTGTCACATGGGCAGGGACATCGTCCACTAGACCGGGTTGTTCAAAGCCCCGTCCATCTGGGCCTTGAATCATACCATGTGGATGGTGCATCCACAGCTTCTCTGGACAACCTGTTCCTGTTCCTCACCACCCTCTTAATGAAGAATTTCTTCCTAATATCTAATCTAAATTTACTCTCTTTTACTGTAAAACCATTACACTTTGTCCTATCGCTACACTTCCTGACAAAGAATCCTTCTTTTGCTTTCTTGTAGGACCCCTTTATGTACTGGAAGACCTCTGTGAGGTCTCTTCAGAACTTCCTCTTCTCTAGGCTGAACAACCCCAATTCCCTCAGCCTGTCTTCACAGGAAAGGTGCTCCAGCATCCCCGTGGTCCTCCTCTGGACTTGCTCCAACAGGTCCATGTCTTTCTTGTACTGGGGTGTCCAGATCTGAATGCAGTACTTCCAGTGGGGTCATATGAGAGCAGAGTTGAGGTGGAGAATCACCTCCCTCAATCTACTGACCATCCTTCCCTTGATGCAGCCCAGGATACAATTGACTTTCTAGGCTGCAACCGCACATTGCTGGATCACATTGAGATTCTTGTCAACCAACACACCTAAGGCTTTCTCATAAGGGCTGGTCTCCATCTGTTCTCTGACCAGCTTGTATTTGTTCCTGGGATTGCCCCAAACCAGATGCAGGGCCTTGCACTTGGCCTTGCTGAACTTCATGAGGTTTGCACATGCTCACCTCTCAAGCCAGTCCAGGTCCCTCTAGACGGCATCCCTTCCCTCCAGCATGTCGACCACACCACACAGTTTGGTGTCACTGGCAAACTTTCTGACAGTGCATTCAATCTCACTGTCCTTGTTGCCAACAAATATGTTAAACAACACTGGTCCCAATACTGACACCATTTGTTGCTGATTTCCACATGGACATTGAGCCATTGACCACAACACTTTGAGTGGGACCATCCAGTCAATTCCTTATCCACCGAGTGGTACACCCATCCATGTCTCTCCAACCTAGAGGCAAGAATATTGTGTAGGATGGTGTCAAATGCTTTGCACAAGTCCAGGTAAATGATGTCAGCTGGTCTTCCCCTGTCCACCAATGCTGTAACACCATTGTAGAAGGCTACTAGATTTGTCAGGCACAGTCTGTGCTTAGTGAAGTCATGTTGGCTGTCAACAATTGCCTCCTTATTTTCCATGTACCTTAGCACAATTTCCAGGAGGATCTGCTCCATGATCTTGACAGAAACAGAGGGGAGACTGATCAGCCTATAGTTCCCTGAGTCTTCCTTTTTTTTTTTTTCCTTTTTAAAAATGGGAGTAATATTTCCCCTCTTCCAGTCAGTGAGAACTTCACTGGACTGACACAACTTCTCAAAGGTGACAGTGACTTAACAACTACAATTGCCAATTCCACAAGGACCTGTGGATGCATCTCATCAGCCCCATGGACTTCTGCACCTTTAGGTTCCTTAGCTGGTCTTGAATATCATCTTCTACAGTGGGTGGTTCTTCATCCTCTCAGTCCCTGTCTTTATCTTCTGGGGCTTGGACTATGTGGCTAGAGCTCTTGCCAGTGAAGACTGAAGCCAAAAATTAATTGAATACCTCAGCCTTCTCCATATCCCAAGTAACCCAGCCTTTCACTTCCTTCTGGAGAGACCCCACAATTTCCCTAGTCTTTCTTTTGTCACTGATGTACCTATAAACGTCTTTCTTGTTGCCCTTGATGTCCCTGGCCAAATTCTAATAGGGCTTTAGCTTTCCTAACCTGATCTCTGGCTGATCATATGGTTTCACTCTATTCCTCCCAGGCTGTTTGCCCTTGGTTCCACCCTCTATAGACTTCATTTTCCTACTTAGGTTTGGCCAGGAACTCTTTGTTCAATCATGCAAGAATCTTGGCTTTTTTTTTTTTTTTTTGCCTGACTTCCTCTTTGCTGGGATGCATCACTCTTGAGCTTGGAGGAGGTGATCCTTGAATATTAACCAGATTTGTTGGGCCCCTCTTCCCTCCAGGGCTTTGTACCATGGTACGCTACCAAGCAGATCCCTGAAAAGAACAAATTCTGCTCTCCTGAAGTCCAGGGTAGTGAGCTTGCTGTGATCCTTCCTCAATGTCCTTAAGATCGTAAACTGCACTATTTCATGGTCACTGCAGCCAAGGCTGCCCCTGAGCTTCACATTCCCGACCAGTCACTCCTTGTTGGTGAGAAGGAGTTCCAGCATAGCACCTCTCCTTGTTGGCTCTTCTATCACTTGGAAAAGGAAGTGATCATCAACACATTCCAGGAACCTGGCTTGCCTATGCCCTGTGGTGCTGCTTCTACAACAGACATCAGGGTAATTGATGTCCCCCGTGAGGACCAGGCTTTGTGAATGTGAAGTTGTTTCTATCTGTCTATAGAGTGCCTCATCTGCTTCTGATCAGGTGGCCTGTATCAGACACCCATTATAATGTCCCCTGTCCCTGCCGTCCCTTTAATCCTGACCCACAAGCTCTGTCAGCTCCTCACCCATTCCTAGGCAGAGCTCCATGTACTCCAGCTACCCACTGACATATAGAGCAATGCAGCCTCTTTGCTTCCCCTGCCCATCCTTCCTAAAGAGCCTGTATCCTTCCATTCCAACACTTCAGTCATGGGAGCCATCCCACCATTTCTCCATAATGAGGTCATAACCCTGCAGGCATATGTACATTTCTAATTCCTCTTGTTTATTCCCCATGCTATATGCATTAGAATAGAGACATTTGAGCTGGGCCCCGATGAGGCTGACTTAGTGGCTGGCGTGGTTGGAATTCCTTTGTGCTGAATTCCAGGTGCTCTTCTGCTGACCTGTGACTGTTCTCCAGGCTCTGGGCATCTATTACTGACGCTGGCAACAAACTGGTAGGAGTGGGATGGATTAAGGTTCTCATCTCCTGGCAACCTTAGTTCTCTGTTAGAGAGTGAAGTCATAAGAAAATGGAGACAGAATTGTTTAAATCTAATGGTCTACCAAGAAGGTTTGAATGAACTACAGTTGGTTAATGGAAAGAGAAACATATCAACTGTCTTCAAATGTAAAAATATTTCTGAAAGTATGTAAAAATCTTTGTGTCCTGGTTTCAGTTAAGATAGAGTTAATTTTCCTCCTAGTAGCTGGTAGGGTGCTATGTTTTGGATTAGGATGAGAAGAGTGCTGATAACATGCTGATGTTTTAATTGTTACAGAGCAGTGCTTGCACCAAGCCAAGGACTTTTCAGCTTCTCGCTCTGTCCTGCCAGCGGGAAGGCTGGGGGTGCAGCAGGAAATGGGAGGGGACAGACCCAGGACAGCTGATTCAAACTGGCCAAAGGTATATTCCATATCATCTGACGTCACGCTAAACAATAGATAGGGGTGGTTAGCCAGGCTGGGGGGGTAGCTGCTCAGGGATAGGCTGGGCATCGGTCAGTGGATGGTGAGCAATTCCATTGTGCATCACTTGTTTCGTACATATTATTATTATAATTATTATTTTCCTGTCTTAATAAACTGTCCTTATCTCAACTCAAAGGCTCCATTTTGCTGTTTCTCCCCCCATCCCAGAGAGGGAAGGGGGAGGGTGAGTGAACAGCTGTGTGGTGTTTAGCTGCTGACCAGGTTAAACCACAACACTTCTGCATGCTCATGAAAATATGTGTTATGAATTAAGCTTAAATTTATACAAAGAATATGCAACTTAGAAAAGCTTCTACAAGTCAAGGACTGTGATACTTGATTATACATTACCCAAGACTTAATAAGGATATTTTTAAGGCTGGCCTAAGTTAAATAGAATTGATCCTGTCTTTGAGAAGAGAGAACTAAACAATCACTTAAAATGTTCTTTATAGCTGTGATAAAGTTTTTATGGTGAATACCTAAGATATGTATCCATACATATTTATATATGATGTAAATGCTATAGAAATACTATATATATGCATTATATATATGTAATATATATACATCATATATATAACAAAAGCATGTGTCTTGCCTATAGTTTCAGAAAATTTAAGAAACTAAAATTCGTAAGGGACCACATGGTGGATGACTACAGCCTTTCTTTTTTGCCTTTATTTTAAAGATAAAAAAGGTTTCTGGTAATGGCCCAGATTGTTTTTGACTTGCAATTTTCAAATGCTTTGGATTTCCTGGAAGTGGAATGGCTTCCATAAAGAAATTTGTGATCTATAAATGATGCATTTTTCAACAGTTGTTTTTGTCTCTTTGGAAAGAAGCCAAACTCTTCAAGATCAACATGAGATATAATCACAGAATAACTGGGGAGAAAAAATAAATAATCTAGCGTATTACCTTGACACTAAACTGAATTAATTCTCTATGTCCTCTGTCTTTCAGATATTCATACAGTCTGCTCTTTATACGGTTACAGTGATGTAACTCCAAAACCTCCCAAGTTGTCCTCTCCACTTCAGTCATCTCTTCTTCTAGATAAATGACCTAAAAAAATGTAACCTTTAGCCTTTCTGTATATCTCAGACTGATCTTGTTTATCTGTGGACTTTAACATGTGTGAAACTTCGTCATTTAAGCTAGCTCAGTGCTGAGCAGAACAGTACTATGTTCCTTCTATGTCATATTCCATTATTTGCTCAGAAACAGGATGGATGGTGTTCACCCAGCACTATGATACTGGTGTGATTCCCAAGAAGCCTAGAACATTTTCTTAAGAAGCGTAACCATCCTTGATATTTGAGAACCCCCCTTGATAAAGATGAGATTTACTACTTCCTATGTCCAAACAGAATTCCGTACTATTTCAATATTTTTTCCAGCTTATAAAGGTAACTTTGAATTTCAGTCCCTTACTCCAAGATACTTGCATCTCCCTAGTTTGTGTAATTCCAAATCAGACTCATGTTCTTCACCAAATTATACTTTATGTTCCCCAGTTTATAAAGGAGAACACTATACAACACTAGAGTAGGACAGATCCATTTGGAACTACACATTTTGCTGGTGATCTATTGATAGTTTTTTTCTGTTTACAGTAATCTCATTAGGCTTTTGGCTGTCTACCAATGGGTAATCTCCAGTATCTCTTGTAAGAATGTCATGCAAGAAACTAGAGAAAAAATAATAAAGGCAAGTCAGACTATGTTTATTACTTATAAAGATTTGGGAGATGTTTACCAGCAATGTTGTTATTCTTCTGTGGAACAAAATGACGGCTGTTTTGACACAATTTGATCATGACAAGTCCATCTTGACTAGTCCTTGTTATTTCCCAAATGTTCATTTGATTTTTTATTACACAGTTTTTCTGGTGAGAGATGTTAAATTATGTGCATCCCTGTTTTTACCTTTTTTCTTTTGAAAGATACATATATGCTTTACATGGTTCTCATCACCTACAATTTCTCAAAATTAACTGAGGCCTATTCTGAGCATTCTGAACATTGGACTCTGGAAAAGGAGACCCTATATTTTCTGAAACTATTCCCCCCACCCTCCCCACCCCCCGTCAGGGAAAAGCTTGAAAATCTGAGGCAAGTGCATCTCAAAAAATAGTAAGCCAGCAAGCCAGAGCAAATTGAAAAAGAAAATTTAAAAACTTGATGTTTCCTATTTATAAGATGAATCCTCATCATTTATTTGACTGTTTCCCTTTTCATTTTCTCTTTGCATCAGAAGTTGTTGTTGTTTTTGTTTTGTTTTTGTTTGATTTTGATTTTACCTGTTTTGTTATAGTAAAAGAAAACTCATCTTTTAGTAGCAGATTGTTCACAGTCTGAGATTGCTATCTACATTATAGTCTGTTTTTGTTTGTTTGTTTGTTTATTTGTTTTCTTTCATTCTTTTATAAGGGTATCTATGATGTGGAATTGCAAAGGAAGCCTTTTTCATTCAGTGGGAACTGGGACATTTGAGTTGAACTGTAACAGAATTGTCAACCAAAATAATATAGACGAACATTTATGGATGAGAACTGTTGACTATGGATGATGAAACTGCTGACTGCAGAAAAAAAATGTTAATTGGAATTATATAATACACACATGGTATCAGGTAGGAGGAGGTGGAAGAATAAAGTCATAATATGTTTATCCGACATCAAAATATGAATACCAGAAGATTTTTTCATTGAGAAAATGTGAATTTACATTCCCAGTATGGAACAATATGAAACCTTTGAAAGAGACGTGGTTTAACTATGTTTTGCTGTCTGTGTTTCATTAGAATCTAAATCATGGAGATCATACAAGGTCACTTTTACATATATTCACAAATACAGTGGTTTAAATGTGAGTTCATGTCAACCAGCAGAGTTTCTTTTAGTGTGAAGCTATATTAATCAAACATCTAATGGAGTATTTAATCCATTGTCTTTGTAAATATAAATCAGACATTGCAAACCCAGAGATTTCAAGGAAAAATAAACAATATTTTTCTCTAGTCAAAACTATTATTAAAAATAATGTATTTACAAATTAAAGCAGCTGAAGTTAAAGTACTAGTTACCACCTGCCAGAATAATTAATTTTATTGACATGTGTAACCAGAAAATCCCACCTATTTTTTTAAATATAGAAGATGATGACAGCTCAGTGAGTTTAATTTCAGCTAACACTTTTGGAAAGTCCAGAAAATTCAGTGATTAGTACTTCATTCAAATACAGTGAAAAAAAAAAATTGAGATTAACTTTTACGTATAGGTTTCCATTAAGTTAATGATTTAGTGTTTCAGTGTTTGCTTATTTGTTTTTAATCACGAAAGAAAAGGTGGGAATAATGACAGCAATTGTGAACAATGCCTAATTAGTAATAGAAATTCCCATCAACCATTAAGTAAAAAGTTTCTGAAGAACTCCTAAAGTATGAAGTTTGTGAAGCAAAAAAAGCAATCTATAATATAAAATTCAACATGAAGTACATATGTATACAGAGAATAATTTTAGGTTACTGAAAAAAAAAAAAAAATCAATTTTTCCTCTTAGAATTGTTCATGCCAGGCCTGCATATACACATTTATAGATATTACTGAACTAGATATTTCCCATATTAAGGAAGTTAAATGGTTATGAATAATAGTGGTGTTTTTTTGTTGTTGTTGGTTGGTTGGTTGGTTGGTTGTTTTTTTTCATTTCATTCACATAAAATCTTGATATTTAGGGATATAGTTAGTATTTCTAAGAATGTATGAGTAAACATGATGAGTTTGAAGTAAAATCAATTTATATTTTTTTTCTATAATGTTTTGTTTTGTTTTGTGTATGTTTTCTTTTTAATCCACATATCACTTAAAGTAGACTAAGAATCTTTTTAATGGTATCCATGTTAGGATATGTTTGAATAAACAGAGAAGGCAGTTCATGAAAACTGAGACTTTGGCAATAATATAAAAAAGCTAATGTCAAAGAAAAGTGCTTTAGCAGAAGCTCCTACAGTTTGCTGGTGTGTTATTTCTATTGAAATAACGAGATACAAACATTCAAAATCATGACATTTTGTAACAAAGCTATGAGAGATGAATGGAATTTGACCCACCTTGAGCTTTGCACCAATGAGTATTTGGGAAGAGGATGCAGCTTTGTACCCAGTGACATTTATGTCCATGTCATAGAACTAAAGAGCAAAGAATTTAAAAACTTGATAAATAGAGGACACACATGCACTTCTACTCAGTAATTAGGCAGGGGAGGATGAAGGTGATTAAGAAAATGATGACATGGCTGCACTTCATGCCTATTAGATTGTCCTTCCAATGATCTCTGCTGAGATAAGGTGTGAAATTTACTTCAGCAAATACGTTGATACTGAAGATAACATTTTTTCACAGTGCTTTATTTTCTGTAAAGTTGCATTACAATATTGAGTAATTTCTGAAATCCTTCACCAAAATTTTTCAAAAATTTCAGTGTTCTGAAGAAGGGAATAGGAAGAATGAAATGGCTTTGAATGTATGAGCTACTGTTTCTAATAATTTCTTTTCACCGTGTTCAAAATGTTGCAATCTATCAAGATCAGTAGAAAGCCTCTAACAGATTGGGTTATGCCCTAGATAAATGTGAAGAATTTTTCTATCACTCACCATCATACTGTTCTGAATCTTCTTCAGGTAAATTAGCTGAAGTCTGGAGTGGAAGAGGGTAGCATGCCCTAAGGGAACTGATCAGCTTGCTCTCCAGAAACCTAGACCGTAGTGACATAAAAAACAACAGGTGCTTTTCTGAACACTGTAGAGAGACTTGGAGATTTGGAAGAACAGAACTGAGCAAATGCATGTTATGCTTCAGATTTTCAGCAGCCATCAGGTTAAGAACTCTCTAGATCATTGCAATTTGTCTGTGTTTCTTTATCTAAACACATTTTGAAACCATGTAGCCTTATTAGTTCAAAAAGTTGTCTGAAACATTTTAACTATGCTTTCAAAATGCATTTTAACTGTGCATTCAAATAAGGACTTTTCTGTTTTTAAACTCTTTATGTCCCCAAGTCTTTGGGGGTGTTATGAAAAATGAACAATAACTCCCTATTTATCTTCTATCTTCTAACTATGACTTAAAATACCACATCTTACCCCAGTGTGTCTTAAAGCAATTACTCTTTATAAAAGAGCTACTGAACATAAATAAATAAATAAATAAATAAATAAATAAATAAATAAATAAATAAGATCAACAGTTCCTACAGCAATTGCCAGAGAGGTTTTTATTTCATAGCATATATGAAAAACTGTCCAAGAACTGTGTCAAACCTATATGTACTAATTACTGGAATTAGTAAACCTACTTTCCTATACCACTTTGTCAGTGATAAGCCTGAGAATTGTTTCTCTCTTCACACCTGGCTTTCCAAGATGAGTCAGTACTTATCAGAGGTCATCAGTACCTGAACACTGCATACCTTATGGTGCTCTTTAAAGCATCTGTTCAATACTTTGTGAGTCTAGGCCATCTTTGCTTGTGCCAGCAAGGACAGGTCTTTCTTACAAGCTCTCTGGGCTCCAAATAGCCAGTTTCCATACTCAGTCTATAATTTTTTTATTATCCAGACCTTGAAGCAGTTTTTTTTTTCTGTTTTATTAAATGATCATAGCATTTTCAAAAAGTAGAAAAATTCTCTAACCACCAAAATGACATGCTCTGGATGAAATCTTTTCTGCTGTCATCATGACTTCTGATGCAGATTTATTAAATTCTTTTTGACTCAGATTTTGAAAATTCACTAAATTTCTTTCACCAGTTTTCAGTCTGGAAATTGATATTTTCAAAAATTAATTTGACCCTCAAATTTCCAGCCATCCACATTTCTGTGATTAATGGAGGGAATAGAAGAAGAAAGATTAATTTCTGTCTTGTGCTAAATTGTCAGTAGTTTTACTGGACCTTAATTAATTACATTGATAAGATATTATATAGATATATCTACATAAGATATTTATGGTATTTGTCAAAAGTTTCCAAAGTACTGCATAAGATTTTTAGTATCATAATAAACAAGTAATGTACAGGTGCTATATCAATACCGTGGAAATATTTCCTTGCCCCACAGATCTAATCAATAACTTAATTTTAGTCTAGTGAATGTGACAAACAATGAGAAAGAACAGAAGTGATTTATTAAAAAAAGTACAATACTGCCAAATAGGATGAATAAATCAAAGTCTCATCAGAAGCATGAAAGATGATCAACCTATATTTTCGATGGCTGAGAAATAAAGTAATATTTTAAGTACATGAGGCATAATGGTAGCACTATGATAAAATATTGGATACAATTCCCATTCAGAAAATGCCTGAGGCTTCCTACAGGGAAACAAACAAATAAAAACCACTAAACCTTGAGTTTCGTTACTAGCGTTATCTCCACTTTCATCATCTTAGCATTGCAAATTATTTTCCTGAGCTTTCCTAGAGACTGCATTGCTCTGAATCAGCATCATCACAAGGCCAAGGACCTTATAAGGTTGCAGGTTTTCAGATCATAGAATCATAGAATATCCCAAGTTGGAAGCGACACACAGGGATCATTGACTCCAACTCCTGGCTCTGCCTAGAATCTAAACCATGTGCTTGAGTTAATTGTCCAAATGTTTCTTGAACTCCAGAGAGCTTAGTGTCATGACCACTTCCCCAGGGAATCTGTGTCCAACCACCTTCTTGGCGAAGTCTTTTCCTAATATTCAATCTGCACCTCCCCTGACATAGCTTCATGCCATTCCCTCAGGTCCTATTGATGGCCACCAAAGAGAAGTGAAGGCTGCAGAGTGCCCTCCCCCTCATGAGGAAGCTGTAGGCTGCAATGAGGTCACCCTTCAGTCTCCTCTAAGCTCAACAAACTAAGTGACCTCAGCCACACTTCATGTTGCCTTCTAGACACTTCATCATCTTTGTTGCCCTCTTTTTTACGCTCTCTAATAGTTTTATATCCTTGTTATATTGTGGTGCCCAAAACTGCACAGAGTACTCAAGCTGAGGATGCACCAGCACAGAGCAGTGGGACAATCACTCCTTCCAACTGGCTAGCTATGCTGTGCTTGATGCATCCCAGGATATGGTTGTCCCTTTTGGCTACCAGGGCACACCATTTTTTCATATGCAACTTGCTGTCAATCAGAATACACAGATCCCTTTCCATGGAGCTGCTCTTCAGCCTCTCATCCCCCAATCTGTACATATATCCAGGGTTGTTCCATTCCAGGTGAAAAGTCTGTCATTTGCTCTTGTTCATATGATTAGTGATTGCCCAGCCCTCTAGTTTGTCAAGATCTCTTCACCACTTGGAGGAGTCAAGAGTTCCTCCTCTTTTGTTGTCTGCAAACTTAATATGTATTTGAGTCCTACATCTAGATCATTTATAAAAACATTGAAAAGAACTGGCCCTAAAAAGGAGCCCTGTGGAACCCCCCACTGGCTGCCAGCCTGATGTAAACTCATTTACTATAATCCTTTGAGCACAACCCATCAGCCAATTTTTCATTCATTTTATTATATACTTGTCTGGCTGTATGACATTTTGTCCAGAAGGGTGCTGTGAGAAACAGTATTGAATGTTTTTCTGAAGTGCAAAAAACTATGCCTGCTGGCTTCCCTTGATCAACTAGGTGGGTACCATTGTCATAAAGAGAAATCAAGTTATATGCAGAACTTCATCCTTTTCTCATTCAACAACAAATCCACGGAAGTCCATGGAATGCAGTGATAAACCAGCTTGATACTCTGGGATGTTTTAGTGTAACATAAGCCAATAGTGAGCACTTCTGCTTAAACAAACAAACAACTATGACACAACAACAAAACAATAACAAACAAATAAAAGAGTACACTGTTCATAGCAACTACTGTTTTCACCTGCTGGCCAGATGATTTATTAATCTAGGAAAGTTCCTTAATGGCACACCTGTGCCAATTTGGTGTCATGTCCATAATGTGTACAGGGGTCCTTCATTTCTTGTTATGTCACCAGAGACTCATTTTATTGATGAGATTATTCTGCTTTCATAACCACAAAACAATTTGCAGTTTGGGGACTTTATTTTATCTGAACTCCATTCGTACTTTGAAATTAAAAAACAAAACAACAACAAAAAAAACCTGATGAATTAATCTACTTCCTACTTTAACCATTTTTTATTGTTATGTACTAGGTCTATTGCTGTATAGGTGGATGAATTTTTAAATAAGTAATCCCCAAAGCATTTATATGCAAAGTTATTTTATTGCACCCAGTTTACAATACAGAAAGTTGTAATATGTCTGATTTGGGTTCTATTTCTTCAGCTTCCACATATGTCTATCTAGCCAAGGTGTAAACCTCTCTCCCTATTAACAGCATTCATTTTGCAATGACATTGAAAAGATGTCCTGCCTGTTAAGATGTTATTGCATCAATGTGAACTATATTATTGTTCATAGTTTTTTCCACTTCTTATCACTTCTCTGTAAAGGTGCTTTGCCAAATATTTTTCCAAATATTTTCCTTGATGAGAAAATGTTGCTATTCATTAGTATTACCTGTTGTTATATCCACGATAAGAGCTATGTTTTCTGTCTTTTGAGAAATTAGATTGTGTGGTAGCTTCACGCTTCACATCAGGGATCCTGGTACATGCACTGTCATGTTTGTATTTGCAGTTTAAAGAAGACACAAACAGCAACTGAACTCAAGGATACTTGGTTCATGGTGTAGATTGCCTCATCTCCTTGCTCGTTTCAGGAGTCAATATGATCCTATGTCCTCCTTGAAAAGTTGCCTACTGCAGCAAATTTTAAATGCTATCACATTTAACCTCCAGTGTATGCAGGTCACCTCAGGGAAAGAAAACATGGTCTAGTCAAGACTTCAGGCCTGTTTTCCTTACTACAGCTTCACTAATTAAACAGTTAAAATGACGATATGTGATTAATATTATTAAAAGCCTATTTTATCTTTTATTTCTTTGATTTCATTATTTTCTAAGCAAACTCATACATTAGAACTTTGCATAACATATTTAACTCAAATATAGCTCATATAATTATACTTCATTACATACATTAATATGTGCATTTTTGTGAAATGAATGAGCATCTTTTGTATGACAATCCAGTGACAGTGTGTATGAGTAAGTATTTATTATTATTACTTGTAGAAAAATGGACAATGGCCTAATGGCAGGGAAGTTTATTGTGTATAACTTTTTCCTTATAATTTCAATAGTCATTTACTAGACTAAACTGTGTGGTTTTCTCATGTTTTCCTGAATTTCTTTCCAATTTCTCTTTCATTAAGAAAATGCATTTAACCTGAAATCTCATCTTTTAACTCCAGGATCATCAGGATGACAAACTGAAATTTCAATCATCAATTGTTTACAAATTATTCAAAATATAGTGAGTAAATAAAATCTTTTAAGATTAAAATCATACCTGTTTTATATAAGTATGTCATAAGAATGTGAATTTGAAGAAAATTTTCATAACACATATTTTATATTTTTCCATCTTAGAATCAAATCTGTTATAAGTTGATCCCATGCAACCTCTATCTCAGAAACATTTTTTGTTGTTGTTGTTAAAAATTGATAACATTGGATTAAAAAAGGAAAAAGAGAAAAAGAAATAGAAAAAATAGGGTTTTTTTAAAGGGTAAATAACCAAAGTAAGATAAAGAATACAAGAACAGGAATGAACTTAGGGTGCTCATTGTGATGCTGAATTATTTGCAGTTAAGAGTTTAAATACTGAGGTTGATGGAAGGATTTTGATGAAACAGAAATAAAACCAGATAGCTACTAAATATAAGTTAAAGATTTTAGTGAAGATGTTCTATTCTGTTTTCTACAGGGATCCACCAAGATATGTAGAACAGATAAAATACTTTCTGTTCAGAATTTCAACTAACTCTAGCAGATGCATTTAAATGAGCTTGAACTAAAGTCAAGTTAAAATTAACTACCATGGTACCAAGGATATTTTCTTATCATGATAGAAACATTCATGTCATCTGTGATCAGAGAGCAACTAGAAAAGTCATAAATATTATAAAGTATATATATGTGCATATATACATATTTATATTTATAAATCAAATAGCCAGTCTGAAAATTGCATCTGAAATTTAAAGGTAGTATCTTCATATGGAATATTGTCAGATCCTACTTTATTTCTAAAAAGCCAACAGACTGCATGAAGATAGAAAACAATACGGATACAAGAAGTGTTGTAAATCAAATTAGTAAGATGATTAATAGCATAGGAAAAAATATATATATATATCTTCTTTCTTCTATCTACTTATCTTCTTTCTTCTATGACAAGTAAAACAATGGAGACAGAAGTGAAATTTAAAAAAAATAAAAATAAAAAAGAAACATGCAATTTAGAAATGAACAGGCAGATACATGGATAGAATATATCCCTGAACAGCAAATTTTAAATATTAGTTGAAAAGCTCTGGGTTCAGAGTTCATAGTCAAATATGAAGATGACTGTTGTAAATTTTCTTAACAGCATTTCATCTTTGTTAAAGATGAAATTTCTGAAAGTGAAGTCATTTCAGTTCTTTTTGTAGTCTTTTGAAACCACTGATGTTTGTCAGGAAGGAGTTCTGAGCGAGCCTGGCAATTCTTATTACTCTGTATTCCTATTGGAGTGTTTTGATGAACCCACATATCTCTTATCACAAGAGGGCGCTACAGGAATGGCTGCTAAAGAATGCCCAACTAGTCTTGATCGGAAGCATGTTGGTTATTTTTCCTTTTTCATTTTCAGCTTCCATAAAAGCGGAATAAACTGTAAAATTTCTAGGAGAGTTACCAATATATCACAGTTTATTAATGAAAGCATTGGTGAATATCATCAAGAACTTGTACAATATTGTCAAAGCAATATCTTACCATATTATAAATAGTTGCCATCTTTTCCAGGGCAAGATTTCTGTTCTAAAACATTTCTTCCACATTTATCTTGACCATACCATCTTTTTCAGGGCCAAATATTATTTTACCTATTTTATAACAATATCTTTAAATATTTTGTTTTTTAACATGCATAGAGATGATTAATGGGAGCTGAAGTTCAAGTCTTGACAGTAACAATTTCCTGGCACAAATGTAAGAAAAAATTATCTATTTTATCACATTCCTAGAAAACAATAATTTCTTTCTACTTCTATTTGCAGCTAACTCGCAATTTTCACATGTCTCTGATCTGGGAGAGGAATAGAATTCTCTATTACCTTTTAAAATGAACCACATAACTACAGAATTGACACCACAAATTATGACAATTAGAAGATTTGTTTGTAAGCCTGTATGCATTTTGCTTTATTTATTTTAATTTATTAATTTCCTGTTGTGGTGGTTTTACTTGGGTGAGTGGCCGAGCTTCACTACAACCGTTCTCTCACTCCCCCTCCTCAAAGAGGAACGGGGAGAAAATATGATGAAAGGGGCTCAAGGGTTGAGATAAGGACGAGGAGATCACACAGAATTATCGTGACAGGCAAAACAGAGTCAGCATATGGAGATAGTAAGATTTATTGCCTATTACTAACAAGCTAGAGAAGTGAGAAACAAAGGAAAGAAACCAAAAGCACTTTCCCCCCCATCTGCCCTCTTCCACCTCCTTCCCCCCGAGTGGCGCAGGGGAACGGGGGAATGGGGGTTATGGGCATTCTGTAGTGCTTCGCCGCCGCTCCTTCTCGGTCACTCTCATCCTCTGTGCTGTGGGGTCCCTCCCACGGGATGCAGTCCTTGCTGAACTGATCCGGCTTGGGCTTCCCACAGGCAGCAGCTCTTCACGAACTGCTCCACATGCAGGTCCGTACCACGGGGTCCATCCCTCAGGAGCAAACTGCTCCAACCTGGATCCCCCACAGGCAGCAGCTCCTGCCAGGTCACCTGCTCCTGCGTGGTCTCCTCTCCATGGCCTACAGGTCTGGCCTAGAATCTGCTCCGGCAGGGGCCTTCCTCAGGCCGCAGCTTCCGTCAGTGCAGGTCCACTTGCTCCACCGTGGTCTCCTCCACGGGCTGCAGAGTGGAACCCTGCTCCACCGTGGTACTCCATGGGCTGCAGGGGGACATCCTACTTCACCATGGTCCTGACCACAGAGCGCAGGGGACTTCTGCTCCGGCACCTGGAGCACCTCTCCCCCTCCTTCTTCACTGACCTTGGCGCCTGCAGGGCTGTTCCTCACTCCTCTCACTCTCCCAGCTGCTGTGCGGTGCAGCATTTTTTTTTCCCGATCTTAAATATGGTCTCACAGAGGCGCAAAACAACATCACTTACTGGCTCAGCTCTGGTCAGCAGTGGGGCCCTTACCATACATGGGGCAGCTTCTAGATCCTTCTCACAGAAGCCACCCCAATGGCCACCTGCTACCAAAACCTTGCCACGTAAACCCACACCTGTAAAGAGTTTTATTTCAGCACCATTTTTTTTTCCAATAAAGTACTGACAATAATAAACAGCTTATTACCCACAAGGCTAAATGATGAAAGTCTCACAATCTGCAGCAAATAAGTCTGAGAAATCTCATTTCCACTTTGGCTCATGGGGATTCCTGTTGCTGAAGACTTCACTTTTCCAGAGAAGAGGGTGTGATTGTGTAGGTATGTTTGGCAGTTGACAATGTGATTATGTGAGCAATTGTACAGTGTGCACATTTATATCTTAAAGGACTCTTCTCTTACTAAAACAACCTGTAGAAGGTAGAAACAATCTATAGGAGGTAGAATCTGCTTTACTAAATGACCAATGACCAAAGTTATGCTTTGGTTCTAAAGTTTGTTGGTTGATTTTTAGTGAAAACATACAGACTTTCTTTTTTTTTTTTTTTTTTTTTCCCAGACTATACTATATCTAAAAATAAAAAAAAAAAATTTAGGTTTTTTTCTCTCTCTCTCTTTTTTTTTTTTTTTTTTTTTTTTTTTTTCCTGAAACTTTATTATGTGTTTAGATTCCACTAAATTGACTTTTACAGAGGAAATCCATTGCTTCAGAAATATGTTGTCAAGTTTTGCTCACCAATATAATCCTACTAAAATAATTGGAATGTTCCTGAATGTTATGAACTACAAGTTGTTTTTTTCTGGTTTTAGTTTGCATTTATGTCAGCTTGCTTTTGACATACTCTAACTAACTACCTGCATAAAGACAGCTTTAGTTTTCTGTGGGTGAGCTGATGCCTTCTGTCTACTTTATGTTGCATGAGAAATGCAGTCTACAACCCAATTTCCTAGAGGGATCCAGGTAAATTAGCAATACCAGGTAGCTAAAATAAATAAATAAATAAATAAATAAATAAATAAATAAATGAAATAATTTTAAAATGCCCTTTTTTGAACACAAAAATTTAATCAGCCTTCCAACTTACAGGTCCTATTTTTTATATTTTCAGTTATGCTTGAAACTTCAGGGTTTCTTCACAGTGAAGGGAAATGAAGGCTTTGAAACTGGTTAATACTACTCTTTTACAAACTAGGTGTAAAGCAGGTCTGTGTGGCTCCTTTCTCTTTGATACCACAAAAAATTGCACAGAACTATGTTTTAGGTTAAGCATGTCAATGCATTTTCTTTGAAGTCTGCTTTGCCATTTTTCAAAATGAAATAATTGAAGATAGGTTTTTAAATGCTGCACTGCTAAGTTTCTTAAGAAAAGTAAAATAGAGATAGATTTAAGAAACTCTGATGGAAATTCACATCGTAAAAATAATCTTTTGAAGGCAAGGAAATAGCAAGCCTGTAATTTCAAAATAGAATAAAAATCAAATTTCTCAGTAGTACATATTCATGAACTCTTCAATCTTTTTTTTTTTTTTTTTGTCAGCTGCAGCAGATGCGTAATATACATTGTCTATTCCCATATTATTTTGCCAGATAAGTGCTTAAAAATGGCTTGTATTGTACTCAAATTCATCACATTTCAAACGTGTCTTTGTCTTCCAACTGCGAAGAGACATATTATAAATCCTTTGATCAAATTGTGGCTTCAGCAAGTTTTGTTTGATTGCAAAAGGTCTTTCTCTGTCAAACTTTGTTTGATATGTAGGGATTTTGGAATGTGTCCTCCTCTGAGGCCACAGGCAATTCTGCAAGTGAGCATATGCAATAATTCAAAAGCTCGTGCTACTACTAGGTAAATCTTGATCAGTTGTAATGAATACAACTCCAGCTTTGCAGATACATAAATGACTTAAGGAGTCATTTATGTAAGTAAATTTGACAGAACTGGGCAGTATTCTTTCAATTCTTTACAAATTTTCACACACATCATTGATGCATGTGGGGTTGGAATTGATTTCTTCCTATAAACCCATTAAAGCATTATCTGAATGTTGGACTGGTGATTGCTTTAGTATCTTTCTACCTGTCTGAATTCTGGTAGCTAATTACTGTTTCACTGAGGTCTTTATTCTAATGGTTCACTTCTTAACAGTCTCCTAATGGCAATGACATAAAAATTGTCTCATTATTGGTAAGAACTTTAAACATGGTATCTTTTCTGACATTAGAGCTTGAAAAAAGTAGCATAAAGTCTGACTATTTCCATAAAATGTACTTGTACACTGAAAGCCAGATGCTTTTTCCCACGGTCAGTGGAGGAAACATTCTGTAGTTCCTGAGACATGTAGATGTATATAAAACATGTAGACATGTAAATAAGATTATTCAGGCTGGAAATTCTTCCTCAAGAAAGTTAGAGAAAACAGACTGATTAGAAGAACATAGAGACAGTTACTGGTCACAGAGGGGGTTGAGTAACAAAGGTAGTGTTGTTACACAAGTTACAGAAATATATATATATATACGTATAATATATATAAAAGGGATATTAACCAGGACTGAACTCCTAACCCCTGGAAATCCTGCTCTGGCAATAAAGATAGCCAAAAAAAAAAAAAAAAAAAAAAAAAAAAAGGTTTTTTTGAATCTGATGGTTGATAGCTTTACATTGAATGCATTGGAATATATATATTATTAAGATTGTTCAAAAGTAGTTTTATGACCTTGAAAACAACATTGAAGTCTAAAATACTACAACATGTAATATTATTTATTTGAAGAAACTGTTAGGATCTCTTGGCAAGGTTCTCTGCAAGCTTGAAAGTAGTGTGAAAACTGCTACTACTGGCACTACACTGTACTAATAAATAATGTGTGAAAGTTGTATAAATCAGCCAGTTGGCATTGAGTTTACTTTCCTTTCTACTGCAAGGAATTTTGAATTATTTCCCTCTGCTGCTACTACTATGACTACTACTACTACTACTACTACTAATAAACTACTAGTACTACTACTAATAATAATAATTCTGTGGTATATTTATTACAACAGATATTTGAGTTGAACAGGTTTAAAGCTGAGATTTCTGATATTACAATGCTCCTCATTATAAACAGCTACATTTTTGTTATTGTTTTTTGTTTATTTTTATTTGTTTGTCTTACTCTACCTTCTAACTTTCCCAAACCTTCACCATCTGGACTTGATTCTTCTGTAAGTTACTATAGCAAAGATTTCTATTATTATCTAATTATTTTTAAAAGTCAGTTCCCACCCTCAAGCACCCCAACCCAAAACTTGTAATTGAGTGTAGAGTCCTAACATTATTATTTTAAAATGCTTGCTGATGCTCGGTAAAAGTTTTTATAGTTTTGTTGTTTAATTCTTCAAAGTTTTTGTTTGTTTGTTTGTTTTGTCTTTGTTTTGTTTTGTTTTTTTAATTGGTTGTATTCCAAGAACACTTTCTTTGCAATTATCGATATTCTGTGTTGAAGCAGTGTTATCCTATGACCTAGCTGTAGCCAGTAGAAAAAAATTTTTCATGACTCATTTGGTCTAAACTCCCTTTTCTCCCTTTCCCACACTTTCCAGTGAAGGAAGTAGCAGGAAACAGAATAAAAGTTTTCTCCACCAACGTATAGATGGCATAAAGGGGCAAGAAAATAAGACATTTAAGTCTGAGTGCAAGAAAACAAGTAAGAATCAGGAACTGGAGGTTAAATTAAAAATTGCCAGGAAGAAGTCACTGTATTTCATCAATACATAGCATGTATTCCAGCAAAACTATTCAGACATTCAAAATCCTGTGTATACTCCACATCATTAGAAACAATGGTAAGGCTAAGTCTGCTCCTTGTGTTCCTCTGAATCTTCATGAAAAGATGTAATTCAAAATGAATTCAACTTGTTTAATCTTACAGAGCAAAGGTACATTCTTCTGTAATTGTATCAGACACAAAAACACTGCCAGACAAGAAATAACAGATGGTATGCATCATGCTATGATCTTTAGGAATCTCTTTAAAGTAAATGTTGTTTGTAATAAACCCTGTCACAATTTGTTATAGCAATCAATCCTGATTTTTAGTCTGCAAAATTATTTTGTATATTGTGTTGAAGTAATGCATAAATATTTGCTTTTTTTTTTTTTTTTTTTTTTTTTCATATAAGCTTCATTTATATTGAGTGTTGATCAGGGAAGCACTATTTACATTAATAACCAAATACAGAGAGCAAGAAGAATATCTGGATAAAATTATTGCTGAGTCTGGAGCAAACAGATATCTGATATTTATTTTCAGGTGTTTTCCAGAGGGCAGGATCTTAGCAGACTAAGTTCAGAAAGAATCAGATAGTAGATTTTTTTTCATTTTTAAGGAAATTATTGATGCATTTAACTACTATCTAATTAATAACACATCAAAGCAAATGCAATAAAAAAATCAGACAAATATTAGGGCTTTTTTGTTAGCAAACTGTAACTGAGTGTAGGAGATGCCCTTCTGGGCTTGTGCATGTCTTGCCATCCCCATTACTTATTTCTGACAACTAACACCCACTTCTCATGCAAAACTAGCCTTCAACTTCTTGCTCCAAGGAAAACCTTACTTTTCTAATGCTGTATTGTAATTCTATTTGTCAGTCTTGTCATGTTGCTTAAATGTCACTCTGGAGAAATGATCATGAAGTAATTAACACTGATTTGTTCAGAATGTTTTCTCTGTGTTTAGTCCTTCAGATCAGCAGTACTCTAACTTTTATATCGGGTGATTCCACTTCTTGTTGCCTGTAATATTCTGTGCTGTCTCTTTGCAACTTTACCACAGAGATATGTATATGCATATCTCTCAATGCACACATGCTTTTAGACACATGCATGCATGCACAATTACTTTTCTGGCCTGCTACAAGCTCTCACCCATTGATGTCCTGTATCCCACTGAGTGTAACAAAACATCAGCCCAGTAAAAGAATTCTAGCTCTCAGGAGTAGACTTGATTTGTCTAATATAATACTAACATTATTTTTTTTCAGAGTATGAAATAATAAACAGGTTTAACATACAGCAATAAAATTTCATTCAAGATAATAAGCCTGTCAAATGAAAAAATCCTCTTAGCAATGAGTGTATACATTTTCCTTATATTCAGATTACACATTCCTTGGATTTTCTTTGGTGTAGTACTCAATTCCTAATTTTTATTTTTCCATTTCACGGACCCATTCATGAAATTAAATAGTTGATACTAATAATTTACTGGAGTCCTTTTCCTTTCCACATAAAAATACCATTCTCTTGCCCTTCATTTTTCTCTAGTCTTTGTTTGAAACTCGTATCCTTCTTTACTTTTTTACCAGAAAGTATTTGGATTTTTTCATGAAAATATTGTAGTATTTTATAGTCTGGGCCTAGACTGCAAAAATACTATATGCCTTGTGAATTGTAAATGTCCAATTCAGGATGAAAATTAAGCAAATAATATTTGTTTTAGAATGACTTTTTATATTATATTAAAAACACTTAGTTACATCTTTCTTTATAATACCTCAGAACTGTTCTAATAATTTCTCTCAGACACTAGAATCTCTTTTTAGGGTTCAGTGGTTCCCATGATTTGGAAAAAGAGACTTGGCTTCTGTGACGTACTGAAAACTTTAGCTTCTTACACTGTTTCTTAAGGTCGTTTTAGATATTTTTTCTTAATTTTTATTCTACAAGGCTTATTTCTATAGTAATTGCTCCACTGCATATTATTTTGTTCTTCACTGAGCCACTGAGATTTGATAACATGCTCTGCCCTTGTCAGTTGCTTGCCCTGTTCTGTCTATTAAGCTTCTGCTTTAAAAAACTTACTCGACTCAAATTGGAGTTGGACTCGATGATCCTTATGGGTCTCTTCCAGCTTGGGATATTCTATGATTCTATGATTCTATGAAATTGGTTGAGAGCTCATGATGTCTTGAGTTTTCTTGCAGAACTACTACAGAAGCTGGAGTTTGTTGGATTATTAACTTTTTACACATTTTGCACTGAAGTTATAAAATACTGAAGCTATGTATGTTGGTGCATGAGTTACCATCACCTTCGTATAGAACAGAGATGAGCTGGTGCTGCTGCAGTGACTGTAATCCATTAGTGTAAGACTGATCAAGGCTGTTACACAGTGGCAGAACTTCACTAGCATCCTGCAGCAGATTTTACGTAGAAAGGTTGATGCAGCATTGGACAAACTCAAGTATAACCATATCAAAGAAAAGCAAATTATTAGTCTGCTTTGGAACCATAAAAAAGCTAAAGCATTGGTACACAAAAGACTATAGGTTGAACAGTTTTAACACTGCTACATGTAAAGTGTTGTTAGCATGTCCACCAGAAAGCCATAACAGCAATGTGTCCTTGAAGCTTTGTGTCAACAAAGTAATGTGTGAATGCAAGATGGTTTGAATTGTTTGAATGAGGTACTATGGAGGCCCTTCAGATCATAAAATTGGGTATAATCTCTATATCCATATAAATATGGATATTTATAGCTTTATTAATGGAAAAGTAATATTTTTGTTTGTTTGTTTTGTTGTGTTTTTTTTGTTTGTTTGTTTCAATTTAGTGTTAGAAACAAAAAATTTGAAGAGAGGAAAGGATGGTAATTTATTTGATATGAAATGAAACAAAACTTTGATGAAATGAAAAAATATTAACAAAATGTGCCTTCTTTCTTTTAT
>CM021697.1:101390338-101415680 GCA_011074415.1 Stictonetta naevosa
CCTCTCCTCTCCTCTCCTCTCCTCTCCTCTCCTCTTTTTATAGTATTCTATTTATAGTATTCTTTTTATATTATATTGTGTTAGAAGGACTGCAACTAGCATTGGCTTATAATCAATTGTTGGCATTAGCAAACTTTATAAACATTTCTCATTCAAATTATTTTTTCATGATGCTAATGCAGCCTCATAATGTGACATTATCATAAAAATTTTCATACAGAAGAAAAGTCATGTTTGTAACTAAGCTTTTGATCCTGAACACCTTTACTACAGCTGTTGACCAAAGTTTTTCAGACAGCAGTTAACAATATTTTTATAGCTCTTGAAATGACTTATAATTCAGAATTTTTTAAGAATACCCTGATAAGTACTTTTTCTTATCAAAGTATTTCAACAGCAAAGTTTGATTTCTAGCTCCAAAAATAAATGAAAGAGATCCTTCTCACTCCATCATGAACCTTTCTCCTGATGAGAAAGACCTGGGGATGCTGGTTGATGAGAAGCTCAACAAGAGCAAGTAATGGGTGCACGCAACCCAAAAACCCAACTATATCCTGGGCTGCATCAAAAGGAACTTGCCATCAGGTTAGGGGAGATGATTTTCCCCCTCTGTTGTCAGACACCACCTGGAGTACTGCGTTCAGGTTTGGGGGCCCCAATACAAGAAAGACATGGACGTATTAGAACAATTCAGAGGAGGGCCACAGAGATTATCAGAGGGCTGGAGCACCTCTCCTATGAAGTCAAGCTGAGAGAGCTGAGGTCGTTTAGCCTGAAGAAGAGAAGGCTCCAGAGAGACCTCATACGCAGGTAGAGCATCACAAAGTCTGAGCAGAGGGGAACAATCCCCTCCCTCGACCTGCAGGCCACTCCTCTGTCGACGCAGCCCAGGATGCAGTTGGCATCCTGGGCTGCAAGCACGCCCTGTTGGTTCATGTCAAGCCTTTCGCCTACCAGAACCCACAAGATATTCTCAGCAGGGCTGCTCTCAATGAGCTCTCCCAGTCTGTACTCATGTCTGGGATTGCCCCAAACTTTTATAGCAAAGTTTACATACATTTGTGGAGGTCCACTGATGTCAATGTATTCATTGGATGTACGCAAGTCGATGGGGCCAGATGGGATCCACCCGAGGGTATTGAGAGAACTGGCGGAAGAGCTGGCCAAGCCGCTTTCCATCATTTATTGGCAGTCCTGGCTATCAGGGGAGGTCCCACTCAACTGGCAGCTAGCAAACGTGACGCCCATCTACAAGAAGGGCCAGAAGGTAGACCCAGGGAACTATAGGCCTGTTAGTTTGACCTCAGTGCCAGGGAAGCTCATGGAGCAGATTATCTTGAGCATCATCATGCGGCACTTGCAGGGCAAGCAGGCGATCAGGCCCAGTCAGCATGGGTTTATGAAGGGTAGGTCCTGCTTGACGAACCTCATCTCTTTCTATGACAAGGTGACACGCTTAGTGGATGAGGGAAAGGCTGTGGATGTGGTCTACCTTGACTTCAGTAAGGCTTTTGACACCGTTCCCCACAGCATTCTCCTCAGGAAACTGGCTGTTCATGGCTTGGACTGGCATACACTTTGTTGGGTTAAGAGATGGCTGGATGACCTGGCCCAGAGAGTTGTGGTGAATGGAGTCAAATCCAGTTGGAGGCCGGTCACTAGTGGAGTCCCCCAGGGCTCATTACTGGGACCAGTCCTCTTTAACATCTTTATCGATGATCTGGATGAGGGGATGGAGTGCACCCTCAGTAAGTTTGCAGACGACACCAAGTTAGGTGCGTGTGTCGATCTGCTCAAGGGTAGGAAGGCTCTGCAGGAAGATCTGGATAGGCTGGACCGATGGGCCGAGGCCAACTGTATGAAGTGTAACAAGGCCAAGTGTCGGGTCCTGCACCTGGGGCACAACAACCCCAAACAGAGCTGCAGGCTGGGAGATGTGTGGTTAGAAAGCTGCCTGGCAGAGAAGGACCTGCGAGTATTGGTTGATAGTTGGCTGAATATGAGCCAGCAGTGTGCTCAGGTGGCCAAGAAGGCCAACAGCATCCTGGCTTGTATAAGAAACAGTGTGGCCAGCAGGTCCAGGGAAGTGATTGTCCCCCTGTACTCGGCTCTGGTGAGGCCACACCTTGAGTACTGTGTTCAGTTTTGGGCCCCTCACTACAAGAAGGACATGGAGGTGCTTGAGAGAATCCAGAGAAGGGCTACGAAGCTGGTGAGGGGTCTGGAGAACAAGTCTTACGAGGAGCGGCTGAGGGAGCTGGGACTATTTAGCCTGGAGAAGAGGAGGCTCAGGGGCGACCTTATCGCACTCTATAGGTACCTTAAAGGAGGCTGTAGCGAGGTGGTGGTTGGTCTGTTCTCCCATGTGCCTGGTGACAGGACGAGGGGGAATGGGCTAAAATTGCGCCAGGGGAGGTTTAGGTTGGATATTAGGAAGAAGTTTTTTACTGAAAGGGTTGTTAGGCATTGGAATAGGCTGCCCAGGGAAGTGGTGGAGTCACCATCCCTGGAGGTTTTTAAAAGACGTTTAGATGTAGAGCTTAGGGATATGGTTTAGTGGAGGACTTTTTAGCATTAGGTCAAAGGTTGGACTTGGTGATCTTGGATGTCGGATGTCTTTTCCAACCTAGACTATTCTGTGATTTTGTGGTTCTGTGATTGCAGCACTAATATACACAGTTGAGCACAAATTCTCTCCCTTCACCTCATAACCCTTCTCTCTCCTCCCCCCCCCCCCCCCCCCCTTCACACAAACACAAAACAGTGATCTTCTACAACGAGGAAAAGATTCAAATTGTGAATAATTTATGAACACAATTTAGATGAAGTATAGACAAGAGGTTATTATTCAGATAAGTATCAACAAACAAATAATCCAAAATTTCAATATCTGCAAAGTTCAGTTAAGTATATGAAATTGTGTTTGCATTAAATAAAAGATTTTATACTATCAGATTATATAATGTAATTGCACTTGCAATTTGTATGCAAGAAGTTATTGTCTTAGAATAGTCAAATATTTGTTGTTTAAAGTATAATGTCAATAAAACTGTTGTTTTCCAAATACACCTAATTGAATTGTGTATTAAATATGTCACAGAATGAAAATAGAAAAGAAAGCAAGGTGTAAATATTTTAGTCCTTTCTTAGCCATCAGTATTACTTACAAATTCATTTCTGTTGGCTCATTTTTATACTTTTAAGCTAATCTGAGCAAAATTGTTTCTTAATAAAAAGACCTCTTCTGTGGTCTATTAATTTAAGCCTTATTCTCCCTATTTCTAGCATAATTAGCATTACTAATTGAACTAGAAACTAGCAGACTGGTGTTTCTGCTTCTCATTAAAATTCCTACTTTCAGTTTCAGGTCATTTTAAGAACATTTTAGGAATTGCTTGCATCAGGCATTTTATATATATATGTGTGTGTGCATGTGTGTGTGTGTGAAAAGTTTCCAAGTTAAATATCCTCCATTTCTTGTTTGATTTTTATTGTTTTTATTGTTTTATTGTTTTTATTGTGGTTAATGATAGTTCTCCTGTTTATGAGAAACAGAGTGAGACAAGCAGCTTTTTACCTTTATTAAAATTTTTGGATAGAGTTGTAATAACTGCCTGTTTTGTAACCCACAGTTCAATGAGATGCTGGAAGAAAGGCTGAAAGCCTTTGCCTCAAGACAAGGAGGTGCATTTGTTCCAAACTTTTAAAATATCCCTACTTACATAAGTCTTCAAAGACTCTTGTTTAAAAGGTAAACTTCTGCCTGCATCACGTTTGTTCCACCCTCTCTCATCTTCTCTGTGTAATGGAGGTAGGGCTGCTTGTGAATCATCCTCAAAGTTTAACAGCTCTAATTCTTTCCAGCAGTGAAAGAGATTAAGCAGAGTTTGCATTCAATCTGCTAGTGCAGCAGTAGTAGGACTGAAGTCCTGATGACCCGTCTCCTGTGTTTTCTGTACTTTGCGTAGCTGGTCGTGTTTTTGGCATGCGTAATCTTCTGATTATCATTTTCTTCCTGTGTTTCCCACATTCCTTTTGTATGAAACATTATTAAAAGACATTCCAATCTTACTATTTAGGATGCTGGAGGTGTTCTTATTAAATATGATTAATGAATGAAGCACTAGTTTCTATATTTAAAACATAGGATAGACCTACCTAATTGACTTGTATTTTTGTTTAGTTCTCTGTAGAGCTAAAAATCTGATAAAATGACAAGGAAAGATGAGTCTGCAATGTAGAGGTCCCTTTGCTTGGGAGTATAGAAGATATTTAGTATAAAAACCTAATAAAACACTTGTGTTTTCAATACCAGATTAATAGTCTTGTTGTAAATTATTATCTTCTTTTAGAGTGTGTATATACACATAACATTCATGCATATATATAGCAATATTATTTGTGTTTGTTTAACATTATAATCTACCACTTAGTAATTTACTGAAACTGAATTCTTCTTTATAGGGATAATCTTTGTGGGGAAAAAATAAATTCCCCTTAATCAATTTAAATTCATTCTGTCTTTGGGGAAGGAACAGCAGATGATGCCAACACCTACACATCAATGCACAGATGCATGAAGGTTGTAAGGGTTGAATTCTGTTACTATGTTACTAAGCATCTTGTCTAAACTGCATTAAGCTGATTATGGGAGGAATATCCCAAATTTAAATTATTGCCCCACCAAATGCAGTCTTTTTGTGGGACAGCTGACTTCCTAAATGATTTGTGATCAAATAGATTAAATCTAAGGTAATCCTGCAAAATACTGAGGAAGGGCACAAAGTCTGTAAACATCTTTTCATCTCCTATCCCTAATTCATATCAGATACCGAGATGAATAGAAAATAAATAAATAAATAAATAAATAATAAAAAGACTGGACTCCTTACCTATTGTATGATCTTGGTGCAATCACATAGAACCAGATCTCTGCTCACCTGTGTGATTTCCATCTTCAGTGAAAAAAAAAAAAAAAAAAAAGTCTTCAGTTTTAAGAGCCTTGTCTCTATTTCTTTGGAACAGTACAGGTGTGTTCTTGAATCTTCTTAGCCAGTGACTAAATAAGCACTTGATGTACTTGATCAGACAGCTATCCCCAAACACCTTCTCTGATGATGTCAGAGGTTTATGATTTCAACTTTCTTAGCTTTTCAAGGCGCTTTGCCCTCAGTGCTAGAGAGAATGGCCTTGTTAAACTGCTAAGAGGTATGATGTGAGAGGGAAAAAAAAATTCATCTTTTATACTAAGTAACAACTTTAAATCATTTGATTTTTTTCCCCAGTAAGTGCTTGCTCCTTTTAAAAATTAGATATTCTAGAAATGTAATTAAGACAGTATTTTTCCATTCAATAAAAATGTACTACTATAAAAGACAGAAACATCAGTCTTGAAACAATGCAACAATCTGGAATCTGCATCTTAATTGAACACAAGCTTTTCTATTGTTCTTGCTTAGTCAGTTTAATAACTCTAACTTAGATGTGCATCTTTCACAATAAGAATAAATGAATAGTTTAAAAGAAAAGCTGCATATGACAGAGTACAGTGAGATCTAAAAGAAGAGATAGTTTACATAATAGGAACATAGGAACATCTCACAAGGTGACAGAACAGACTATATAAAATATATTGATTCCTGTGGGGTGAAAATGCCACATCTGAGCATATACCAAGTATATGCTTTTTCACCTGATAAGGTGGAATCCAGCTATATTGCAGCTTCACCTGCTGTATGCTCAGATACTTACTGAGAGCACAAATCTGTCATAGGTTTATAGAGCTGCAAATAGAAATGGAAGGCCCCTTCTAATGCTTGACATCTGTCTTACCATAGCTGTGTGAAGCCTTATCAAAATACAGTACATCACTGCGAAGCTGTAACTACTGTCTTGGGTTTTTCTTCCCTTTCTCCATTTCCATGCTACATCAGTATTATAATTTATTTTGCAGCAATACCTCCACTTCTCCTTGAAAAGTTTTGCTGTTGTCTGTTGTTCATTCCTTGCTATAGAAAAACAGAGAACATTTGGTCTCTTACGTGGAACTAAATGAAAAGCAGAGACAGGTTATGCCCTTATTCCCTTCTTTCTAAAAATGAATGTTTTTGTTTGTTTGTTTTTGATTAATCCTCCATCCTCATTTTGCTTTGTAACCTATTACTATTTTTATGTATGTTATACCTGACATACCTTTTCACTGAGCTAAAGATCACTCCCAGAAAGAATTAAAAGAGGACTTTTGGCTCTTTTGCTCTTCATTATCTTATTGTCACAGTAATGTCTATAATACCATAAAAATTATACTTAGTCTGTATTCCTGCTTTTGGTCCCCAATTCCCTCCCAACCCAATAAGTTAGTGTTTCCGTGTTCTGTTCTCTATCAACTTCAGTGGCTAGCTAGGGGGAAATCAATCCTGAACTCCATAACTTGGGCATTTAAGTATAATCCTCTGCTTCTACTTTTGTACAAATTGTTTTCCTATAAGAAGACAATTCTAAGAAATGCATGTTATGAAAAAAACACCAGAAAATAAATAAATAAATAAATAAAACAATCAAAAGCATGGTTTGCCTTGCACTAAATATATAAACTATTTTTAAAAGGTCAAAATACTATACTTGCTACATAATATAGTTTTCTTACTTAAAGATTTATTTTCAATTAATAATGTTGATGCAGGTCCTTGCACATCCATAAGTCTAAATTTTAGAACTGATGTGTTTGTCTGTCCCTTTACCTTGAGTGTATTGGTTTTGCATGGTAAGGGTTTGGTAATGCGGAGCTGCAGGGGTGGCATCTGTGAGCAGAGCCCAGCAGCTGCCCCATGTCAGACCAGAGCCAGCTCCAGCCGGCTTCAAAAGGCCACTGGCCAGAGCTAAGCCAGAGAGTAATATCGGATGTGTCTCTGGGAGAGCATAGGTAAGAAAGGGAAAACCTACTGACACAGAGCAGCTGGAAGATCAAGGAGTGAGAAACCGCTCTGTGGACACCATGGTCAGTGCAGAAGGAGCAGAGGATGTGCTCTAGGTGACAGAGCAGCAGTTCCCCTGCGGCCTGTGGAGGGGCCCATGGAGGAGCAGGCTGTCCCCCTGCAGCCCATGGGTCCCACAGCAGAGCAGATCTCCACACTGCAGCTGTGGAGGAGCTCATGGTGGAGCAGGTGGATGTGGCCTGGAGGAGGCTGAGGCCTGTGGACAGCTGCAGGAGCAGACTCTAGTCCAGATCTTTAGCCCACAGTGGAGCAAGAGGTCTGGTGGGAGTGGCTGCCTGTGTTACATGGGCAAACCAAGTTTGCTCCTGATAGATGGACGCCGTGGTACGGAGCCATGTTGGAGAAGTTCTTGAAGAGCTGCTGCCTGTGGGAAGCCCAAGCAGGATCAATTTGGGAAGGACAGCATCCCATGGGAGGGACCCCACGTGGAGCAGGGGCAGAGTGACCGTGAAGGAGCGGTTGAGACAGGGTATTAGGGACCGACCTCAGTCCCCATTCCCCGTTCCTCTGTGCTGTTCAGGGAGAAGAGGTAGAAGAGGGTGGATGCGGGGGCAAGTGTTTTAGTTTGCTTTTAGTTTCTTGCTGCTCTAGTCTGCTAGTGATAGGCAATAAATTATATTAATCTACCCATTTTGAACCTGTTTTGCCCTTGATGTGAGCGATCTTCCTGTCCTCATCTCTGTCCCAGAGCCCTTTTCCTTCATATATTCTTCCCCCTTCCTCTGAGGAGGGGGAGTGAGAGAGTGGTTGTGGTGGAGTTTATCTGCCCAGCAGGGTAAAACCAACACATTGAGGCAAACTGAGCCACTGCAGAACACTCATTGCTCCCTTGTTCCTTACACACAGAAGGTGTAAATGAAAATAAAACCTAATTGTTTATTGGGAGCTATCATACTATGCATTTCTCATCCCAAAAGGCAAAAAGATCTCAACTGCCCAAGATCACCTTGACAGATGCTGGAGTGCATTCCTAAAGCCCTCTTTTCAGAAAACATTACGATCTTAAACAAGTCATGTTGTATGTCTTCATACATGACACTAGATTGTTGTCTGCATTATCTTTTGGCACCATCACAGGTGTATTATGATTGGGAAGAAAAACAGGGAAGACAAAGCAGCAAAGTATGCCTGGTATAATAAAGGAAACTTTATTTACATTAGGCAGTAGAGAGAAACAGAATGCATTATTGTTCTGATGCAATTTTCCAAAACAAGGATTATTCCACACAATTATGTCAATATCTAAGATGAATCTGTAAAATAAAAATATTAACCTGTAATTTCCTGGTTTCCTGAACTCAAACTCCAATACTCTGCATGCCTATACTAATAAACGTGAAAATGAGAAGCTACATGTTTCCACTATGGGGAAAAAGAAAGATACAAGAACAAAGAATGAAAGAAAGATTGACAGCTCATATTGCAGTTTGATCCAGTTCAGCAAAACTGGATGATAAAATCAAAGCAGTTTTCTGAACAACTCATTTAAAATGATCCCAGGATCTTTCCCCTTCTGAGAACTACACTGTCCACTGATGACTTGGCATGAAACTATTTCTCTCAGGTTCAGAGCAAGAAATGAGCTGTTGCAACATTGAACTGATATTAGCTGAGCAATAGTTCTCTGGCTGCATATGAATATTTACAAAGTTGCCCTCATCCCAAGCAAAATGCTTTCTTTGGTAATTTCTTGTTTTTTCAGACCATATAGGTATCTTCTCTGCTAAACACGGTTTGTGAACATTGCTGTCACTTATAGTTACTTCTGAATATGCTTTTCTGAGAAGCCTACTTATTTTAATCCTGAAGAATTTATCATTGTTTTGGGAAGAAAATTTTGGATATTTATGGAAGACATCCCCATTTGACTGTCTGCAAGAATTTGGACAGAAAATATATTTCTACTTATAGTATAAAGACTTCTTTAGAGTAACATATTTCTCATTTAAGCTTATATTGTAAATAAACATACTGATTATTATTATTATTATTATTATTATTAAAGAAAATAGAGGAAATATTTCTATTACTAGCTAGTAAACTTAAAAGTCCAGACATAAGTCTGATTTACTGGATAGAGAGCCAACTGAAAAAATCTGTAGATTCTCAAAGGGAAGAATTCCTTTGTATTCCTTTTGTTTCTTAACCATTTTGTAGCATTTGGCCACTGCTGAAGACTGATGAGTGCATTAAGTGGAAATCTGA
The DNA here is from genome assembly GCA_011074415.1 of Stictonetta naevosa. Lineage (NCBI taxonomy): Eukaryota > Metazoa > Chordata > Aves > Anseriformes > Anatidae > Stictonetta > Stictonetta naevosa. Next base: position 101,399,539 of record CM021697.1, read on the forward strand.
TTGGACCCTGCAGAGTAATTCTTCTGATCTCCCTCATGTGGAAATCTCAACTACTAAAAAGCAAGATTAGACAATAATTAAATTCTATTATATTAAAGGTATTAAATGCTCCTCTTTATTTCAGCCTTTCAGGGATGACTATTAATGTTTCCAGCACCACATCTCTGAACATAACTATTTAACTGCACAGGAAATAATTATATCAGATTACTGATAGACATAGACCTGTTAACAGGTACAGGAGGTGCAGAAGTACAGAAGATACTTTTCTGACTTTGACTTCAAGGTTTAGAATAAACAATTGAAGTTAAACAGCACCATTCTACAATGTCTATTAATGGATATGAAAGATAAATGGATATAAAAATGTGCATGCATATGATATATACAAAGTTAGTTGCTACATCAGGACAAAAAGGAAAGAGAAGGGAAATTAAAAAGCTGGTTGGAAACTGACTCCTGAGACACATTTATAATACATTTCCAGGGACTGTCTACTTTTGTGCACTTTTTTTTTTTTTCTATTTTTACATTTTATAGAATAAAAAAAATATTCCAAAATAATACCTGTGCAAAACCTTAAGCCATATATTTCCAAAACTTCCATTGCTTCCATTGCATTATTTTTCTCCAATTCCACTAAATTGTTTTACCTCAAGGTCTCACTGCAGAAATTTTTGCCCAAAAGGTTTAAATTAGAATTTACCTAATTCTAACCAACATCCTAACTACATTGTTTATTAATCCAAGCCAGTCTCTGTTCAAGCAGTGACAAACCACCTGTGGGAATATAGCAAGCAAACATGAATCCCAGCCAGCTGTAACCACAGAAGGCAAATTACTGGTTCATTGGAATAGTCTACCTTTATTTATTTATCCTTAATTATAATACAAGGATTTTAGAAAATGAAATTATAGCTGTTAGTTGTAAGGCCAACCTTTCTCAGCATAAGAAGTTCAAACTGTATAGAAAAAGTTTATTTAAAATAATACACTTTCTCTAAAAGTTAACCTTCATCTGTGTAGATTGGCAATAAAGTGTTACTTAGAATTACAATATAAAGGGCAAAAAAATCCTAGGAGAAGGAAATGTTCAGACTTCTACCTTTAAAATAAATGATCCAGACTGGAGAGAGCCTTTGAATGCAAGCTTAATATACATTTTATCAAATGAATTCATGCCATATACAATCTTATGGATGAAAGGTTTATTTGAATAGTTTTATTCAATTGGAAATAAGCTTTTCTGACATTTTAACATTGAAAAAAAATGGCTTTTACAGTGTTTAATACATATAAAATGAGTTGATTCTTCAGCACTTGTTTTAAAATATTTATGAAATTCCCATATTAAATTTTAGCATTGTACTCTGAAGTATTCTACACAGTGTAATCAAAAATCTTAGCCTATTTTGTTTCGTTCAAATCTTAGATCTTTATAAAAAGCTTTCAGTTGAAAAAAACCTTATAGGTGTTTCTGCTGAATGTAGAAAACACTGTATTGAGCTTTATATAAAACAAATTGTGCTGCAAATCACTAGTTCAATAAATAAAAGCTACTTCATCTGCTGTAACAGGTATTTAACTTGAAGTTAGAATATAAAAGAAAAAATATAACACATTCCACAAAAATTTGAAAAGTCTATGAATCAATTTTTCTAACCATTCTTTTTCTTTCCAATTACATATACATATTTTGTTCTTGGTTCTTTAGTTTAATGTATTTGTTTTAAGTGATAGAAGCTCAATCCTGTAGTCAAAACATTTTTTTCTTGTGGTTTTCTGCATAATAGATTATACTTTGAACTCTGTCATATTTTAGTATGATTTTAAGTCAAGACCACTAAACAGTCTCCACCTCACTTTTTTACTTCTGAAACTGAGATGAATCTGAGGGCCATATCTGACTTTCTATATGTGTATTCAGTAAATCTTCAGGAAAAAAAAAAAAAAAAAAAAAAGTAAGATTTTTCTACTTGAGAGGTAGATTAACTGAAACTGCAATACTTCATGACAATATACCAGTTTAGGCAATAAAATCTTCTTGATCACCAGAAAAATCTTTCAATTGTAGCCCAAGAAAGTACTGAACATCAGCAGTTAGCAAGTTGTGTATAGCTCTATTAGAGGCCTTTTTTGCTTCAAGTGGTGTGGTTTCTATGCATTGTTATCTATTGAAAGAAACTATGAAACAAGTAAAATCATTAAGTCCAAGAGTCAATGCAATCCTCAGAGGTGAAGAAGACCTAAATTTCTTGTGTAGGCCTTAAAGTTACTCACAGAATTAGAAAATAGGCTTAAAGAGCAGAATTTTATGATTTTTCTTAATTATTATTTTTTTTCCTTCTAAGAATTCTGCAAGTTCTTTTCCTCTCTTTATCAAACAAACAAACAAGCAAACAAACATTTCATTAAATAAATTATAAAAATAATAAAATTATTTGTTTAGCTGATATTGTTTTACCTCTACATCAGTACAAATTAAATCAAGCCCATGAACAACTGATTGGATTTTTTTTTTTTTAATTTGGGTTTTATTTTAATTTACTACATTGTTGTTAGGCAAAAATTGGAAAAGGAGGAATAAATTATTATTTAAAGACAGTGAAGCATGCTGAATTTTTAAATGATTGTGTCTATATGTTCTGTAAATCTGTAGCAGTTCCACTGTCTTGAACATTGGCTTAATATCCAATTAGTTCTTAGCAGTTCTAATGACTTGATGCAAAAGAAATTATATTTTTACAGTGTTGTGATGATTACAGACTGTGCTTTAACAAAGAACAAGCAAACAAAAGAAATCCTAATCTCCACAGATCAGAAGCTGTTGCTTAAATGTCTTATTTTACCCAGTAAGCCTTCTGACATAGTCACTGATTTGTTTTCTTGGTTTGATTAGCTATTTCTGCAATTCATTCATTCTGTTCATGGATGGCAAATGTAAAACTTTCTGTTGACATACAGGCCGGAAAAAAAAAAAAAAAAAATGATGAAAAAATCAGTTTCACTTATTTTTCAGCCTAAAAATATGATGACTGCATTTTTTTTTTTTTTCATTTATTCCTCTAGGTATTATATCAACATATATGCAATTTTCTATGATCAGAACTTGAAAATGTAAAAGATGAAGAAATCCACAGAAGTTTTCATCTAAGGTAGGAGATGTTTTTTCAGATCAAAAAATGTTAATATTTTTAAATGAAGAATACATAAAGTGAAAATTAGAATTTTCCAGCAACACTACAAAAGGAATAGCAGTAATATGTTAGTAGGCATAGTCAATGATCACTACATGTATTTTGGTAATGGATTCAAAATAGTCCAGTATTTACCACAGAGAAATAACCTCTACAGGAAAGCAGATATCTTAAATAGAATATGATCAATTCTTATAATAATTCAATGCTGAAAGTCATTGTTTCGTTCTTCCTTGTTTAAAGTAATTCATAAAGAGATATTGTACAAAGAAAGGCATGCTTTTGTTTCAGAAAAATCCCTATTGTAGTGGATATTGAGAGGGTATTCAAAGTAAGTACATGCTTTCCCTCTTCCTAATGAAAAAACCTCTGATTTGCTTACTACATCTTGAGTGCTTTTTGCAGTTTTATTTCCTCGACATAGTAGAACTGAGGAGACTCAGGCAAGGTCAAGGAGTAAGAAGGAAATACAAACGTGGAATACGTGCTTTACAATGAGTGAGCAAGAAAGCCAGGAGTCTTCAGCCCAGGCAAAACAAAACAAAACAAAACAAAACAAAAAAAAGGTAAACAGCATGTAGATAGAGGGATATTTTAGAAATATGCCTTTCTTGCAGGAGATAAACTGGGATTTCTTGCTGAGCATGGCTACATGTGTCCAGTAGTACATGTGCTTACTGTGTCCAGTTCTGGGCTCCCCGGTACAAAAAAGACAGGGATCTCCTGGAAAGAGTCCAGCAGAGGGCAACAAAGATAATACTGGACCTGGAGAATCTTTCTTATGAGGAAAGGCTGAGAGACCTGAGTCTGTTCAGCCTTGAGAAGAGAAGACTGAGAGGGGATTTTATCAATGTTTACAAATATCTTAAGTGTGGGAGACAGGGATTTGGCCAACCTCTTTACAGTGGTCTGTGGGGAAAGGACAATGGGCAATGGCCAAAAAATGGATGACAGGAAATTCTGCACCAATATGCGAAAGAACTTCATGGTAAGGGTGACGGAGCACTGGAACAGGCTGCCCAGGGAGGTTGTGGAGTCTCCTTCTCTGGAGATATTTAAGGCCCATCTGGATGCCTACCTGTGCAACCTGCTCTAGGGAACCTGCTTTGGCAGGGGGAGTGGGCCTGATGATTTCTTGAGGTCCCTTCCAACCCCTACAATTCTGTGATTCTCTGATACATTATTGTTTTTCACTGAAATAGGACAATATTTGTTTGAAGTTAATTGTGTCTCCTTAAAGTTCTTTGGTTTGCATCAGAGCATGTGCAAGCTCATTTCTCTCAACAAACAGGAAGATGTGCCACAGGAGCTCATCTGTGTGCTTTGGTTTCTAATGAACATTCATTCCATGGTTGCAGACTAGACAAGGACTGAAGTAAAACCTCAGAATACATATGTAATTTGGGGGTCATGTGTTCAGCACCCACTATGTTGCTCCAGAGTCCCAATGAGAAACTGAACCTTCCTATAGAGTAGGAGCCAGATGTTATAAATATAACTGAAACCCCTGGAAACATATAGATAAACTTTGAAGTTCTTTAGCATAGACTGTTATAGATGTTGAAATTTGTAGGGGTTCCAAAGGAAGGATGGATAAATTGATAAAAGCAAAACTGATTGACTGCTCTAAATACAAACCACATTTGGTTTATGAAATTTTGGGTTCCCTCAGGGCTGGAGCACTTGTACTTTCCCTAAAATGCACTTCCCTTGACAGCGGCTGTTGTCACAGGCCTAGGTGGACTTTCTACAGTCATTCTGACCTGTAATAGGTATTTTTCCTTGAAAAATGTTAACATTAAAAATACATATTAAGTAATGATGGTTGGTAGAGGTGTACTGTCAGGATCCTAAGTGCAGCAACAGATTCTAATGGCTTTGACAGTCTCACCTGGGACCCACACCCACATCCTCTGACTATGGTTTAAGAGACTGAGCTCAGACCAAGGCACTGAGTTCTGACAGGAGCTATGCTGTATGTAGCCTGTGTGAAGCACTGTTCTTTGCTTGTCCTACCCTATTTGCTGGCCTTTCTAGATTGACCTTGCACTTGATTTGAGGCCTAGTATTTGGCTGATGGTCACTAAACAGTTGACAGAGCCTATTACTGCTAAGGGACTGCTTCCCACCCTGTTCACCGATCTCAGGTGTAGTGGGACTATGCCTGGGCTGGGGCTTTATTTTTAAGGTCTTTAGATATCTAACAGGATCTTCACAACAAGAGATCCATTGGAAATAAGTACAACCTTAACAATTATGCAGGTAGACTATAAGTTCAACCAGCAAGAGATAAAGAGTGAGGAAAACTATATATATATATATATTTAATTATGATTTCTTCTCTTTCCCATTCCTAAATTAAGCCTTTCTTTTGAAGAAAACTACCATTGTAGTGAAAACCTATAGGTGTCAACCAGAATAAAATGGAGATTCTGGTTTTGATAGAGAGGTTGAAGAGCAATTAATACATAAAGCTTTTTGTCTAAACTACGAAGGTAGTTTAGACAAAACTTTTCTTATTCTGGGAAATTGTGGTAGATATTATGTCAATAAAATTAATTTATTTTAAGTTCTGAACCAAAAAAAAAAAAAAAAAAAAAAGGAAAAGAGCAATTCATTGAGGTCTGCATGGTTAAAAGAGTTTATATACAAATTTATATACAGATTTCTGTAAACTAATATTCTTCATAGTGGTGTCACTGACAGTGAGGTTCCAGTTGGGGATGATTTGCAGATCTCAAGTGAAGTATTAAGTCCTAACTTAAGATGACAGTGTAGATATTTTCCCAAGAGAGGATAAATGTGAAAAAAGAGCCTAATAACTGCGGTACTAGAGTAGAAGCATCAGCAAGTGCAGAGAAAGGTGACAAATATTATCACTTCCTTATTGATCTCTTTGTAGATATATACTAATTCAGTTGACATCCCAGCACAGTCTTTCCAGATTATTTCAGTCCCAATCAGCCTGCCTGTCATGTAGAGTAATGGCTGGTCTTTGGGAAAAGATATTGAGAAACACCAGTAAAATACTCCATGGTCTGTGAAGAGATGAGAATAACACTAACCGGCACTGAAAGAGCTACACTACAAATATCAAACTGGTATTATATAAATCTCAGATATTATAGAAAATTTGGGCATGTTCTTCATTGTTAAAGGAACCCTACAGAATAATGTATCTAAAATGAAAATAAAATCTATATTAATAATTGCAGTGATGGCTGAATTACAGTCATAACAGCAAATTAAAATGACAAAGGTGATTAATACTTCTGCAGGTAAATTCTATGAATTCACATCTTTCTATATTAAAAATAATGTTTTTATTTTTATATTATTTGTATTATCATTTAATAATAGTAATAACTGCTAATATTATTTTATATTTTTATTTTTTATTATCTGATAATCTGTTTAATTTTGGTCACGTGGTAGCTTGGATTTTACTGGTCTTTTATAAGCATTCATTTTTTATATTTGTTTTATATGTGAGATTTTTTTTTATTTTTGTTTCACTAAGATCTAATTACTTAAGTATTGTCTTTAGACACCTCATTTAGAGGCATCTACTACACTTTTAAGAATGCTTTTGTGGGAATAAAAGTGTTTTTGCAGAGTTGCATTGTTTAAAGGTAAGGAATATGGTACTGAGATATGCTTGCAGTGATAAGAAAATTTAGCAGGAGACCTTGTAAAATGCAGACAACCAGACTCGTTAGAACAATTAGGCGAAAATCACCGTGTCAAGTCATGTCAGATAAGTGAAGAAACATTATCACTTCAAACAGTAAAAAAGTCAAAAGAAATTTGAAATTTAACAGACCAGCAACTGAAGGCCATGCATTGTCTGTGAAGCATCAAATAGATTGTGAACCTGGATTACCTACTCAGTGGGGAAACAGGGGAGGGTCTTGTCATCAAAAAGTATATAAACTGTGTTTTGGAACTAGTAGGCACGCTCCTGCTTGTGGGACACCTGCCATTGCAATCTCGAATAAATTACTACTTCACTGAGATCCTCTCCTGAGCCTAAGTTATTGGCTACAGAGTGCTTCTCACACTTTGAAAATATACTGTATCTTTTTAATGGGCAATTTTTTTATATGGATTAAATTCACCTCATTGCTTCTGAGTTGTTATTGCTAGGTGTTTCGTTTCTATTCTCCTGTTAATTCTGATATTGTGCTATCTGCTATTTTTTTTTTTTTCCAGTGTGTTGTAATTGGAAATGTGCTAAATAACAGGTATATAATTATCCATTGGAACTCGTATGCAAAATGGGAATGTGAAGAACAGCTAAAGAGAGGAAGAGTTGATTAAAAAAAAAAAAAAATTAAAAAAATGTACACATTCAGCCACTAATGCTATTGGCTTCTATTTTTTATTTGGTATATGTATATATTTTAATCATAACTGCTTCCAATTTTGCTTCTAAATAAATTAGTTCCTCTTGTGGTGACTGGAAAAACAAAACAAAACAAAACAAAAACCTCTTTTATTATTATTATTATTATTATTACAAAAACTAACCCCAAATAATTTTTTTCAGGAACACTTCGAACCACAGTATAAAACAGAATAACAGAGAAACCATTTGGGGATTTCAGTTCATTTTTAACTGAATAAAGAATAATAACACCAAGTAATATGCACCTACGTATTTTAGGTTGATTCTGATTATAGAATCTATGCTGAAGACCAATTTTTTATGGAAAAAAGAAGTCTTTTTCACCAATTCATTCCAGTATGTGTTATAAAGAATGTTCACATATATCACGTATATATTTGACATTTATACAACTGATAAATGTATCCAGAATTTTCATGGTAAAATTTTACTGTGAGTAACCTCCCAATGCAGACTCTAACAGTGGTTCTACTTATATATCTTGGTCCTTATTGGAAAAATGTACCTTTTAGCTATTTTTAGGTGTCTTTATAAAATAGTAATTGCATAGACTACATATCAAAACAAGCTGTTGCAAGTCTTATTTTAAATGATTCCACTGGTTCTGTTTGTTTATTTATATATTCAAGACCTTTTCCAATCTAATTTCCTTGACTTAAGAAATCATCTTTTTCATTTTATTATTATTTTATCGAGGACAACTTTTTCCCTTTTCCTTATATATTCTTGTCTGATTTGCTTTTTATTTATTTATTTTTATTTTCCATAGCCATATCATTTTCTGAAAATCATCATCAATTTGCTATTGAGCTAATCTTTCGTTGTAATAGTTTCTCATTGTTCATATTATTTTTTCCTGTACTTCACTTTAAACTACCCTGTTTTATATCGTCTTTCTGTCAAAGACATGATCATTCAGATTTCATTTAAGATAAACTTTTCAGTCTGAAATCTAATTCCATCCATATATTTTACATTTTTAAAATTATTATTATCCAGAATGGCAAGTGGTGGTACACTAAAATAATTTAATCCCTATTTCCCCCCTTCCCCCCCCCCCCCTTTTTTTTCAGAAATAACTGAATTGGATACCTTGCAAGGGTTAAATATTAGATTGAAATTAAATAAAGGAATTAAGAATGGTTAGTTCAATAAAGAAAATTGTGTAAAATAGATGCTATAAATTAAAACCCCACTGTTATATTATGAAAGGTCCTTGCTAACAAATTGTGGATATGCAAAGAAATCCTAAACAAAACTCAGAACAAAAAACAATCATCCATACCATTCATGCTAATGACAACTTGAGTAGCAAGAACTAAAAGCAAACTAAAAATGCCATCCCTCTACCTTCCTTCTTCTGCCTTCTTCCCCTCCCTGAGCACTGCATGGAGATGGAGAAAGTAAGTTGCAGTCAGTTCATAACAGCTCCTCTCAGCCACTCCTCTCTCTCTTCCCCTGCTCCATAGTGGGGTCCCTCACACCAGATGCTTCAGGAAATATTTGTTTCACATGGGCTGCCAGTTCTTCAAGAACTGCTCCAGCACAAATCTGAATAACAGGTGCAGTCTTTCAGGAATGGAATTCTCCAGCATGGGTCCTCCATGTGCTCCAATTCCCACCAGACCTCCTTCCGCACCATGAGGTCCTCTCCACAGGCTGCAGCTTTGGCCAGTAGCATGCTCCTGTGTGAGCTTTCTGCAGCATGGAGATTTGCTCAGCCATGGTATATTATGTGCTGAATGGGTACAACCTGTTCCACCATTGTCCTCTCCACAGGCAACAGGAGAATTTTTTATCTGGAACCTGGAGCACCTACTCTCCTCCTTCTTCACTGACCTTGGTATCTTCAGGGCTGTTTCTTTCACATTTTCTCTTTTCTCTTTCCCAGCTGCTGTTGAGAAAATTTATCTATTTATTTATTTTTCCCTTTGTGAACTATGCTCTCACAATGGTGCAACTAGTGTTGCTCACTGGCTGAACTCTGGCCAGTGGCAGGTCATTTTTGGAGCTATCTGGAACTGGCTCTGATCTGACGTAGTCTCTTCTCACAGAGGCCAGTTTTGCAGCTCCCCACAACCAAAACCTTGTCACATAATCCCAATACATGCACATAATTTTCATAGTTAATGTGATTGACATTTGCATGTGTAGTAAATCCAACACTACAGGAATGTGGGAAAATGTACATGGGACTCAGGCCCTAAATTCTGTATATGTCATTTACAGAAAACATAAAATATTGTTATTCTTGAACAACAAGAGATCCTATAATTAAGCTATAGTATCCCACCTCCTTTCCATGATAAAAGTCTCAACACCATATGTCAAGATATTAATTATTCCTTTAGTTTCAGGAACAACATTCAATAGTTATCACCAATATTTTAAAAATTATATTATTTTTACCTTTAAACTTACCTAGTACTGTTACATGTTGTGATCACACTGCTTTTGTTATACAACTGCGGTATGATAATACTCACTGTTCTATAAATCTCTTAAAATATACTCTTTGGAAAAATCCTCTGGTACCAATGTTAACAGTCCCTGAATTAAATATGAAAAAAAAAAATGCATCTAAGTATCTAAATTCCGCAGGCCTTTAGCAAAGGGTACCTACTTTACTGTCTAAATTATTTTTGTCAAACCCAGGAGGTTCATCTGCTCTTTTCCATATGTATAAAATATCTTAAATCTGTCATTAACTGACTTAGTATATGTTATTTAATACTTGCGAAAAAGCATGAAATGGCAAATTTAATTTGTTGTGATGTTTGGGAATAAATGATGAAAGACGATAAAAACAGTTTGAATTACAGAAGATATACCTTCTTTTAAAATCAGTTACATGTTGATAACATTCCTACAAATCAAGTGTATGCTTTCTTATAAGTAAATCATTAAAATATTTTCTGTTCCTTAAAGGTAAGTTTTCTGGAAGAAAAACATACATGTATAAAGTATTAAAGACTGTTCTTTTATGTGGGGCAATTACCAAAGCTCTAACTTCATATTGAAGCAGCAAGACCTGGAATAAATGTATTGTGTCTGAGAAAACACCTGTTGGAAATACTAGGCTGAAAATAATCAGCAGAAGAAATAAAGGATTTCAAACATGACTGAATTGAAAAGATTAAAGTATACATTTTTTTTTTTTTTTGGAAAACCATAATAATAGGAAGAAATAGTTTGTTTTACAAACAAAAGAGGAACTATTATAGTCAACATTCTTCCCCCACAAAACCTCTTCTTCAGTGTAAGTTATGCTTTTCATGCAAACTTGGAAAATCTATTGAAGTAAAAAAATAAAACATTACAGAATGGTTATAATGGAAAGAAAGATTGTGTGCTCTTTTTTTTTTTTTTTTTTCCCCTTAAAAGCAAAAGATAACAAAACAATAATAACTGGTCAAGAGGATGAAAAAATGCAATATTAATTGTTACACCAGTAATTTTGTTACATTATTATTGTTACAAATATTATTATTGTAACAAATTATGGTAACGCTGGTACATTCTACAATATCAGAAGCTAACTTTAAGCATTTGATATCTTGGAGGCCATGTGACTTTCTCAGTTCAATTTTTCAAAAATATTTTAATTCAGATTTAGTTAGCTGGTTTTTTTTGTTTTTGTTTGTTTGTTTGTTTGTTTGTTTGTTTTTCCTCACATAATTATATTGTTTGGTTTGTGTGTGTGTGTATTTTTGTGTGTGTATGTTTCAAACTAAGAAGGAGTTTCATTAATGTGGTGGATTAATAATTTGTGGCATAATGACCACACGGACACCAGGGTTCTCTTAGGATCAGTAACTGCTGCTGCTTTATTGATGACATAACTTCATTATCTCTGTTGCCTCCCCATATTGAGGACAGGCTCCCTTCTTATACCATTCCCCCACAACAGTCGTTTTCCACTAACTATTCATTGGTCAACAACTTTGCCCGGCAACAACAAACACCCAGCAACTTCCATGCCTTAACGGCTGGAGAACAAGCAACCCGAGACGGCAGGGCGTCTCCTGAATCACCCGTCTTTGTTCCCTCTACACTCTTTACATCCCTGATGGCCTCATCGTTAAGAGTCTGATGTTATCAGCAACTATGGGGCTTGTCGACACCCATGGCCACACTCCCACAATAATTGGCTGGATTGCAGAGCTCAGCAGGCTGTGCTTAGTGGCCAAGTCTATTTGGTGACCTGTAGCTAGCAGTGTCCCCTGGGGATCAGTGCTGGGTCCAGTGTTATTCAGTTATGAGCTATTATAAGCTATAAATTATTGTTATAAATTATTCCAACTTATTCATCAACGACCTGGACAATGGAACAGAGTGCGTTCTCAGCAAGTTTGCTGACGACACAAAGCTGGGAGGAGTGGCTGATACCCCAGAGGTCTGTGCTGCCATACGGAGGGATCTCAACAGGCTGGAGGGTTAGGCCGAGAGGAACCTCATGAAGTTCAGTAAGGGCAAGTTCAGGGTCCTGCACCTAGGGAGGAATAACCACAAGCACTAGTACAGGCTGGGGGCTGACCTGCTGGAGAGGAGCTCTGCATACCTGGGAATCCTGGTGGACAGCAGGACAGACCATGAGTCAGAAGTGTGTTCTTGTGGCCAAGAAGGTCAATGGTATCCTGGGGTGCCAGCAGAAAAGAGTGGAAAGAGGAAAGAGTGTTGCCAGCAGGTGAAGGGAGGTGATCCTCACCCTCTACTCTGCCCTGGTGAGGCCACGCCTGGAGGATTGTGTTCGGTTCTGGGCTCCTCAGTACAAGAGGGACATAGAACTACTGGAGCAAGTCCAGAGGAGGGTGACGCAGATGATTAGGGGTCTGTAGCACCTGTTCTATGAGGACAGGCTGAGAGAACTGGGCCTGTTTATCTTGAAAAAGACTGAGGGAAGACCTCATCAATGTGTGTAAATATCCAAAGAGAGGTTGTCAAGAGGTTGGAGCCAGTCTCTTTTCAGTGGTGCTCAGTGACAGAATGAGAGGCAATGGGCACAAACTGAAGCACAGGAGGTTCTGGCTGAATATGAGAGGACACTTCTTTACTGTGAGGGTGACAAAGCACTGGAACATGTTGTCCAAAGAGGTTGTGGAGTCTTCTCTGGAGATACTCAAAACCTGCCCGGATGCCATCCTGCGCAATGTGCTCTAGGTGATCCAGCTTGGCAGGGGGGTTGGACTAGGTAATCTTCAGAAGTCCCTTCCAACCTCGGCCGTTCTGTGATTCTGTGATTCTATGAGTAGTTCTGCCTAATAGTTCCTTGTTCTGCTTCTTTTGCATTTTGGTAACTCTCTCAGTGGATGTTTAAATAAACCTGAGATTATACAGTTGTCTGGCTGTGGTTGAAAATGTCCCAGTTTACTTCAAATTTTATCCCTGTAATGATTCAACCAACATTTTTCTTCACATGATTTCTCTGGGCAAAATATGAACAGGACTTCCTTGCTATGCTATGGTTCTCTAAGGTTTGAAATAATCCACTGAAGGTTTTTCTCTTGTACAGCCTTTGCATTGTTCTCAGCAAACTTGCTATTATGTGTCAATAGGTTGCATGGGTTCCCTACTTTCATATTTCCACAATAAAAGAGTGAAAAGCAAACTGTCACAATGCTTCTGTTTATCCTTAAGAACAATGTTTTTTTTGTTTTTTTTTTTTTTTTTTTTTTTTTTTCTCCCTGTGAGAGCTGGAGCGCCTCTTCTATGAATATAGGCTGTGAGAGCAGGGGTTACTCAGCCTGGAGAAGAGAAAGCTCTGGTGAGACATTATAGCGGCCTCCAGGTACATAAGTGGGCCTACAAGAAAGCTAGAGAAGCACTTTTTACAGGGGCATGTAGTTATGAGACAAAGGGGTTTTAAACTCTGAGGGGATAGTTTGAGATTATATATAAGGAAGAAATTCTTCACTTAGAGGTTGGTGAGGCACTGGAAGATGTTGCCCAGAGAAGTTGTAGATACCCCATCCCTGGAAGGCTAGGTTGGATGGAACTTTGAGCAACCTGGTCTCATGGAAGGTGTTCCTGCCCATGGCATGGGGCTTGGAACTGGATGGTCTTTTAGGTCCCTTCCAACCTGAGCCATTCTATGATTCTATATATCTCTTGTGGGAGACAGATCTGCTACTTTGCTAGGCATGCAAAGGAAAGTCTATATGAGAATTGCAGAGTTAACCTATTCAGAAGATCTCTAATGAGTGGAATTCTGTGTACTGATTTTATATCATCTGCTACAGGTGTTACAAGTTTTGAAATCTGCTGTAGAGTAAAACCTATACCCTATATAGATGATTCATTAGTGAATATGTGTCTAAATTTTATTGTTTCTTATTTTTCAGGTACACTTCATATCTAATAGCAAACCATCTGTATAAGCATTCATTTTAATTTTAGTTCTTACAATTTTAATAAAAATTGTATTGTTAAGCCTTTCTTAAAGACGAGCAGCAACTGTGCAATACCCTGTCCCTAGTACAATAATAAATCATAATTGCTATTTTGAGTCCATTTTCTCCTGAGGAACCTGAGTGAGAAAAATCACATAAAAATTGATATCTTCAGTACAGCTGTCACAATATTGTTTATACTTTTGTATATGTGTAATATGAAAGAATTTCAGCTGTTATTTTACTTCTCTTGTCTTATAGCCTTCTTAAGGCTTTGTTATCAAGTTTTATAGGACTTGCAAGGTGTAGAAAACTATGTTTTTATTAAGATAAAAATGAACTGGTCTGATTTCAGAAATGTATAACTGAAATTAACAGTTTTTTTTCTCCATGGCAGATGCTTCAGCTTCAATCTTCATATAACAAGACTTATAAACAGTAGAAGTTTATATATATTCACCATATTTTGATGTGTGATAGTCAAAGAGAAGTCTCCAAATATATCTGTCATGACATGCAAGAAAGGATACTTCTTACTCAAGCATATCTACATTGTTGGATATTACACAAGAACTCCAAAATCTTCCAATACAGCTTTGTTATGAGAGCTGCAAGAGCTCTGGCCTGTAAAACCAATCTGAATTTTTGTCTTCAGCTTACTGAAATTGTACAGATAATGAAGGGAAAATTCAAGTTGCAACTGCTCAACAATGGTAATTTGTGACCAAAGAATGATCTGACATGGAGAGCAAGAAGGCCTAAATGAAGAAGGGGTTAAAATGTCTGGAAGCAAGAATGCCAGAGACAGAATGGCCTGTAAAGGAATGAAGTTTCCCTTGTTGAAGAGCTAAGAAAGCCCATGGCATTGTTTTGTAGCAATCCTGGAATGTGAGTGCCCAGAGGCCACCTTCCATGAGCAGAACTGGTGCTGAGGAATGAACCAAACAATGTACTAAGGCAAACCATGCACACATTTGCAGGACTGGTGCTGTGAGGAATTGGCTTGAGATACATCTTTGCAAACTCCTTGTAGATCTGCTTATGACAGTAGGATTCTGTCTCATGCTTTGTTCATTAACTCTTTTTACATTTAAGAACAAATGTGTTTAATTCACCTCAAGGTTTGAGTAATGGGGAACAAGGTTTTTTATTTTTTTTCCCACTTAATAGTTTCATTAGGTCACAAAATTATACATATGTATATGCGCACACATATTCCGTTATTTGTGTCTTTCCTGATTAAGCACTGAATTTCTTACTCTTTTCTTCTTCCTGCTTGCTTCCAATTACCTAACTTTTATGTATCACAGTCTATCATTGATAAAATAATTTAGAAATTGTGATTTATTTATTTATTTATTGGTGTTCATAAAGCAACAAAAGTATTTTTTGAATCATCAGGAGCTCTTTAAACATGCTTACAGTACCCTTATAAAAGTGAAGCTAGCTAGTTAGAAAACTAAAAGTGATCTTAAAATCAAAGATAGTAATACAACTGACATACTGGTCTGGACATTTCCTTAATTCTTTATATTCTTAAAATTATCGAGGCCTCTTCTTTCTGAGTTTTAAAGAAGTCTGTGTTATTCATAATGAATGAGAGGGAAATGGTGACACTTACAGGAATATGACATTAACTTGTAAATGTTATTATTAACATGAGTAAAAACTAAAATAAGTAACCCTTCCCTTGAAGTAATTTACGATGATCCTTTAGATTTTGTATAATTTTCAGGTAAGTATATGGCTACAGAAAACTAAGGAAATAGTCTGGATAATGCTATCTGGTCCTCAAAATGCACAGTGGATTGCTGTTTGGACCAATCCAAAAGTTGTTGCAAGTAGTGTGTTTCCCTTACTCATTTAAACAATAAGCGCTGTAGTAGAATCTAAGGAATGTAAATTGTAAGTAAGAAATTCAAATAGGTTTTATAGTTATAATCTGGGTGCAGCTGGGTATCATATCTGTGCCTGTGTACATACCCAGTGCACATAAGTCAATTCACTGAGGCACTCCCCAGCTAGATTCTCATAGATGAGACAATGGGCTGATTTGAGACAACAGACAAACTTGAGACATGGTGACTAACAGGGCTCACCCGACTAATTCTGGCAGGAGTTCTCTGGGCAGGAATTTTGGACAGTCCC
>CM021697.1:101416080-101564561 GCA_011074415.1 Stictonetta naevosa
GTACCCATTGATTGACTAATTAATTCAAGGTTCATTAACATCCTGTACAGAGAATCTGGTCATCCAAGAGACTAACCTAGGTTTTCCTGCTGCAGAAGGAAAAACTGATTAAAATGAACATAGATAATATGAAACACAGCAGAAACTGTTTACACAGACACAGAAATAGTCGTGGGATAGTGTTCTGTACACAGTTCAGATAGCTAAAAGGTGTTTTGTACATATTTTATGATAATCTATAGTAATGGGTCATGCATGTGCAGGAGGGATCATGTGGGACCATACACCATCTTAGAAAAAAATAGCTTGGGTAATCTTACCTTATGTGTCCATGTATATGTTGTTGCAAGTAGTATTTCAACAGAATCCTGTCAGCATCTGGAGTACAACTGACCTTCCTATTTGAGAGATTCTATTTCCAACATAACTAAGTGTTACCTTTTGTGAAAGATCCCATGATTTTTTGCTTTTGATATTTTTCACTGCTCTAACCATGACCATCTACGCAACACACCTCTGTTAAAACCACCAGCATGGAGGCAATAATGATTCCTGCTCTTGTGAAATTCTAATGATTGTTCAGTCATCATACTATGTTCCTTTCACTACTGTTCAGAGTCCCAGCTTGTGCTGGTGATAAACTAACACTATAAAAACTCTTTCACCTTTGTTAAAATTTAGAACATATTACATAGAACAAAGGTTTAATTCAATCCACAATGGAGACAGCATCTTGAGTTCTATCACTAAAATTTCCCTGGGATGTATTTGCTAACTCCTTAAATCTTAATATAGAATACTGGGATACAGAAGATTCAAAACACCGTTAGAGTTTCTTTTGTTGTTCTGAAAGGAGAATTTAAAATTTTACCTTGTTATCTTACCTTATTTTATCTTTTTTAAATCTTTACCTTATTTTATCTTGAAGCTACACTTCCCCTCTTTCAATATATGTATTTTTAAAGACCTCTTCAATATCTAGTTGCCTAAGTATTGATTTAAAGGCTTAGATAGTATCATGTGCCCAGCTGTTATAGGGAATGTGGTCTATCCAAGGGGAATGCAGAAAATGCTTATGAATCACCCGGTAGTGATTTCCACTCTCAGTAGTAACGTAGAATTATTGCCTTTATCAACATGATATGATTTATTTAAATATTTTGGTGACATATCTTTAATGATTTGTCAAAATATTTTGAAGCTTTCAGAGGTCCATACTAGCAAACCAAATATAGTCAACTTTGTATTTGATAATACATTATAAATATGGTTTATAGTACTACATCCAGACTATAGTACTTAGCTTTTAAATAGCTTTTGGTTCATTCCTTAGTGCACGATTCCCTCTAAGAATAAAATGACAGTGACATAGAAACTTAGGAAAGTAACAGTGTATGTAGGTGTTCCTGTGCATTGATACCTAGCTAGCTGAAGTAATTGGTTTAAAACTACAGTTTCTATAATTTGCTCAACTTTATTGCAAATAATAATAACAAAATAGGAGTCAAAATACAGTGAGTGGAGCTGATACTGTGTTTTAGTAATAGTAGAAAAGTAGTGATATAAATATAAGGGAATAAATTTTTGAAGAATCCTGAGCAATGCTAAATTTTTCTTCATATTCACATTCAGATACGGAGTACTTCAAGAATATTAGCAGGTTTCATATCTTAGGTAAATCAATAGATACATAGTATTCAAGTTAATAATGCAACTCATTACTAGCACATGTATTTTATAACTATTTGACTGTACTGGATCTGACTGGGATGGAGTTAATTTTCTTCACAGCAGCTTATACAGTGCTGTATTTTGGATTTGTCCTGGTTTCAGTTAGGATAGAGTTAATTTTCCTCCCAGTAGCTGGTAGGGTGCTATGTTTTGGATTAGGATGAGAAGAGTGCTGATAACATGCTGATGTTTTAATTGCTGCAGAGCAGTGCTTATACCAAGCCAAGGACTTTTCAGCTTCTCGCTCTGTCCTGCCAGCGGGCAGGCTGGGGGTGCAGCAGGAGCTGGGAGGGGACAGACCCAGGACAGCTGACCCAAACTGGCCAAAGGGGTATTCCATACCATATGGCATCATGCTCAACAATATATAGGGGTGGCTAGCCGGGGTGGGGCGCCGGCTGCTCGGGGTTGGGCTGGGCATCGTTCAGCGGGTGGTGAGCAATTGCATTGTGCATCACTTGTTTTGTACATACTATTATTATTATTTTATTTTTCTGTCCCTAATAAACTGTCTCTATCTCAACCCACAGGCTTCAGTTTTTCTCGTTTCTCTCCCCCGTCCCAGAGAGGGAGGGGGGAGGGTGAGCGAACGGCTGGGTGGTGTTTAGCTACCGGCCAGGTTAAACCACAACAGGATTTGTGACCAAAACAATGCTGATAGCACACCTTGATGCTGATAGCATCGAGGCCTTCTGTGTTTCTCACATTTGCAAAAAGTTATTTACAATAAATATAAAGTCTGACTTCTGAGACACTTATTCTGGCCTGTATATTTATCCTGTTTATTTAACAAAAAAGCTAAATCAGGGAAAATATTCACCACTCGTGACTCAATTATCACTTCAATGAGAAGCAATAGAAGATAATATTTTCAAGCAGAAACTGTCAACATTGGGAACTAAAAAGAAGAGTGTATGCAGAGGGTCAGCTTTCTTTTACAGATGTAGAAATCAAATTTATAACTATATTTGTATAGCAGATCATTTCATTGCAGTTGGAAACACTGATATAGGTGCTGGCATTTATGACTTTTTTCCATGAAAATTGTGAATTTTACAGAAAATCATATATATATATTTTTCGTACAGATATTTATGAAGAAAACTGACAATGTCACACCACTATGTATATGTCTGTTGAATATTCTATTATTTCTATGGCAAATAATTTTTATGTTAAATATTTCATATAATTACTGTACTAATGTAAATTTGTTCAAAATAGTTTTGATTTCATTATTACTTGAATCAATTTGAAGTTTCCTAATGGACAGAAGGAGTAGTAAAAGAGATCTGGGCTCAGGCTGAATGTTTGACAGCTCTTAACATTCTCATTCCCAACACAGTGAATGAAAACATTTTTCAGTATTTGTTATTCCAAACAGAGTGTCAACATTTCCGATGAACAGAGTTTTGAAGAAGAAGTTTCTTGCCCTTTTTCCTTTTTTCCTTTTCCCCTTTTTTATTTTTTTATTTTTATTTTTTTTTTCTTTTGGAAAATCGGAAGTAAGTAAGGCTTAAGGAAGTAAGGCTTAAAGCTTAAGGCTAAGTAAGGCTTATAGACCAATAGAGACCAATTTTACAGAAGTAAAGATAAAAATCAATCCTGTCTTATTTAAATTACACAGGATATTTTCTTTTTGGGTGTGTGTAATTTGGGAATATTCTACATTAATGCTTAACAGCTTTTTAAGTTTTATTTTAGATGTTAAAAAATAATTAATTTTAAATTAAATTAAGCCTAGTTTTAATTAATTAAGCCTAATTTTGTGCTTAAATTAAGATGTGGAAGAAGATGCCACATGTGAGTATGGATACTTTTCAGAAGAAAGTTTTTTTCAGAGCAGGACTGCATAAGTAATTAGATTTTTTGGCATCTTAGTGAGATGCACACAAAGAAAAGTTTTGTTTGATTTTACAATTTATAAATCAATGATAGGCTTCAGTAGAATCTCAGATGAAGGTTTTCATGACTGGACTGTGAAAATTTTGTGTTGGGAAAAAAAAAAGAGGTCAGACTCCTCTGAGAAAATGCAGCTCATATTGTGCCCTACCCATTTCCACTTCTAATGCCTAGAGAGTTTAAGACAGACTTCTGCTCTTCCAGGTAAAGACAATTAGAATTTGTTCTAATTTGTTGCTATTTCATGCTGTGAACTTCCAGTAAGCTCAGCTGCTCACATGCTAGGCTGGTAGTTGCTTTAGCTGTTGTGTGCATTTCAAAATTAGCCTTCTGTCTTCAGGTACATTTGGGGCTTTCTCAGCTCATACCTCCTAATGGGCCACACAGCAGTAAGCCAAATTGAAAGACAAAGAGCAGCACTGTTTTCCCCCACTAGCACTACTGTTCCTAACATAATGCTGTGGTGGTTTTACTCGGATGGGCGGCTGAGCTTCACCACATCCTCAAAAAGGAGAGAGGAGAAAATACGATGAAAGGGGTTCAAGGGTTGAGATAAGGACGAGGAGATCACACAGTAATTATCGTGACAGGCAAAACAGACTCAGCATAGGGAGACAGTAAGATATTGCCTATTACTAACAAGTTAGAGAAGTGAGAAACAAAGGAAAGAAACCAAAAGCGCCTTCACCCCCCATCTGCGCTCTTCCACCTCCTCCCCCCAAGCGGCGCAGGGGAACGGGGGAATGGGGGTTATGGGCATTCTGTAGTGCTTCGCCGCCGCTCCTTCTCGGTCACTCTCATCCTCTGTGCTGTAGGGTCCCTCCCACGGGATGCAGTCCTTGCTGAACTGATCCGGCTTGGGCTTCCCACAGGCAGCAGCTCTTCACGAACTGCTCCACATATGGGTCTGTACCACGGGGTCCATCCCTCAGGAGCAAACTGCTCCAACCTGGGTCCCCCACAGGCAGCAGCTCCTGCCAGGTCACCTGCTCCTGCATGGGCTCCTCTCCATGGGCTACAGGTCTGGCCTGGAATCTGCTCCGGCAGGGGTCGTCCCCAGGCTGCAGCCTCCGTCAGTGTGTTAGGGTTAAGAAACATTTCTTGGTAATGGGATGAGAGATTCATAGCCAAATATTATCGTGTATATAATGAAGAAAGGCATAAATAATGATAGGAGGAGGGAGAAGACAAGACAGGCCTTGAGAAATGAAACAGGAACAACTTGAGCCTTGTTAAAAAAAGATAAGTTGGATAAGGTGGGTTAGGACTGAAGCCAAGAACTAATTAAAGTCAAGAACAGAAAAGGAGCATGCGCCGAAGAGAAAAGGTGAAAAGTTTAACCCTGAGGATGACTCCTTACTTCATCTGGACGACCCCCAGGACGACCACCAGAGAGCACCACGCATGTGTGAATGGGAGGAGAAATAATTAACATACGAAGCGAGGCTGATATTGTAAATATTAATGAATACTAATGAATATGTAACTTTTAGGATATTAATAGCGATCGGGATGTAACAGGACTTGAAGCCAGATTTGGGCGCCTGCCCCTGGTTTCCAGCGCTGAATAAAGCACCTTCATATAATCACCTTGTGGTTATGTGTCTGCTACGCTAACAAGTGCAGGTCCACTTGCTCCACCATGGTCTCCTCCACGGGCTGCAGCGTGGAACCCTGCTCCACCGTGGTACTCCATGGGCTGCAGAGGGACATCCTACTTCACCATGGTCCTGACCACAGAGCGCAGGGGACTTCTGTTCCAGCGCCTGGAGCACCTCTCCCCCTCCTTCTTTGCTGACCTTGGTGCCTGCAGGGCTGTTCCTCACTCCTCTCACTCCCCCAGCTGCTGTGTGGCACAGCGTTTTGTTTTTGTTTTTGTTTTTGTTTTGTGTGTGTGTTTGTGTGGTTTTTCTCATCTTAAATATGGTCTCACAGAGGCACAAAACAACATCACTTACTGGCCCAGCTCTGGTCAGCAGTGGGGCCCTTACCAAACATGGGGCAGCTTCTAGATCCTTCTCACAGAAGCCACCCCTATAGCCCCCTGCTACCAAAATCTTGCCATGTAAACCGACTACAAATGCCACCTCGTTTTGCTACTTCCTTTACTGCTCTTCGACACTGTCTCTTAAAGATATCTGAAGATGCAAACACTGCATGTTTCTGTTTATTGGTGGGATGGGATATTCATATGTGCATAAAGGATTGCAAGACTTTATTTTGAATGCTGGGCTTTTCTGAACATTTCTATATAGGTCAGTTGCATCCTTTATGTTTTATAAAACCATTAATTTTAATATAATTTATAGCATTAGATAAAGCACAGCATAGTTATGGTAAAGCACAAAATGATTTATAAACAAGTACCATTTATAAGTGTGGCATAATGCTAATATTTTGATACTTTAAATATCAATGAAACTAAAACATGAAGAGTACTTCATGCTGATTTGACACCAGAATGTATTCAGCTTCATAACACACCTAATTTAAACCATACAGTAGTTGATGGTCTGCCTTTTTTGTTTTTACTTTTTTTGAAGCCCTTTATGTCAATTTTACTTTGAAAACTGCTCACTTGAACAATCTTATATTTCATTTTCCAGTGTTTAGTTTTCCTAGTATTTTCACTAAGGGTGTCCCTTTAACTAGGTTTTTGGAAGATCTTAACAAAAGATGCACATGGCAAAGTAATTTTTTTGGCTGTATTTACAGTTTATTTAAAAACAAACAAGCAAACAAAACCCACTACCAACAACATTCATTTGGAATGTGATTTAACCTGAATAATTGGCATTTGACAGGGCTGGTGATGTTTTTGAATATGAACAAAGTTCCCTAATAATGAATGATTTTTGGTGTATATTCAGATTCTCGGATTTTCTGCATTTGTTAATTGCCCCTTAGGGGGACAATTTTTCTGGAAAGCCAAGTATTGCCGTCTGTGTTTGTGAGATAGCCCACTTGGAGATCTTCAACCTGTTTTGTTAGTACGTGAAAAACATCTGTAGAAGTACATTTATAATTGTATGTTCTGTTATCAGCAAAATACAAGTGTCCACCTGCATAGTATGTGAGCTCAAAGCTTTTTTAGACACACATGATAAGCCACACATAGAAGCATCTTGTAGCAATACACCATACAAATGCAAAATAATCAGTTTACAGTGTTCAGCTATGACATATAAATTACTGCTATTTTGCAGAACAAAAAGATTTAAAGAATGTGCACGCGCACAGATAGATACACAATGCATACATGCAGTGTTTTCAGGTTCTGCATCAATCCCCTACTATGTCATATAAGAACATGCAGAAAATTGAAAAAACTTGATTGATTATTACGTATTGTCTATATTTAGCACTGTAGTAGCATATGGAGTAAAGAAATCTCACAATCATTTTTTGTAGAAGGTGTTAGATATGTTAATAAGTGAACCATGATGACAAGGGTCAGTAGCTTAGTAAAAGTTTATGACAGGAATGACAGTATTTTAAGAATGTATATTTTTTATAAGACAACTTGCTGTTAAGGATACAAAAGAGCTTATATTCTCTTAGTACCATGGCATTCCATCTGTTTTTCAGGCTAGGCTCTTAGTACATACACATGAGATTTCACACAATACCAATACAAATAGTTATGATATCAGCATAATTATTTTATGCCCTCTGAAAATTCAGAGAGAACAACTAGCTGTAATAAAATAATACCATTATTATGTGACATCATATTTCACCACAGTTACTGGTCACTGTTAGCTACTGTTGGTATTATTGTAGAATTTACAGTTATCAATCATGACTGTTTTTGCTGAGTAGGTGTTAAAGGAATTTAAATAGATCATGTAGGAAGAAATATTCATTTATTAATTTATTTTAATGACGGCACAGTCCAGTATTGGAAAAGCATGTAGAGGATCCACAAACTACATCTCTGAACATCAGTGCCATGTCTGTTTGCAATGGAAATCTTACCTGGAAAGGAGATTTTATAGCTTTTCTCCTTTGTGTTGCCAGTGCTGTAGGCTCATTGGCTATTCATAGATGATTGTATCAGTAATGTTATTAGTATCTTTATTTCCCTGAATCATAGGTTGTATTTTCTGGGGAATCATTGTATACAACAGGTAAATAATTCTCATTCCCAATCCACTCGTTTAGATTTTATCCCTGAGGAAATACAATTGACTTTCATTTGTTTGGAGGACATGGTGAAGTAAACACCTCTCGTATATCATAGTACAGCAAAACTTCTTAAATAGTATAGAATAATTTCTGATAAGGGACATGCTTGCATCTAGTTGAATCTTATTCTCAAAGAGATGTGGAAAAATAGAGGGGAAGGAAAAAGAAAATGAGAGAAGCTAACACTTTTCTAGCAGCTTTAATGATTATTTTCACATTTTCCTCCCATTTCATCCTATATTGTACCCTTGCTTCTTCCACTCATTGATTATGCTTGGACACATATAAATATGCATCTTTGGTGTGAGACAGGTTTTTCTCTAAAGTATTCTTGTTATTCATCAGTATTGTATTTCATGAAAAGAGACACTGGTTAACTCTGTTATTAATTCTGTTAATTTTATTAGTATTAGGCATTGTCAAAATTATATTCAATTTATAATAATAGTTCTGCTATTCTCCTTCTAGAACAGGTTGCATTTTATTCTGTGGAGATGGTTTTGCTCAACTGCAAAGGTCTGAAACCCCCAAAACCTGGCACTGATGAAGTCCAGTTCCTGCTTTCATACCAAAGAGAAAGCCTATTAAAGATTCAAGTGTGGCACCAAAAGTGAAAACATGACACATCTGAACTAGCAGGCACTCTATCAGGAGTAATAGTGGGCAGCTTTCTTCCGAAGCAGACTGCATGTTGACCAGGAGGAGCTGTTGACCACCTCATTCTTTCCATTTAATATCTGATTTCCATGATGATACATGCTCCATGAATATTATGTTCATATTCTAAATAAATAGGAAAAGAGTAAGTTTCCTTTTCCCCTCCAAGACACCTTTTTATATTTTCTTCCCAAAGAGCTCTGCCAAATTCATCTCCAGTTATTACAACTGAGCAACACATTTCTCGAAGTTATTGTGTCACATTGTGAACAGGTACGCTGGAAGTTTTTGATAGTGCTTCCTAAATCTAATATATATTTCCCATGTAAATGTGGGAAAGCTGTTTCTCTGTGTGTGTGTGTGGTGTGCTTCTAGTGCTTAATGTGATAATTTACAAAACCTAAATAATGTTTTCTTTTGCCGCTTGAACATCATAGAGAAATATTTATAACTGCATAAGACATTCATCTGGCATGACCACTCGGGTACATATAAATGATATATAAATCATTTAAATTGCCTACCTTTCTACTCTTCTTTACCCTATAGTTCTTGTTATCTTGATTTTTTTTTCTTTCCTTTTTTTTTTTTTTTTCTTCCTATCAGGTTTTCCTACAACTAACCTCAATAAAAACTGTGGTTTCTAAGGAAAAGGGGCAAAATGAACTCAGCTAGTCTGATGTCTCAGAAGAAACTTTCCATCCTGTGTTATATATTATGCCTATTTAACTAAAATCTCAAGTTTAGAGAGACTATTTATGTTATCAGCTGCTGTTCCTATAAGTCCTGGGTGCTTTCCATAAGTCTGCAGTTTATACATTAGTTTCAAATATGAAACTCTATCAAATGCTGTCAGAAAAAATTATGTACAATACATTCAGTAAAATGCATCCTTTAATGATTACAGCAAAGCATTCCAATAGTTTGAGGCATAGTGTTCTCATCTGAGTTCACAATAACTGTCATTTCGTCAGCCAGACTTTTCATTTCCAGAATATCTGCCTCTTCTTTAAAATTGTTTAGATGATATCTTGTGCAACAAGTGATCTCTTCTTGTGCCTGTATATTAAATTTTTTTGTTGCTGAATGGACATTTGGTTTTTAACCCATTGCTGCATCCATCCAGATGACTCCTTCCCCAAAGAAATTGCTCTATTTATAAAAGCAATGCCTACAGAAACCCAGATCTATACACATGAAAATGGGAATTTTGGATTTTTTACAGTCATCAGTTTTTCTGCACAGCTTCAGAACTGACAAATCTGCACAGTCTTAGGCTTCAACTTTTGTCTGATTTACTCTAAGTAGTGCACCAGTGATGTCTAGCTTAAAGAATTATAAGAAGAAGACATTTTAAAATGCATTACATAGGAGCTGGATGTTTATACATTAGCTTATGTCAATATATGATTAGAAAGATGAAATTTCAACTAGAATGTTAGAAACTGGTTGATATTCACTAATCTTCCAGTTTGGAGGGTCATGTCCCTAATTTATTTAAGGAAAAAAAATGGTATTAGGAACTAAAATATAGCAGTAGGTATTGTCTTAAGTATGCAATGACTTTCTCTGGTCTGGATAAGATACGTCTAAGAGAGGTCTGTGTGGCCTTAGGTCATTTTAATTGCTAAGTACAAGGTAAATTGTTAAATTGTATACTAAAATGTTTCTCCTTCCATAGTTATTTTTTAATTCTTCCAAAAGTCCATGCAGAATCCAGTTTTATTGAATTGTCATTTTTTTACAAGCCTCTAATATTTTAACAATCATTTTCAAAGTTATCTTCTATCTTCCTGATTCATCATATTCATCACTTTTTTCCCTTGGCAATTGATTCTTGAATTATGCAGATATCATTCTTTTCATCTGAATAAATATCTGAACAGAGCAGCTTAATATTATTGCTATTTCCTTATCTTCTTTCTGTAAATTCTGGTAGATTTCCTAGGAGGGATGATCTTTCCCTTCCCTTTGACATTTGTCTATTCTGTTCACTCTTACATGCTTTTTCTTTTTCCTTTTATTCTTCATGCTTTTTTATTATTTTCATTTTCATTTTAATCTCAAGAGTGCAGCCGTGTATTGAGGCACATGCTGTATCTATAGTGCTTGATAAAGCTTTAATGTAGCATTTCTCAAACTGAGGTTCACAAAAGCAAGAAAAAGGGGGAAACAAAATTAGATGGCAAAAGTCAGCAGCCATTCACTGCTGTCTGATTCAGCAACCACTCTAGAATGGGAAACTAAGAACAGAGCTCTTGGCAGCAAATGGTTACATGAGCTGATTGGTCTTAACTGGTGTCAGCACTACAGTTTCACTAGTGAGGTGGAGTGAGCACAAACATCTGCATTTAGTAATTGCAGTGTGTTCTCATTCCAGGACCTCAGAAAGAAATCCATGGCATTCTTCCAGAAAATATAAACTACTTCTGGCTAAGCCTCATGTGGTAAATGAGGCTGAGAGAGTCAAAGTTTAAAAATGATGATTTACAAAATTATGACTTATGGGTATCTTTGCAGCTAAGGACAAGTTTATCAGATTACCAGTCTTCAGAAATAAATAAATAATAATAGAGTTCTAGAAATCTGTTAAAACAGAATGTAAAGACAGAGACATATTTACACTGTACTTCATGTGAGAAAAGCATTTGCTGCAGGTGAAGAGAGTATTTGTACAGAATTCAGATGAAAACTTACGATGATCTTGCCCAAGAACACCATGATTTGCTTTAAGATGGCAACAAGATATTTTGTTGTCAAAAGTAAGGTTCAGGAACCACTGATGTCATCGACAACATGTTAATCAGACTTCACTTAAAATTTAGATCAAGACTATGGCATCTCTGTGTCTCACTCTTTCTTAGAACACACTTCAGGTAGGCACTCTTCCACATTCCTGATCTGCAGACCTAGCTGAACAAACAAAGGGGTGTGATGATGGCTACTGCTAAACTAATTTAACCTGAGTCAGTCTTTGATTTATTGCTTATTTCGTCCCTTTAAAGCTTCATGTGGTCATTTTTTCTCCTATTCTTTCCCAAACTTTTTTTTTTTCTTTTTTTTTCCATTCATGAAATAATGTATATGCTGCTGAGGAAAATACAGGCCTCAGGGATGAGATGGAATTTGAACTTTCAGTGAACTAACATGACTTCCTATTGCTGCTGGAGTGGATTTCAAATAGAACAGGTTAATTAAATAGAACCATAACAATGTGTGATAAGATTTTATTTTAAGGAATACTGAATTCATAGGATATGGAAAGAAGATACTGTCAGGATAGCAAAGAATGATACGCTTGAGAAAAACCGAAATCACAAAGACTGCCACCTAGAATTTTATTTTTTCCATTTCAAAGAAAGAAACAATGAGGATTCACTAAGGGCACTCTTCATTTTAGAAAAAGAAACAATGGAGATAGACAGATGAAGCTGTTCCGTGTTCTGAAAAGAAGAAAAAAGGTTAATATGGCAGAAGGAGGGAAATTTGTTTCAATCAATGTAGACAAAATCAAATATAGAAATTAGATAAAAAGCCAATCTTTTAAATTAAATACACAAATTAGTTTGTTCTTTCCACATTCTCCAGTAAGACTACAGGGTGCACTGAAATTTCTCATTTTGTAAACCTTCCATGATTCTGTTTTCCTGTCTTACCTTCTAATTAAACCATTGGGAGGAAAATGCTCTAATTAAGTAGCCTATGTGTAGACCTTTCTTTATGTACACATATATTTCCTTAGAAAATATTCTAGCCTTAGCTTTGTCAACACTATCGCATCTCAGCCCACTACAAAATTAAAAATAGATTCCAGACATTACAAACCAAAATGGTCAAAGACTTTTTCCTTTCATTTTATTGAAAATTCCTGGACATGTTCCTAACATGAATATATCCTGTTTTATTTAAGCTTTTTGTACTCTATTTTCTTATTTCCATAAGTACTATCTGAATAGGTACTTGGGTGGAGTTCAGTTATGCCTTTCCATATTTCGGAATAACTATAATAAAGCATCATCAGTAACTATTGAATGTTCAGATGGTATTACACACCTGTGACACCCTTCAGAAATCCTTCAGAACATTCAGATCATCATTAGTTTCTATCCTAGTTGTTAGCTGTGAATGATTATGCTAAACTTTTTTTTTTTTTTTTGTGAGAGAAAAAAATTCTAATTAATCTTCTTTTTATTAATCATGTGGATAGTTTACTACATTCGTTCATAATATTGTTTTGTTCTTTCCTATTGAGCTTCTTAGGGGCTTTCCTTTAAGAATGCCTGTTTCTAAACATGCTTTCTAAAATGAAAATTAATGTCATGAGAAACCAGATTATCTGAAACAGCTTATCTGTTTAAACACTAGGGACTTCAGGTCTCTCAGTTGCTTCCTGAATTCCTTAGTCCTGGTAATATTGCATCACTGCACACTGCATTTTACATTAGCTTTCACATTAGCTTTTTCTTTCCTGCTGGCCAAGGTCATAAACATCACCAAGACAGACATACAAAATACCGAGGAATAAGAAAATGAAATGGATTGTAGGAACTAACAAATTGCACTACAAGTACATTATTCCCTTCACACTATTCCTTGATCATACTGCTTTTCAAAAGTTTGTAATTACTGGTAAAAAAATCATTCTATGTTCAGAATTTTAGAACATAGTAACAAATAGACACACCTAATATATAATCTATACTCTATAATCACCAGATTTAATTGGCAGGCTATAGCTATATAAAAAGGTATATAAAAAGTTAAAACTGGTTTACAGTTTTAACTACTACTATTTCACTAAAATCTTGGTTTTGCTTATCCTGTGAATCCTCATTCTAAATATTTCATATCTGAAAGTCAGTATATGACTGAAATGTATTAATATGAATGAATTTATTAAAAGTTAAAGACAAAATGTGAAATTTGAGGCCCTGATAAAATCCATGTCAGCTTCAGCATTGACTTTAAAAGGCTCAGGAGTTTACCCTGGATATAAAAGATGTATGGATCTCTTCCTTGTGATATCTGCTTTGTGAGTAGGAGTCAGTCCTGGAGAATAGTTATTATTATATAGCTATTTTTTTTCCCCACAGAATTTTGTGTTCACAGTCAGTAACTGAATTACTGATTTTTTTTTTTTTTTTTTTTCCTTGACATCTGACAAAAGTACAAAACTACCAAATAACATTCTGGTGTTTTTCGCTCCTTTACAGTTATTAGCAGTAAATAACATCAGTAAAACCTGAAGCATGACACAATTATATCAAAATAAACATAGAAACTGAGCAGAATTTAGTGAAGAGGTTAAATGTGTTTCCAGATCATAGACAACTGGAAAAGTTTGGCCTTTATCAGAGAAGTTACCATAGAAATTCATACCATAAAAATTCATTACCAATACTGATATCAAAACACTATGCAAGATATACATTTGCAGTGCACCTTAGGATTGCTTGTGTTGTATCACTGCTTATCTATGACTACAGCATGAGGAACCACTGATCCTGGAAACATAACTATGAATTATTTTACAGTTTATGTTTTGAACCAGAGCTCCTCCGATAACGGTACATGACAAAGCACATTTTTTTCAGATTCCCGGAGAAGGATCATATTGGTGTAACTGTGCAGAGACAACATGTAGGATAGACATATATTATCAACTTAATTAAATTGCCTCACCTTTGTTGAATTAAGTCAGACTCTTAATGTTACTTGAAGTAATTTATAGTAGTTTAATAGCAGTAAGTCAATCTATTCAAGACAAATTTTCTGGTTTAATATGAAAGAACACTTGGATTAATTCTGGCCATTTCATTTTACGTTATAATTCAGCCATGGCTAACTTTAATTAGAAATGTCATGCACACCAATATACAAGACCAGATACATTTTAATTCTCAGAATTAAAATTGTGCACTGGATCTATCTTTTGTTACTTTTACTAGAGAGGAAAATAGGAAAGGTTTAACTTAAAACAACAGTTTGGTCTCACTGTGTTTTGTTTAGTTTTATTTAACACTAGCAAAGCATCACTGAAGCTGTAATACAAACACCAAGCACTTCTAAAACAAAAGGACTATGAATTCTGCTCTATGTTCCATGACATTTCAGTGGGGTTTCAAATGATGCAAGTCAGAGAGAAATTGGTTGTACTTTTCATATATATAAACGAGAGAGTTGAAGCTGAAAAATTGCCCTTATCTGCTTTTGTGTTTCTAGTTATTTTAGCTCTTCTGACGTGAAGCTAACATTTTTAAACAGACCAAGCTAACTGAAGACTCTAGGAGTTTGGCCTGCATGGATATCTAAGGAACGCATCCATGTGGTATGCTGTATGAAATCTTAAACTGCTGGGAAAGCTCTTTTAAGAGCTATGAAAATACAAGTCAATAATTTAAAGCCACATAGGATTTTACTCCCTAAAAAATAAAATAAAAAAGTCCCATATTTACTACTGCAGATTCATTAGGTTTATCCATGTGGAACTTCTTTAAACTCATATTATTTGTTCTTCTGGATCTTATACAGCTTTATAAATCAATATTAAGGTATGCTGTGACCCTTCAGAGAGCAAGAGTTCCTTTGAATCTATTGCAAACTGTTCCACCAATGAATATCAGGAGGCTCTTAAAGCTCTTGGTTATAGGTCTTCTGAGAATTCACACAATGGTAAAGAGTTTGGAATTTTTATGAAATGTTTACTGAAACCAGTTCAGGTTTATTTGCAATACTTTTTCTAAATCAAATAACTGGACTTTATGATTTTTTTCTCTCCTAAACATATATTAGTATCTACCTACAGTGCAAACCACAAAACCTGCAGTTCAGCTCCACCCAGCTATGCCAAGAAGTTCCAGTAGAGGAACTCCTTTCTTTCTACTTATTTTTCATTGCTCTTTCTCCCTCCACGCACACCTCTTCTTCCACCTCCCTTCTACTTCCTATTATTCTTGTAATGCATATCTATGAATGTAAAATGCCAGTTAAACATTAGCTATTGTTATTCTCAATGGCGCTGCTATAACCTAACTGCCATAAAGCATGTTGTTATTTTTCATTTCACAAACTTTTTAAAATATAAAGCCCAAATATTTTCCAAAAGAAGATAGAAGTTAAGTACACTAACCAATAAATCTTATTATAAGAGTTTAAATGCCTCAATTCATATATTCTGCATGAGGAAAATGAACAAACAAACAAAAAAGAAAAACAATCAAAAAACTCTTAATGAAAATATGTGCCTTGACATTTTATCATCTTTAGTTGCCTCCTTTCCTTGAATTTCTTTGTCTGTAGATATACTGCATTTACCTGGTAGGGTTTTTATAGCAGAAGAACTGCATGGGTGGCCTCTGTGAGAAGAGTCCAGAAGCTGTCCCAGGTTATATAAAAGCCAGCTCCAGATGGCTCCAAAAGGGACCCCATGCTGCAGCAGGGGAAGAGAGTAATCATGAACGAGAGGAAGAGATGAAGCGGTATGGACAGACTGCAATTCCCATTCCCTGTTCCTCTGCACTGCTCAAGGAGAGGAAGTAGAAGAAAATGAATGGGGGAAAGGTGGTTTTAGTTTGCTCTTAGTTTCTCAGTGCTCTGGTCTGTTAGTAAAAGACAATAAGATATATTAATCTCTCTACATTTACTCCGTTTTGCCCATGACAATAATTGCTGAATGACCTGCTTGTACTTATCTCAACCCTTGAGCCTTTTTCCATGGTATTTTCTCTCCCTCTTCCTTCGAAGAGGGCTGTGAGAGGGTGGTTGTGGTGGAGTTTAGCTGTTTAGTGAAACCACCACAGTAGAAAAAAGACCAGCAGTGATTATTATGTTATGTAGCATGACCTTTTGTAGATTCTAAATTAGTAACTTTCATAAAATTATTCCTGCATGGAGTCTGATAACTTGTGTTTCACCAAAAGCATAGTCTATTACTTTCAAGACTTTGAGGAGACTGTGAAATAGAACTACCTTTGTTGCTAATAAGAGTTAAAGAATAACCACACAGTTTTGACAGTGAATAGCCACTGATTGTTATAATGCCTATCTCCTCCAGATTAAAAAACAACAGCAACAAATTTGTCATTCTGAAATTAATCTTTGTGAAATTCCTTATGTCTGTAATCACATTAACAGTCAATTTTTGATGAATACATATATATTTAAATATACTGTGTATAATGAGTATAATTAAATTATACTCACTGAACATTGTGAGTATAATTAAATTTGTTGTTTAAAGCACCTTTACAAGACAGCTCTTTGAGTTTGTTTTACACCATCTTCAATATTTAAAATGTTGCACTTTTCAATAGGAATGCTAGAATTGCATACAGTGACCAGTTCCAGTCTTATTACCATTGCATGTAGAGGTAAGCTTATCTCCCTAGTTTGTTTATTCTGTTAAAAGCATTTAAAGAAATCTGAAAGAACTCATACATACTCAGATGAAGTGGCTACCGAAGGAGATAAATTGTAGTTGTGTATTAAGTTATAAATCTTCAGGGATAATTTACAATGATTTGATTAAGTTAATGGAGTCTGCATGAAAATAGTCATAGATGACCTCAATTCAGAGAATGAGTGTTTAGCTGGTGCTAGGAAAAGAATAAACATTCAAATTCTCATCTTTCCTTTAATCCATGGCATTTCTACAGCATCTACCAGACTCTAATTTCTTCAGAGAATGAACTGTCTTACTAAGTCTAACTAACTCTGTTTATATATCTGTATTACTGTATGAAGATTTAAGTTCATACAAATGCAGGTTTTCTTTAATAACAGTCTGTTAGATTTCATAATAAAAATATCAGAATGAGGAAAAATGACTGAATTTCATACACACAAGATTCTGAAGAGGGAAGATGTCATTTTCAGTGATGATTTTAATGGCACTATTAATGAAGTAGTTGCAATATAGAGAACTATAGGTTCCCAAATGTGAATGGAACTCATAAAGGAAATGTTTCAAATACTCACTAAACAGGGAACAGCAACTGAGTTGGCTATATAATTTAGTCAACGTGTTTACGTAGAATACCTAGAATCTCCAAAATAGTGCAGTAGCTTTTTGCTGGTGCCTCTGTGTTACCATCATGTCTTTGATTACATATTTAAGATTCTGAGTTTTCTTGTGAGGCATGAAATATACAGAAACTCAATCTGAATGTGTTTTATATGTAGAACTGAAGGCATATTGCAACATCTGTGACTAAAATGTGTTATATAGATGGAAAACCAGTGTATTTGGTTTTTGATGTTATTGTTGCTTTTTTTTTTTCCCTCATGATTATGGTTTCCTTTCAATTAATATTATATCTGAACAATAACAACAAAAAATTAACATTGTATTCAACATGGGCATGAAAGCAGATTTAAAAGTACAGTAAACAGAATGTTGTTTTTCCATGCACTCTTATACCAAACTAAAGAAAGGATTTGTTTTTTTTTTAATTCCTCAAAAATTTGTTTGAAGTTTATTTTTTTGCACCAGTTAGTTTTATATTTTCATTTCAATGCTAATGGTAGGCAACCAGGAGGGGACACAACACTAGCATGTCTGGCTATATACAGGGTAAAATAGCTCACAATATATATTTTAAAAAACTGTGTCCTATAGAATTAAGATATTATTTAATGACAAGGGCAATTAAAATGAAAGAAATGTAACTGTCAAACAGTGTCATATTTATTAATTATATCATCACCTATTTCTTTTCCTCATAATGGCTATTTATAAAGCTAAATGAAGTAGACAGGGTCTGCTGTAGCAAAACTATATCAGTGCACACAAGCAGGGTCATATTGTATCTGAGAAAAAGGCAGATGTAATGCCAGAGTGTATGGCTGTTAGTTCTTTATATATACAAAAATACAACTTTTTCAAGGAACTACTGAGGCTTTTTGCTGAATATTGGTTTGAATTTGGTCCACCTATTTTCAAGATAGATGAATTTGAGACAAAATAGGCACAGAGAATTATTAGGAAAATGTGGAATCTTCTCATGAGAAATGATTGAAAATGCTTGACTTGTTTAGGCTAGCACACTGCAAGCTGGTGAAGGATATGATTTTGCTCTATAAATATATGGGAGAAGAGTTGAATATAGACGAGAGGAAAATTGTTCTGGGATTGACAGAAGTTTTAGGTGAAGAAAAAGAAAAAATGTATGAAGATTATGCTTAACGCAGGATTTCGGTTACCCGTCATGGTTTTCTCTTATAGAGACAGTGCCTGATAAACTACACAGTTTTTTAATGCTATGGCTTTCACAGCTTTATTCAAAACAATCAAGGAATTTCATTTTAACAATTTCTTTAGGTTTTCGCCTCCTCCCCTAACTGTCCCCTAAGCCACTGTCCTCTTTTCTATAGAATTCCACAGTTCTGCTCATCTCAAGCTATATCCTCTTTCCTTTTATTTTTATTTATTTTATTCTTTTCTCTTCTGTACTCAGCATGGCCACAAATGCCCATTTTAGGTTCTGTTACCTCTCTTTTTCCATCCAGACATCAGTGTTTCCTACTGATGCTCCAGTATCCTTTTCCTCTCTGCTCCTACCCATTTCCTATTTCCTGTTCCCCTCTCTCCTGTATAATTGTGCTACATGGATTGTGTAATATACTTTCTCACACTCCTACTGTTCAACTTTCAGATTTCTGTATTACCAAGTTTCTGTTCACTCATTTTTTCCTCCTAATTCCCTTGAAAATAGTTACCAGATGTGTGAAGGATGACTGAGAACATAATAGATGACCTCTTTCTGCTTTTTCATGTGCAAAGTGCCATAAACAGCACTGAAAGTGCTACCTTCAGCTCTGAAAAGCCTAGTTCAAAATAATTCTTTAGATTATTTAGCTGCAAAACTCTAAAAATACTATGAGCATATATTAATTTCTCTATGTTTCTTTCAGGTTTTTGATGAGTATATTTTGGCTAGGACTAAAGAAGATTTTCAGTGGCACAAACTAAATTTGCCTGAATGCCAATGCTGAACATTTTTCTGAAATTTCTTTGTTGCTCAGAGAATAAAAGTCAGTGTTCCTTCAGAAAGCAGTGGATGAAAACATTTTCCTCCACTTTTTAAATACTTCCAAAGCAATTTTCCTGAATCTTGCTCCAGAAATAGAAAATCAGTTTACTTTAACAACATTAGCATTGGGCAAGACACCCAAATTGGAAAATATATACAATATAGTTAAAGCATCGGTGTAGAGCATGAGCTTATGAGGGAACAAGAAGTTTCAGGAAATTGGGAGTACAATCACCATTACCAGCAACTCATATCAATGATTACAGCTATAATAGTAACAGTCTGCTTAAAGTGATGAATACTTTTTAAGTGACTCAAAACTTAGGTAAAGACTTTCGATTTAAGAGTTTCCTTTAAGAACTTGTAGGAGGGGAGGGAGGGAAGGAGATGTTAAAGTGTATCAAGCACTAGCAAAAGTCTTTTTTTTTTTTTTTCCTTTTTTTTTTTTTTTTAATAGAATTTGTAACTTTTCTCCAAAGACATATTTTCTGTGCCTAGTTGAACACAAAATATAAGTACTATACTGTTAAAATGTGAGCCATGGTACATAATAGTACTTCCATTTATCAGTTATTATAGACAAGGAAAATATTAATTTATACAACATTTTAAGGAAAAAAAGATAGGGAATCAATAATTAATTTATCTTTGAAGAAATGCTAATATTTATTATGTGTAAATTCACTCCAATAATTGGCCAAATTCACATGTGTCTTACTTTGACACCTACAGTATATGAGATACTTTAAGAAAATACCAGCAGTTTGTTAAATGAAAGATATTTTAATTACTGTAACTGGCACAGAAATCCCTGCTTTAAAATGGAAATTCTAGTCTTGACCTCAGCAGGAAGATACAACTTGCATTGATTATGTGGAAAGGTATAGGAAGCAACAGTAATTACACTGATTTGCATACCTAAATTAACATAATTATTTTTAAATACTAACTGTTTAAAATCCCAAGTGAGTTTTGGACTGTAATTGTAATGAGTGTGGATTACAGGAAAAGACAACAGTTCAGCTTCCCCAGTGATCCATCTAACTAAGGATATAATTTTAATTTTGCACTTAATTACTGTTTAAAGGATATATCACACAAGTGTCATTGTACATCTCTGGTTCTCTGAGGTTTAGGGAGATTTTATACTAATAGTAACAAAATACTATCTAAATCTTTGCTTACCTGCTTCCTGATACACAGCAGTTTATGTTTAGGAGTAGACGCTGTATTTTAATTATTGTTCAAGTGATAGAGAGATTTTGACAAGAAGTGTTTTGAGTATGTGTGACTCTGTTGGTTGGATTCACTTCACTTAACTTCATATATCTGCATCTGATCTTGCTCCCCTCAGCTTTCTTGGTAGTTAGTAGGGAGAACCAGAGAGGGCTGGAGATTTCATATAATTTGAGAGAAAATGTGTAAAATAAGCAATTATTCCAGAAGTGCCTGTCTTTCTCCATTGACAGAGCCTCAAAGGATTTGCTCAGATGAAGAAATCTGTCATGTAACTGTTTTTATTTCACTGGATTAATCCTACTTTATATTCCCAAACACTGTCCAGCATATCTGACTGCTATGCATAAGGTGCTTTCTTTTCCAGCAAATCTTCTCTAGAGTCTAAAGCTAACTGAGTAAACATAGAGAAAATACTTACAAAATTCTAACAGAAAAGATGTGTGTATTTATGTATATTAGCAGGTAATGCAAAAGCAGATATTAGTAAATACAGAGATTCAGCCTCAGTATCAACTGTTGGCTACCATCACTTCTGTCTGATGTTAATGTTCCACTATTGGATGTTGGTGTCTGCATTTCACTGTGGATGTTTGTGATTTTTTAGCCAAGAACAAATGAGAACATATTTGGTGTTGTTATGTCTTTTTAACTGGAAAAAATAAAAAAAAAAGTCTGTAAAATGATATGCAGATCTTTGATATTGTTTAGGAAAATTTATTGAGATTCTTTATTAAGTTGTATGACTTTTTATTAAAGTGTATGTAGTCATATGGTCTGAATTTTTCGGTAGACCTGTGTGATACCAGGAGCTGGACTTCATCCTTACGGGTCCCTTCCAACTCGTGATATTCTATGATTCTATGTTTCTAAGTGTACAAATTTTTACTATGGGTATGACAGTCCTGTAAAAAATCTGCCAAATCACTTTGAAAAAGAAACTTACAGTTTTTACTGACTACATAAATAAGATGTCATTACAGTTATTACAGTGGTAGTATAAAATAAGAGTGCAAGAATACCCTCACCATGATAGCATTCTGAATGGGGCCAGCTTGCACAAACTAAACACATTGTATTTCATTAAAGTATTTTGGACGCTACCTGTTATCTAAAATTTTGATTAAGTAGACTAAGTTTATCAGGAAAGTGAAAATAAAGAAAACTAGATTTTGGTTTCTAAACCCATTTGCTCATTCCTTCATTAAATTAACACAAAATACATTAGTTTGTTGCTGTTTATTTTTATCCATCAAACCTCATTTTTATTCATCTATGCATATATGTTTTTTAATATTAAAAAATCCATAGCTTATTAAAAACTACTTACAGTATAATGAATATTTGAGGTTATCCAAAAACTGCTCTGTCTTTGATCTTATTTTCTCATTAAGTACAGAGGTATAGTCTTTCACATCATCACAGAGAAATTCATTGCAGTTTGTCACCTTGTACACATTGTGCTCAGCAATACAGTTTTCTTTCTTCCTTCTTCAAGTTTGTAAAACATCTTAGAGTTAAATTGTGATTATAAAAATAAGAAAGTTATCTGTATTATCTGCCTGAAAATAAGATTTTTGCTCTTACAGTTGGGAAAAGACAAATTATCTCCTTCTCTGTTAAGAATCTGGGGAAAATGTATGTTTAGAGTCTATACAACCATGAAGAAAATGGGACATAATCTACTCTCCCAGCAAATATATGTGGTGAAATATTTGGTAGAAATCATTAATAAGGGATTTTTTTTTTGGTTTTGTTTTACCTAAATCTCTATGGACAGTGTGAGGCCAAGGACCAAAACTCTTCAATGTGTATTACTGGGCATGTTGTCTGGATCCACTGAGATGTCTTATTTCTGACTGCTTATAGAATATTCTGTTCATAAGTAGTTAGAGTCACTTGAGAACCATCCACATCCCAGTTATATGAACTGCAGAGATGGCTAGCAAGAGCCTTTTGGCTAGTGTAGCTCCTCTGAATTTGACAGCAACATCAGTATTCGGGTACAGTTAAGTCTTTATTTTCTCAGTAGTCTGCAAGGCAGTTTATCACTCCTCCACAAAGAAGGCATTGCCACATGAAATATGTCTTTATAAAGTTAAAATCTTTATTTGAAAAGTAAGAGTGAAAGTTGCTTAAATCCAGAGGATTTAACAGAAGTGTTTCTTGAAGTGCTCTAAAAGAATTATAGTAAGTTGTCTTTAGAGAGAAGAATCTCTGTGACAAACAAAGTGAGTTTCCTAGTAAAAGATTAAATGCCACATATCTTAGTTTCCCTTTCATCTTATTGCTTTAGTTAGTTCATGATAGAGTTTGAACATTACTGGCTAGAGTGTTTCTAAATAATTGTAACATGTCACCAATAGTGTTTGTTGTTGTTGTTGTTGTTGTTGTTGTTTCTATAGGAACCTCCCCCCCCCCTTTTTTTTTTTTTTTTTTTAAGATATATATACATTATAGATATCATACATAGCAAATTAAAGGTAGCAGTTTGATTTTCAATGATTTCAAATATTTAACCATAATAAGACAATCATTTATCTTTATGCTATAGAATATGGCTTTGGCAAGCTTGAAAACCTTTTGGCAGTTTATTATCAAAAAAGTCCTTCATAAAGAAAACCAAATCTCACTTTTATACTTGATGCCGTAGATGGGTTTTTTGACATAGGCTCTAGGAGTAAAGAAAAAAAGTCCCCAGCTCTTAATTTTTAAATGATATTAAAATTTCCTCAGTAATATTAAATATTGGAACCTATTTTTAAATAGTACTAAATATTTCATGGTCAAATACATACGATTTTGGTAGAATGTGTTTCAGCAAAATTTCCCTCTCATCTCCAGAAAATTTAAGCTTACTTAGTCTTGTGAACATTCAGCTGACAAAAATGTTGATGCTTTCAGGGATGATTTTCTAAATGAGAGAAAACCAAGATGCTGGACTAAAAAGTTTTTGAAAATTAAAAGTCAAGATTGAAAATGCCTCTCATTTAACGAAGAGAAAACATGCAATTTTATTTATTGTAACTGAAAACACTCAACATGTAGCTAGAACTAGAAATCAAAGATAATTATTCTAATTGATTTAAGGATTTTACATATATATGATATATTTATTTTTGTATATTTTGGAAATTTTCCTAGCTTTAACTTCTCAAGAATGTAATGCAAAATGGTCTTTAACTTTAAATGAAAATTAATTTATGATGAGTGAAATGAAAAAAATACATTCAGATTTGGATCTAAACACAAATTCTTCTTTAAGCCCTTTACAGCTTTGAATTTATAATTTATAATTCTGATATTGTCTTCAGAGGATTTCCATTGTTTCAAAAGGATATCAATTGTCTCCTGAAGCTGTAGCTCCACTTTATCTTTCACTATCATCACAGTGTGGTGGTTTTATTCGGGTGGGCGGCCGAGCTTCACCACAACCTCTCTCTCACTCCCCCTCCTCAAACAGGAACGGGGAGAAAATATAATGAAAGGGGCTCAAGGGTTGAGATAAGGATGAGGAGATCACACAGTAATTATCGTGACAGGCAAAACAGACTCAGCATAGGGAGATGGTAAGATTTATTGCCTATTGCTAACAAGTTAGAGAAGTGAGAAACAAAGGAAAGAAACCAAAACCACCTCCCCCCTCATCCACCCTCTTCCACCTCCTCCCCCCAAGCGGCGCAGGGGAACGGGGGAATGGGGGCTATGGTCACTCTATAGCGCTTCTTCTCTGCCATTCCTTCTCGATCACTCTCGTCCCCTGTGCTTTGGGGTCCCTCCCACGGGATGCAGTCCTTGCTGAACTGATCCGGCTTGGGCTTCCCACAGGCAGCAGCTCTTCAAG
This sequence comes from Stictonetta naevosa, assembly GCA_011074415.1. Taxonomy (NCBI): domain Eukaryota; kingdom Metazoa; phylum Chordata; class Aves; order Anseriformes; family Anatidae; genus Stictonetta; species Stictonetta naevosa. The sequence goes on from CM021697.1 coordinate 101,440,669, forward strand.
AACTGCTCCACATATGGATCCGTACCATGGGGTCCATCCCTCAGGAGCAAACTGCTCCAACCCGGATCCCCCACAGGCAGCAGCTCCTGCCAGGTCACCTGCTCCTGCGTGGTCTCCTCTCCATGGGCTACAGATCTGGCCTGGAATCTGCTCCAGCAGGGGTCTTCCACAGTCTGCAGCCTCTGTCGGTGCAGGTCCGCCTGCTCCAGCGTGGTATCCTCCACAGGCTGCAGCACAGAAATCTGCTCCACCGTGGTACTCCATGGTGTACAGCATGGGATACAGCAGGGGGACAGCCTGGTCCACCAGGGACCTCTCCACAGGCCACAGGGCTGTGCTCTGTGCTCTTCTGCTCTAGCACCAGGAGCACCTCCTGCCCTCCTGCCCTTCCTTCCTTTCCACTGACCTTGGCGCCTGCAAGGCTGTTCCTCACTCCTCTCACTCTCCCAGCTGCTGTGTGGTGCAGCGTTTTTTTCCCTGTCTTAAATATGCTCTCACAGAGGCACAAAACAACATCACTTCTTGGCTCAGCTCTGGTCAGCAGTGGGGCCCTTCCCAAACATTGGGCAGCTTCTAGATCCTTCTCACAGAAGCCACCCCTATGGCCCCCTGCTAGGAAAACCTTGCCATGTAAACCCACTACACACAGTAACAATGACTTTTAGTGCAAACATTATCTGATAATTATAACAAGAAAAAAAAAAAGGAAAAATTCCATTCACTACACCTAATATACTTCCAATTGAATAATTTAATATTTTAAACAAATTTTCTCATAGATAGATTTCTGCAACATAACAGGATAGTAGGTAAATTAAAATACTTTAATATCCTTTATTTGGTTCTGAACCTCACTTTAGGCCATGTAAACATCTTTGAATTTAATAATTTCCGTATTTCAAATACTGGCCTAATTTGAAAGATGTTGCAATTGAGCAGAACAATGAACTACTAATTATGGCTTATTCTCTTTTTTCTCTTTTGTCTTTTGTTCAATCATATACTCTCTTTGTACGCACTGCATAAAACATTGTATCAAATTGTATCCTGTCAATGACAACAGGCTAGTCATTTTAATTCCTCTCTTTGGCTAATAACCCCTTTATTAGCAGACATCTGTTCTGCTATACTGTATTCTCTGACTATTTCTCAAAAAATAAAAAATAAAAAATCTTATTTTCTTCTATAGCTTGAGAACTTACTCTATTCCTTTTTTTTTTTTTTGAGTTTAAATTTTGTCTTATTCTGTCTCAGAGTAGATGTTATATGTATTGCTCATGACAATTGGGAAAAATTTTATGGTTTCTTTATTTTTTTTTTTTCTTACTACTTCCTGTTCACTAATTTTTGCTTTTTAAAAACATTTTGAAGATTTGCAGTCAACAACTAGTGACAGCTGCCAGTTCAAAGAGAAGGATTTTCATTGGTGCCAATAACGTAGAGATTTTATGTAATTAAACCGGAGGAGAATGATTTCAGATCAGCCTTATGTTCTGAATGAAGAAATCAAAAACTGCACAACTGACTAATCTTTCCAGGTACTAACATCTTAATCGAAAAATAGAAGACAGTGACAATGAAAAATATAAAGCTTTCATGATTACTTAAACAGATTAACATAATTTTCTATGACAAAAAAACAATGTAATAGAATGAGCTTTAGCATATAGGGGAAAATTACAAGATGCCTCTTTTATGGCATCAACTGGAAGTGAGCAGTGTCAATTTCACAAAATACTCTCTTTATAAATACTGGCTATAACAATCTGATAGGGTGCAGAAACATTCATAGTCTGTTCCTTGCAAAATATAATTTTGAAAAGCAGAATCCTTAGCTTCATTATGAAAAAGTATATGTAATGCTAGGAATTTTGTTTTCAAACATTTGAAGTTTTATATTTTTCACTAGTTAGGTTAGAATGAAAATGAGATTTTGGGTTCAGGCAATTTTAAATTATCAGCACCTTTATCTAATTTTGGCAAGTAAAAATGAATAAGTCAGATTTTTGCTGGGGGATTCTGTGAAAGAAAAAATAAACTAAATGTGTGATAAAAACTTATTAACAATGTTTTCCAGCATTTGCATCAAGGAGAGTAGAGAACACAGAAGATATCTTCAAAGCCTCTTTGGATTGTTAGCATAGCCCAGTGTCCTCCTAAATCTTTAACCTAGAAGAATGGATATGATCATTTGTTCAGCTGTGAAATTACCATCATTACAACTTAAAGAGATGTTATATTGATGCTTCTGATGGGAATCCCTCTCTTTTCACTTGTTCTGAAAAAGGGATTCCAAAGTCCAAGAGTAAAAGTAGGTATCTCTCATTTGCACTAAGAAAAAATGACTGTCCCCCACAACTAGACAATAAGAGGGCCTACAAGGCAAAGCAATCTCAAAGTTACTTTTCTTTCCAGCATCTTAACTTACAAGGCAGGCATGCATTGCTTCTCCAGACCACCAGGTAAGCAAAACAACTTGATTTTTTATATGAAATTGGAACATTTCTGTACTATGGGTGTCCAGCTGTCAAAGTCATTGTCACCAAACTGAATGTTTAGTGAACGATTGCTAATGTGATACAGCAGTAAAATACATCAATATAAAGTCTACACTAGTATTACCTATGACAGTTTTCCCACTGGAACTCCAGAATGATCTAAATTTTATTTTTATATAACATTGTCACTGTTAGGAAAACAATGTTACAGTAATATATAATGACATTGGAATTTCAGGAGACAGCGACAAGGACTTTAAAAATAGTACAGCCACTACAGAGATAAAGGTCTACCATCTTAGTCTAGAAAATAAATAAATAAATAAATAAATAAATAAATAATGAAATCCCATAATGTCTCCATTAATTGTAAGCTCCTCTAAATTGGGACCTTAGAAAAACATTTAAAACACATGTCCCCATGTTTGTTACTATAATGTAGAAAAACTCTTCCCAGTTGTTATCAGGAGACACTTTTCCAATAAACAATTTTATCCATATCTTAAAATTTGCTTTCTAAAAAGACTTCAGAACACTGGAGTCTTGCTAAGATGGAACATGCAATGTATTTGCTGCCTAAATCTGATTATCACAGATGCAGAATTGAACTGAAAACATCATGACATTGCAGATACTATTTTCTTTTTAACAGGAATAGAAGTGATTCTGCTGCTTTCCTCTTTTTTAAACACTTGATCATGCAATATCTTGGCAGGTATCTTTCTCAGGATTAAAAGTACTTGGGTTTAATCCTTCCTTTGCACAGGGAATAATATTGCACCACTTTAAAAGAGATTTCTCACCACCTAGCTCTCTGTTTAGATAGCACAGATAACAAAATTCAGCATTATACAACCTCAGACAGAAAGTAGGCATAATAGATCACAGTGTTTGGCTATAACATGATGTTCATTGGTTCAAATTACAACTCCACTTTGTTGCACAGAGTGGTGCTTGAGCTTGAAGCATCCCCCTGTGCCATGGGAGATGTGCCTCAAGATCTCCCTCCCACAGCCTTGAGGCTGACTGCCTTGATGATTTGTGCTGGGTCCAGGCAGTGCCCAGGTACTGGCAGGGTGCTGCGGGGTTGCTGCATGAGGCAATGCCAGGGCTGCCCCATGCCAGCCCCAGACAGTGCTAGCCAGCTCCAACAACACCACTGCAGCTCACTGCAGCCCCTGGGCCAACATAAGAAACGGCAAAACTTCTGGATACCAGTGATGAGTGATGAAAAAGCACATCAATGAGATACAGCCCTGTAAGCACCAAGGTTGGAGCAGGCAAAAAGGCAGGCAGTACTCCAGGTGCTGGAGCAGAGATTTCCCTACAGCCTGCGGAGATCCACAGTGGAGCAAGGAAAAGTATGCGGAGGAAGGAGTGGCAAAAACAAGCTGTGAGGTATTGACTACAGCCCTCATTCCCTGTCCCCCTGCACTGCTTTGGGTAGGTGGGGAAGTAGAGGGGTCAGGAGTGAAACTGAGGCTAGGAATGAGTATGAAGAAGGTGTCTTTAGTTTTTGTCTTTGTTTCTCACTGACCAAATCTATTTTAATTGGCAACCAATTAAATTAATCTTCCCCAAGTCCTGTCTACTTTGTTTTACACTAACTGGTAAGTGATGTTCCTCTCTTTATTTTGACCCAGGAGCTTTTCCATCATATTTTCTGCTCCTATCCTGTTGAGGGTGGGGAATGAGAAAGTGACTGATTGGGCATGTGGCCACTGGCCAAGATCAACCCACTGCTGCATATATTCAGGGAGATGGAAAATATGACCTGAAGTCCTAGAGGCAGAAAAGGAATGTAATATGGTTCTCTCACCATATAAGCTGTCTATAAGCAGTTCTGCAAGATCTCACTCCTGTCTAGAGACTGAAACAAAAATGATCAATTTCCTCCTCTTTCTCAATTGAAAAACCATCCCTTTTCAGGTTTTGAGAGAAAGGCCATGTGTGCACTTAGTTTTCAGAGAATCTTCAAAAAAAAAAAAATGCTGGAAGATATATTTTTGAACAATCTCTAGTCCTTATGCCTGTTTATTTGAAGAATCTTGTTATATATTTTTCTGTTTAACTGTTCCCATATTCGTGGTCCTAATTCTACTACAAAAGCCACATCGATGGGAGTAAATAGAAGAATCATATTCCCCAGAATGAATTGGAGGCATACTGTAAATTCACTGTGAATAAATCCAGAGTTAGTATTCACCATAGGCACTAAGAGGTGCTAGGTAATGAAAATTTCATAAATTAAGTTAAAAAGCAGTATTTCATTAGAAAAAAAAAATGTATCAAATCACTTATCTGACTGTGTTTTCATACTGTAACATAGACTTAAAAGTCTGTATATTTAAGCAAAACTGTCCAATTCACAATCCCAGGATTTAAACAGAACACAAGAAAGATCTCTTCTGATGCATTATAAGATTAAATTTGACTGTTTCTTGCTGTAATACATTAGTACTTTACAGTCATTCTGGGATGAAGCAATATATTAGATTCTTCATGTGTCAATTCTACATGATGAGTACCCATCATAGATCAGAAATTCTTATTATTAGTTCTAGTGCATAAATACATGCCCCTGTATTTTATCCCCCCATTTTATACCACTAATGTTATTCCAGGATTCAAGGTTGTTCCTACCTTCCTATACTCTGATCCTGTCGTGTATTGATGATGCTTCCTACTGGCATTTTTTATCACTGAATGTTCGGGGGATGAGGAGGGTTGAAGAAAAGAGCAATTAGACACACACATTAGCACATACTTATTTTTTAGCTTAAGGACATTAATGAAAATATCAAATAATGTTAATCACAGAGTAACTTTGGGGGAAATATGGTAATAATTTCTTTCTTCTATGACAGTTTTCCTTCAGTACAGCTTACTGGCACTTTTTGCTAGATCCTTCCCTAAATTCATATCAATTTCTGTTTTCTCCAGTTCATTGAATATCTTATATAGCATCATATATGAATTATAGGCATTTAGATAGGTTAGACAAACAGAATTTTCTACTTCTTGAAAACAACAACAACAACAACAACAACAACAAAACTTTCATAAAAGATTTTGCAGTAGCCTGGCATGCTATGTTTTGTTTAACCTTTGTAAAACAGATGCATTTTTTTCACAATTTCCTACATTTTTCCTTTGCTTTTCTATGTTTATTTCTCTGTAAAGTTTGAAATATCACATAATTCTGAGATTAAGTTAATGTTCCTTTAATTTCTTCCCTATCTTATGCTCTATGTTCCTCTCCTTTCCAAAACAAACAACAACAAAAACCCTGAGATGTTAACTTAGAAATCTTACATCACAATTCTTCTTTGTCTACATTACATGCTTACTCAACATGTCAAAATTCAGTTGTTTGAGCATCTTTCTCAACTTGAATGTGTTAACTCTAGGCGTTCATTCACTATCCATGGTAGTTATCTTTAAAACTTTCCACCCTAACACATAGGTCCATAGCATTTTCTTTATATTATTTTTAATTGAAATTTATTAAATTTGCATTACTTACTTAAAATGTATTTACATTACACTTTGTGTGTCTTTGTTTTCATTTCTAGAGATCTTAAAACTAATCAAGGGCCCAAAGTATGAAAAAAATTATCTTCCATTTATGATTATTTATTTAATTTTAGTAAAAAATGTAACAACATAAAAATATGTAGTTTCCCAAGCAACAAGAATGAATACTTAAACACATTTTCTTTCTAATACAGTTGTCTGTACCGCTTATGCTAAGGGATGTTTTGCAAAGCAGCATATATAGAGCCCTGTTCCCAAGAACTAATTTTGGTGGTTTATAATCTGAAGCTATTTAGCCAATGTAGGATCACTAAATGTTATTTAAATGCAAAAGTAAATTCTAAAAGTCTGCCTGGTGTCAATAGATGAGCCAAACACATTGGTAATGCTGATAGAGAGTAGAACTTCAGAAAGCCAAAGCTGAAGCAATGTCCCATTTGCCACCATTCTAACTGCAGAGTATTATATAACTAAACTAGTTATATATAAACCTAAATTTATGAATGACTTAATTGTGAATTAAGCTCACCTCTGCAATGAGAAGCAAAAAGTCTATGTACCAATTAAATCCTATTCAGTAGCTTAACATTCAGTAGCTTAACTGTTGTTTGTCAAAAAGAAAAAAAAAAAAAAGCATTTAGAAGGTTTTTTGTTGTTGTTGTTTTGTTTATTTGATTGATTCTTTGTGGCAGATGTTCTTGTGACTTCAATCAAACAAGAACAAATTCCTCTTGTCACTTGCACAATTACACTGAAGTCATACACCCGATGATTACCACTTGCTTGTCAAATACTGTTCAACTTGTCTGTTTTTCATAGCTAACAGTTTATCCTTCTTCTTTAATTTTGGTAAGTGCTGAGACCTACTGTTCAATATTTTGAGCCATGCTATAAAAATTGTTTTGTCCTTATAGTTACTGCCTTAATTATCACAAAGTGTGTGAGAGCCCAGCTCAGACAGAAAGTTAATGTGACCAGTAACTCAACAATTTTTGTTTACTATTTGTCCTGGTTTCAGTTAGGACAGAGTTAATTTTCCTCCTAGTAGCTGATGGGGTGCTATGTTTTGGATTAGGATGAAAAGAGTGCTGATAACATGCTGATGGTTTAATTGTTGCAGAGCAGTGTTTACACTAAGCCAAGGACTTTTCAGCTTCTCGCTCTGTCCTGCCAGCGGGCAGGCTAGGGGTGCAGCAAGAGCTGGGAGGGGACAGACCCAGGACAGCTGACCCAAACTGGCCAAAGGGGTATTCCATACCATCTGACATCATGCTCAACAATAGATAGGGGTGGCTAGCTGGGGTGGGGGGGGCGGCTGCTTGGGGTTGAGCTGGGCATCAGTCAGCAGCTGGTGAGAAATTGCACTGAGCATCACTTGTTTCGTACACACTATTATTATTACTATTGTTATTTCCTATCTTAATAAACTGTCTTTATCCCAACTCACAGGCTCCACTTTTCTGTTTCTCTCCCCCATCCCAGAGAGGGAGGGGGGAGGGTGAGCGAACGGCTGTGTGTGTTTAGCTGCTGGCCGGGTTAAACTACAACACTATTATATGTTTATTTTTTTCTAATGTTTGTGAATATTGCTCATAAAAGTGGTGTTAACTCAGACTAAAAGTGGAATGGGTTTTTAAAACAAGTTCTGGCATATCAGGCATACTACTTCTTCAGGTCTAATTATTTGTCATGAAATTGGTTTATATCTGCAGCCTGCTCTGCCTTAGCTTCTAAATTGGTTTATATCTGCAGCTTGCTCTGCTTTAGCTTCTAAGTCAAGATGTTTTAAAATATACTAAAGCTCATGCATGAAAACAAATGTGAAACAGACCTATTAAAAATCGTAACATTTGGTTAGCTAAGACAAAATTTGGATTTGTCTCAATGATGATAAAGTAGTGATTTTTTTGTGATGGTGGTGATTTTTTTTTTTTTTTTTTTACACTTAAAAAGCAAACTATAATGATTGGGAAAAACTGAATTTAGATAAATGGAACTACACAGATCAAAATTAGAGAAATTATCTGAATTTTCTCAAATTCTATGGTATAGATCAAATCAATCAAATACCCATTAAATGGTCATCTCTTTTTTGAAGTGATGCTTTGGAAGAATGTCTCAAATGTCTTAATTCAAACACAATGGAATCTGTCTCTTTCTGTGAAAGAGAAAATACCGGGAATGTCAGTAACAATTATGATCTTCCACATCTTAAAACATCCAGAGGTTATCTGGGAGTGGGGTGGAATATACATAAATATGGACATAGAGTTTTCTCTGTTTTCCAAACAGGGCAAAACTGGAACATATGAAATCTTTGAATGACACAGACTAGGAGAATATTTTATGTCCATGTATATTGCTTTTGTCTCTCTGTCCCTTGCTCTCTCACTCCGTAACTCACTCTCATAGAGCTATCATTCACAATGTCACGTTTAGTCTGAGAGGTCATAACTTAAATGCAATGAAAAAATGTCAGTTTCAACTTTCCTTAAATTGCATATAGGACTTCCAATATCACTTCTATCAGGTAATAATAGAGTAAGGGAATATTTCTGGTTAACATTCTTAGTCTACTACCATCCAAATTGCTTTAAGACTTGGTAATGTTTTTGTTTGTGACACCAATAAGTAACACTTATAATGTAGTTGAAAGGAACTAGTCTAAACAGTGACATATTATGTTCCAAAAAGCCTCAACAAAAATACAAATTCTAGAAAGCACATCTACTCGATTGTGTAATTATCTTCTTGCTGACAATCACGTATGTGAGAAAATAATAGTTTTTCATTCTAGTCAATGACAATCTATTCTAGAAATTTCAAACCAGACCATGATTTTTGGTACTGTATAAGCAGACTGCTATTGCATTATCATGGAATGGGAGAGATAAATCAGTCATTGAAATGGAGGCAGGTTAGAATGGATTGAAACTCTTTTAAGGTGTTCTCAACAATCAGTAGCAGTTTTCTTGTTGTGTGCTTCCAAAATAAGATAATAGAATGCCATATAGATCCTATTTATTCTTTACATTTACACAGGACTATAATCATTATAATATATTTTTGTGGTTCTATTTGCCAAGACAAATAGTATCACTTTAGTCAAACAGTTTAAAAAGAAAAATAAAATGTATTTTAAATAATATTTCTTTTTAAATGGAGAGCATGCCCACTGGAGAGGTCCCAGCAGTGAGAACAGGGATGAGTTATAAGCAGTCAGTAAAGACTACAGTGAGAACCTGTCCAGGAAGAAAGCAGATAAAGGAAGCTCTGAAGGAGCCACAAGGAGTAACAGTTGGGAAATAACAATAAAGCAGGGAACTTAAAAATTCAGAGCAGCTGGCTACAAATCTGTTTTTGCTTGTCACATTCCAGTTTAAGTACAGCAGTGTTAAACATCTGGTCATAAAACAATATGCTCTTAATAAGCACTTTTCACCTTACAAGGATTGCCACAAGTATGGGTTACTTTATGACATCTGATGAAGTAAAAGCATAATTTATTTTGACATATGTTATTGACATAAAATATTTGTTCTTACAAAGTAGTTACTGATATAAATTTTATTTATTGAATTAAAAGTCTTCAAACAAGATCAAAGCCTTCATTGTCATCAAAAAAGTACTTGTAACCTATGTAACCTACGTACTTAATAACCTATATTATGAAGAAGGGTTTTCACAAATATGGTCCCAAGGAGCTCTCATTTGTAATGGTAAAAGTAGATGTTTCAAGGGCCAAAGTCCTTTTCACAACCTGAATTGAATCTGAAGAGGACATGAAAATTATCACAAGCATCACCTCCTCTAGGACTTTTCTTCAGACTTGTGTTTAATCGAGATTTCAAGGCAAATATTAATTAAAAACAAACACATACACACAAACTAAACACCCACAAATTGTTAAAATTTACAAATCAGAAAGAAAAGACTGCAAGCATTCTCTCCACATGGCTGCATTTGTTTTCATTCTATTGGAAGTTAACAAGTAAGCTTTTTATTAAAGATATCAAAATTCTTCACAATGGTATCTTTTTTATGAGCAGTATTTATGCTTAAGTTTTCTTGCTATTAATGTGCTATAAATGCAAGTGCCACTCTCAACTGTAAGTGAGAGAAAGCAAGCCATGGTAAATTAAATAGTGTACAGGTAACTAGATTGCCATGAAAAGTCCTTGAAGAAGTGGATAGAGCTATCTTTCTGAAGAGCACTACTGAAGACAGTACTGGGACATTAACTTTTAATGATCAGTAACCACAGTGGTGAGAAGAGTTTTCATTTTTTATAGTGCAGATTTCAAACAGAAGTTCCCAAGGAATACTGCTTATTGGTCTTATTCTTACCGGTATAAACTGTCTTATAATATTGATCTAATGAACATAAGAACTCTGAATGCTGTAAACTACTTCTGAATTAGTTTACTAATCCAACTAATAGCTGAACTGCTTAGCTGGAAATTGTTTACAAGGGTTTCTTGATTCTCAAATTTCATTGCTCTCCTTTCAAACTAAGTCTCTCTTTGCATGGAGAAAAATTACTTTAGATTGACTACTGGAATGGAAAACAAAGAGAAGCTGAAACCCAATGTCCCAGTCTGGGAAGTAAAAATGTCACTCAATTTGCCTGTATAAAAATGCTCAGGCTAATTTAAACACATATTCAATGACTCCAGCAAAACCTGGAAAATCTCTGACAATGAAACAATTGCTAATCAGGATGTACATATGTGGTGCTGCCAGCCCAGGAAATGAAAACACAAGCTTAAGGAGTGATTTCTAGAAGATGTAGTGATGTGTGGCAATGAATAATCAGAGTAACATGTTTTATTTTTTGACTCTTTGCTTTATTCTGTAGCACTGTAGCTTAAGGAAAAAAAAAAAAAAAGCCAAAGGAAAAGTTCTCTAATAAAATCTGTCTTTAATTAGAGATTGGGTGAAACTATACTAGAAAATTCAACGGTTTTCTCAAGTGCTTTTTATATAAGAACATAGAATTACCTAGGGGTCCATATTTTAAATATATTATGTGTGTTTTCTTTTTATTTTCTTAAATTATGCATCTTTCATTATATTTGAATAAGATGAAACTATATATGTGTAGAAATTTAGTAACACCCTTTGTATATAGTCTGTATAAGTAGAAATGAATCTTTTCTTCATACTTTTATAAAATATTGATCAGTAATATATATGTTCTTTAAGCACAACATAGACTTGCATATTATGCAAAATAGTATGTAAGCATATGTACAGAAAGTGTTATAGGAATTTATAAGCAGAGCTAAAACTTCACCTCTGCGTTGATCTAAAATATCTGTATTACAGAAAATGGCAAGCTAACAATATAATCTTTATGATCGATAAACATTACATTGATAGAAGTTCTGTTCCTCTAAATCAGGTTAAATGGACTACACTCTATTCACAGACAGACAGAATCTCAGAATGATTAAAGTTGGAAGGCACCTCTGGAGGTCATCTTGTCCAACCTACTCTATTCAAGCAAGGACACCTAGAGCTGTTTGCCCAGGACCATGTCCAGATGGCTTTTGAAGATCTCCAAAGAGGAGATCCACAACATCTACAGGCAACCTGTTACAATGCTCCGTCATCCACACAGGAAAGAAGTGCTTCCTGATGTTTAGACAGGACCTCTTTGTTTTTCCAGTTTGTGCCCATTGCATTTTGTCCTGGCGTTGGGCACCACTAAATAGACCCTGGCTCCATCCTCTTTGCACTTTCCCTTCAGATAGCCTCCTCTTCTCCAGTCTCAACAGTCCCAGCTCTCTCAGACTTTCCTCATAGGAGAGGTGCTCCAGTCCACTGACCATCTTGGTGGCCCACCGCTGGAATCTTTCCAGTATATCCATGTCTTATGCTGGGGGACTCAGAACTGGTCACAGTACTCCAGGTATGAACTCACCAATAATGCTGAGCAGAGGGGAAGGATAACTATCCTGACCTACTGTCAATACTTTGCCTAACGCAGACAAGAATACCACTAGCCTTTGTAGCAGCAAGGGCACATTACTGAGTCATGTTAAGCTGGGTGTCTACCAGGACTCCCAGGCCTTTTTCTGCAGAGCTGCTTTCCAGCTGGGTGGTCCTCGGCATGTACTTATGCTTGGGATTGTTCCTCCCCAGGTGCAGGACTCTGCACTTCTTGTTATTGAACTTCATGAGATTTTGTCAGCCCACCTCTCCAGCCTGACAGTCCATCTGGATGGCTGCATGGCCCTCTGGTGAGTTAGCCATTCCCCCAGTTTTGTATCATCCATTAATTTACTAAGGGTGCACTCTACTCCATCACCCAGATCATTAATGGAGGTGCATTAATATATTAATAAGATGTATTAATCTGTTGGTTAGCAGAGTTATTTCAAATAGATTTTCTTAACCAAGATCAAGTTAATAAAATAAGGGCAAAAAGCAAGAGAAAGTAATACAAAAGATTGATTAAACTAGACCTTGATTTTGACCTTTTTCAAAATTCAAATGCATTTAGAATATAAAATCCTGACCTGCTTACTATTTTTATGAACGAATCAAGTGGAATTAATGATGTCAAAATACATGGGAAGACAGTTGCCATATGTCATAGAGATCTATACATGCACTTTTTCTTTTTTTTTTTAAATTTGAAAACCACAATATCTGTCATTAACAGGCTGGTTAGTTGTTCAGTTATTTCATTGATTTTCTAATCATCATTCTTGCTTATACAATAAGAAATTACACAAATGACTTCACTGTATCTAAACAAATGTGCATCATATTTAATCCTCAGTTGTTTATATCAAAAATCTTCTAAGCCTTCAGTTACAGGTTTACTGAGGTATAGTATAACTATATTGACCATATGTGTTTAAACTATATGTGTTTAAACATACTTTAATATCAAAGCATCAAACTTGCACATGAATTTATGATAGTTATTTTTATTTGCTTTAATTGCAGTAACATTTATATATTGCAGTCATAGATAAGAAGAAATACACCTAGATGAAGGGATTATAAATATCTAGATACATTCATTTCTCAGAGGAATTCAAGTACAAGTGACAAAATATAAGGTATTTATGGAAGAGTGGTAACTTCATGTGAAGCTAAGACCTGTGCTGAAAAGGACAGAATTTAACATTTGAAGTTTGTATCCAAGATTTCCACGAAACCTTGCCAGTTTATAAGCAGAAACCCAAAATGTTAAACTAATGAGGGTATGGCTTCATGTAAAGCTTTCAAATTATGTTCTAAAGTTTTTAAACTCATTTCTATATGATTGAACTGCTACATCAATGCTCAGAAGAATATATTCTTAAGTTGACTCATATCTTTATTGTTACTATTTTGGCATGTTCATTTTTATTGTACTTTTAGTCTAGTTAGTAATTAATATTAGTATACCAAAGAATAATTATACTTAATATCCAACTTGTACATGGAGATGTAAATCTCAGTTAAAATCTATGCAAAGGGGACACCTAAATACTTCCTCTTATGCCTCACCAACACATATTTGTGACACAGGACAAGACACCTGAAGCTTTTTTTTTTTTTTTTTTCTTTTTTTCTTTTTTTTCTTTTGAATTGGCATTAAGTTTCAAGAGAGTTTGGAAATAACATTACAACCTCTTAAATAAATAAATAAATAGGTAGATAGATAAATAAATACATAGGTAGATAAATAAATAAATAGGTAGATAAATAAATAAATGCTAGACCACTGAAGAAGAAAAGACCCGTGCCTGCGGAAAAAGAAGACTAATTGCTGATAAATGTATCAATCGTGAAAATCCACACAATTACAGAATTGGAAAAGAAATGCAGTTGTTAATTTGTTTAACTAAAGAACTAAGTTAGAAGTAAGTTTTTTTCTTTCTATTGGTTAATAAATATTTGATAACTTTAGAATTTTATTTTATTTTATTTTATTTTTTTGCATAGAGGTATAAATACCTGCTTTTAAAATTATCTAGTTCATGAACCTCTGAAACTCTCCCTACAACTTGTCTCTCTAAGCACATGGAAAATTGGACTCCAAATATAGAAAGCTTTATTTATTTATTTATTTATTTTTCCATAGATAATGGTTCATAGATAATATTTTCCATTCTGTTTAGCAAAATACTGAAATCTTAATGCCACAAGCAGAAAGAAAAGAATGGTTTTCCATTTTCAGTTATTTCAGCATTTAGGACTGTCAACACATTTAATTTGAAGAGCTGACTTCAATATAAGCACTTAAAAACATGGAAGCTGTTTTTTCTTTTTTCTTTTTTTTTCTTTTTCTTTTCTTTTCTTTTCTTTTCTTTTCTTTTCTTTTCTTTTCTTTTCTTTTCCATTTTTCTTTTCTTTTTTTCTCTTCTTTTTCAGTTTATTCTCTTAATCTGTTAATCATCACTGCTAAAAATTTTCAGAAGTATGACGTGGTGCCATCTATGATGGATTTATGAGAGTATTGTCAGCTAATTTTGAGGAAATCCACAAGTTGCAACTTAGCAGAAATATTTCCTGCACAGACTCCAGTGTGGTAAATCCATGTTTTCAGATTCTTGGACTTACATATATGTGTCAATACTATCAAATGCTTCATTCTCCCCCCCAAAAATAACACTTATTTTGTTACACTGAGAAGAAAGACACCCTTTGGAATAAGTTACCAAACTATTTTCATTTCATTCATCACTCTTCAGTTACTTCTTATACACTTTTTTGATTGCAATTTTCCTGAGTGAAAGCTGAGTGAAACAACACTGAAAATGCTACCTGGCAAGATGATGAAGAACATATATTAATAAAGTATCAACAATAAATTTGTTTGCTGATTTTGACAGAAATGTCATAGTTCCACCATCACTGTTTTATAGTATTAGGATTTATATCAGTCTAAAATATAAAATTTTCACTACACACTTATGAAAGTTTATATCAGAAGCTTATATCAGAAAATATATCAGGGATTTTTGGTAGAGAAACAGATAAATTAACTGTGTTTAAACAACAACAACAACAACAACAAAAACCTCTGATTTAAATGATTCATTACAATGTCACACATGGCTGTATTGTGCTTTAGTTAAGATTCAATGAATATTGCCAGTATAAACTTCTTACCTTCTGGTGTTCATAACATGTTAGAGTGAGTTAAGAAAAGAACAACAAATGTGATTAATGGCTTGGTGGGAATGATGGAGATTTTGTGTGTGTGTGTGTGTGTGTGTTAATTATAGAAAGATTGGATAAAGAATTACAGTATACAGGAAAGAGTTCTTCAGAGGGTTTTTTGGGCATGCAAACTGTGTCAGAAATAAGTCGTCATTTGCCTACCAGAAAAATTAGTAGTGTACTGTTGAAAGGAAAGTAATGTCCTAATGCTTCTTTCATTTTAAAGTAGACATAAGGAGGGTGTATAAATCCATTCTGGACTGCTTTACATCAATACCATTTGTCTGTGTAACAAGTAGGATTGTTTCTCTGTGCACTGCTTTTGTCCTGGAGAAAGCCTTTAAATATACATTATTATTCTGTAGGAGATATAGGCAATGATTTTATATTTTTAGCTTCTTTTTCCAAAATAACCAATATAGTCTCAACCAGATAATCAGGAAGTGGAAGGCAGTATTAGTTGTTTGTTTGTGCTATATTTGTCATTACAGATGTAACAACAGACAATCTAGAAAAAAAAAAAAAAAACCACCACCACCAACAATAACAAAAAATAAAATAAGGACTCTAAGCATCTGAAATAAAGTACTTTAAAGAACATCTCACACTTAATGTGATTTTATTCATTGAAAATATCATACTTTTTTTTTTTTTTGAATTTACACTACTCATGTACTGAATGTAGTGGATGTTCTCAGAGACAGAAATTGGATGTCAGGGGTTAAAATATCTTGTCATTTGATAAATTCTATGATTCTGTGTTAACTGTGGCATATGACAGACTATGTAAGAAGTAAGTTTGTTTGCTTTTTCACTAGATCTGTCAATTTTATTTGTGAATGACCACACAAGAGAAAACAAACAAGCCAATAAAGATCAAAATTAACACCTCAAATGCAGATCAATCAATTAGTATACTCTGTGGGGAAAAAATAATAATAATAAAAAATCAGTTATCACTATGTCTTTCTAAGAAAGTCATTTCTTTTTTTTTTGAGGCATGGAATAGGATTATATATTAAACATTTGTTCCACTTTCTGCAATGATCCTAATGTTTTTGTAATGTTATCTGAATATAAAAATGTGTGATTCTTAGATGTATTCACTGCTATTGATTCTGCTAAATGATATTTCTGTAGTATAGTTCTGTGTGGTTCACATATTTTGAGTTTCATTTTGACTTTTTTATTCTATCTTTCTCAATTCTTAAAGCATGTTGAAACAATGGGACATCCCCCCACATTTATTTTTTCTATGTTTTATTTGTGATGCTCTGCAGCGAGTTTAACTTCTGGCAGCTGGACAAAAATATACTGGCTAGCACTACTTCTTTCAGATCTGCTTTTAGAAACTTACCTCATGATGCTCTGTACAGTTTACCTGACTTGCACCAGTGGAAAATGTCTTATCTTATATTCTAATTTAGCAAAGTAGGGTTTACTTGCTCTTTAAAGTAGAGTTTTTAAGTTACTAATGTGCAAATATCTTCAGCAAGGATAATGGAGTCACTCCTTTGCACTGTTGACCATTTGGCTCCTTTAAAACACAGTTGCTCAAGGTCTTTAATAACCCAATAATATTTGTTTGGTATTATGCCACTACAGGTACTTGAGATGATAGCAAAGCCTCAAAGATTTCTGGCTTGAAGGAAGAAACATTTATTTTCATTCAATCTGTATTAATCAAAGCATTTTTTTTTTTCATATTACTCTCAATACTGTAGAATAAGAAATTAAATCAGAGATATATCCTGTTTATTTAAAGGTTTATTTAAATGTTTACTTTTGTTGTTTTAAATACTTGTGTTAAATAAGGTGCAATGTCATTTTTAAAATGGCAATTACAATCTGACATGCTAAAGTTCTCAAAAGCCTTAACTTTAATAACAATACAAGATTTCATTTCATTTCTTGTCTTTTCTCAAAATGTACACTATATCTCTACAATTTATCCTAAAATAAAAATAATTCTGAAATATGCTTGTTGTCCAAATAATGCAAACAAACATCACATAATGGGGTTACATCAGACTGGCAACCTGTCACTAGTGGGGTTTCCCAGGACTCCATTTCAGTATTAGTCCTCTTCAATGTTCTCATAAATGATTTGGATGAAGGACGTGAAGGTTTTTGAGCAAATTCATGGACAATACCAAATTGGATGGAGCTGCTGACTCTGTTGAGGGTGGTAAGGTCTTGAAGAGAGATCTGGACAAATTAGAGAGCTAGGCAATCACCAACAATATGAATTTTAACAAGAGCAAGTGCTGGATTCTGCACCTGGGAAGGGGCAACCCTGGCAATATGTACAGAGTGGGGGATGAGATGCTGGAGAGCAGCCGCACAGAAAGGGATCTGGGGATTTTGATCAACAGCAAGCTGAACATGAGCCAGCAGTGTGCCCTGGCAGCCAGGAGGGCCAACTGTACCCTGGGGTGCATCAGACATGGTGCATTGCTAGCTGGTCAAGGGAAGTGACTGTCCCTCTCTGCTCTGCACTGGTGAGGCCTCACTTTGAATACTGTGTTCAGTTCTGGGCGCCACAGTATAAGATAGATATGAAACTGTTAGAGAGTGTCCAAAGGAGGGCAAAAAAGATGGCAAAGGGTCTAGAGGGGAAGACATATGAGGAGTGGCTGAAATCACTCAGTTTGTTCAGCCTAGAGAAGAGGAGACTGAGGGGAGGCCTCATGCTGGAGGCCACCACATTTGACTTTTCTCAGTTATCACCATTCCCTTCTGGCAGGTCATATGGTGTTTTTGCACGTTCATTAACTCATCCTCTTCCCAGACTGTACTGAACAAGTAGAGATGCAGACACCCAGACACCATGACGCTGCTCATTCAGTGGAATAGAAAACAGTAATAATGGAACCTAAACTATGGGACTTTTTTTTTTTTTTTTCTTTTTTTTCTTTCCTTTTGGTACTCACAGAATCACAGAATATTAGGGATTGGAAGGGACCTTAAAAGATCATCTACTCCAATCCCCCTGCCTGAGCAGTAACACCTAAATCATGTCACATAGGAACACGTCCTGGTGGGTTTTGAAAGTCTCCAGAGGTGGAGACTCCACAACCTCCGTCCCCTCATCCAGACAGAATGGGCTCCAAAAAGAAGGGGCAATTGTTAATGAGAAGGAATATTGCTTCAGCTGGTAATAAAACTGCATACTATTCTATGACCTAGCTTGCCTTTAGAAATTTCATTTTCAGTTTCTGTACTGTCTGAAACATTTTAAATAGTAAGCTCTAGGCAAAGATCTGAGAACTTAATTGCTCTGATCTACTTAATTGCTCTGAGAACTTAATTGCTCTGATCTATTATTTCTCCATTGAAAATCATGGGAGTGAGGAATTATTTTATTTCCTAGGTGTTTTAGTTTTTTTTTTTCTTTAATTTATTTATTATTTTTATTTTTAAGATCATATTAAGGTTTATAGCTTTTGTTCCTGAAATTAGTTTTCATGTTTTGCTGTCTCTGCTGGATGTTATGTAATTATGTTAGGAGATCCTGTGGTTCTCATTATTCTTTCTTGCTTGCTGTTGGTGCATATAAATAAATTTCAGTCTTCCCTTGTGTCCTACACTGTTTACAACCAAATTATTCTTGGCAGGACTATATTAGGAAGGATACAACGACTTCTGTTCTAGTGAGTCCATGCAGAACGCAGCTGTATTCTACTGGATGTTCTCAAGGGATGGCAAAAAGTGCACTAGGTTCTGCTGTTAATTTCTGTGACTGGAACAAGTCTGAAGGAAGGCATGGCATAGGTATGAACTTGAATTTTTGTAGATGAGATCCCAAAGTGGTATTTCACTAAGACAATAATAAAAGCCATTGTGAAAGTTACATTTTAAAATTACTTTGGTTGGCACAGCATGTTTCCCACAGTCTGGAGTGACGTTATGAATACTAATCATTTTCTCTCTGCTTCTTCAACTTGACACAAGACTTTTCACTAAACACTACACAGTACATATGCTCCTAACTTAACAATGTTCATTTGCCATTATGAACAGCAAGAAAGAAATATGTTGCCTACCTGGAAATTCCCTTTGAAATCCTGATACAACTAAACATTTGGAGTAGAAGGTTTGGCTTACTCTCAAACTAGGAAGAGGGATTACCAATTTTTTACTATTTTTATTCTTTCCCATACACCTAGAATCTAAGAGGGGGAAAAAACAAAACAAAACAAAACAACAACAACAAAAAAAAACATTGAAGAAGCTTATTTCCTTTCAATGGCTAGAAAAAGCTGCATCTAGTAATGAATGCATTTCTTGAGGAGATATCTTTAGCAGTGAAACATTTTAATATTTTTTTTGGACTGACTGCAAAGCCAAGTGACCAGTGTAATGAACAGCAGAAAATAGTGTCAAGCATGCAGGTGAATGGAAGAAGAAGAGGAGACAAATGCCATTTAAGCAACCTTAACAGTTAAATGACCTTACCTAGAGATCCGACAAGTCACTGGTAAGACTTTGGTGAAGTGTATAAAAAAAGATTGTCCCTTATCTCTGCTATATAAACATTAATTATGAAATAGAAGAAGAAATGAAGGAAAGAAAGATCAGTAATAAAAACTAATGTGGTAATAAATAGATCTGTAATAAAAACTTAATAGAATGTTGTGCAAGATTGTATTACATATTAAATATGACAACATTTTAACGTGTATTACAGGTTTATCTTTGGTATATCTTTGGTGCTTATATATGGCTCAGCATACAAACAATTATGCTTTTAAGTAGCTGAGTACTAATAATATATGTGATTATTCATGTTTGTATCAACATCAACTTTATAAATATCAATATAAACAAAGAAACAGTGTTTTTAATAATATTTTACTATGAAATTTGAGTGGTGGCAAGTTTATAATAGCTTTAACTTTTTAACCAGTCATCCTGCTAGAACTGTAGGACTTTAGAAGTGATTTTGATTGTGCCACCATGCATTTTTGCAAGTTATAATATTTTTCACTTTTACAGGTTAGTGAGGAACCTACATTATGTATTCCTAAATACTTAAAGTTTAACATGCATATGCTGTTCTTTAATTATAGTTTTAGCATTTTTTAATGTGAAACTGAAGTTGCTGCAAAAGATAATGCACATAAGAATATATATCTACAAAGTAGGAGAGATTTTACTGTCACTGAACTTGCTTACTTTTCTTCCTCTTCCAAAATTGTTCATTCTTGTCCAGCTACTTTGAAAACAATGTTCTTTACCACTACTTTCCATATGACCATTTAAAAAACTTTTAAAACTAAAAAGCAGAATAATTTGTAGTATTGCTTAATCCCAATTTTTGTCCTTAAAAATCACAACACATATTCATAAGTTCAATCAATCAATCAATCAATCAATAAATCTACTGTTGCTAGTTATTTATTTTAGTGGCAAACAGGTTCAGACCAGAATTATTGTAGTTTTAAAATTAATCTAGATCACATAAAACTGATGCAATACTTGCTAAATTTTGTTTTTTCAGAACAAACAAAACTAATATATTTTGTGAGGAAAAAGCTGTCTTCATAGCATTTCCAGCTTCCAGAAACTTAATGAGAGGGCTTATATCTAGTTCATTTTTTCTAACAATTGAGGTTGATAAAATTTCAGTGAAACCCCTCTCCACTTTGACTCATTATCCAAAACAAATTTCTACTTCTTCCCATCATTTCCATCATCAGGAAGAAATTCTTTATTATGAGGGTAGTGAGGCACTGGAACAGGTTGCCCAGAGAAGTGGTGGATGCCCCGTCCCTAGAAGTGTTTAAGGCCAGGTTGGATGGAGCTTTGAGCAACCTGGTCTAGTGGGTGTTCCTGCCCACAGCAGGGGAATTAGATGATTTTTAAAGCACCTTCCAACCCAACCCTGATTTCCATCAATATTTTGTATTGATGAGGACAGGAATTAGAAATTATCTATCAGAGATTTCTTGTTTGAATACTTATATAGACGTTTTCTCTTTTCTTATAGGCAACATTTATTTTGTTTTTGCCAGAGACATAAATGTTAATGGGATGAGTCTTAACTCTTATGGTTAGACATGTTGCTTCACAAAGAAGGCAAATCTGGAAGTGGTAAAATTTAGACTCCAGGACAGGCAGGTTTCTTACTTTGGATTAGCATGTAGTGCCTATCTTTTCTCTCACTTTACAATGATAATCCCATTTCTGGTGATGGAAAACCAAACCATGCAAATCTTTCCTGCCAATCCTCCATCAAAACACACTTATGATGGTACAAAATCCAGGTGCTTCATTAAGGCCCTTTCCTTCGAGTTGTTCAAGCAATGTTGCAGTCCACACTGAATATAATCTTTAACAGGACCAAGTGGGATTCATGTCATGGATATCAGAATATTACAATAATATCAGGGACAAACATATTACATATATTTAGAATTGCTTTCCTACAAGGAATTTTAGTATTAAGTGGGTCCTCATCTTTTATTGGACCATGATTTTCAGTTTTCTCTTGTTTATATGCATTTGCATATTTCATCTATATTCTGGTTTTGATGAATCAAACACAGAATGAGGCAAATTTTTTTTTTTTTTTTTTTTTTTTTTCCAATCACCTGTTTTTCAGGACTGTTGTGGTTTAACCCAGCCAACAGCTAAACACCACACAGCCGTTCGCTCACCGTTCCTCCTCCCTCTCTGGGATGGGGGAGAGAAACAGGAAAGTGAAGCCTGTGGGCTGAGATAAAGACAGTTTATTAAGGTAGGAAATAATAATAATAATAATAATAATAGTGTGTATGAAACAAGTGATGCACAGTGCAATTGTTCACCACCCGCTGACCGATGCCCAGCTCAACCCCGAACAGCCGCCCCCCCCACCCTGGCTAGCCACCCCTATATATTATTTAGCATGACGTCAGATGATATGGAATACTACTTTGGCCAGTTTGGGTCAGCTGTCCTGGGTCTGTCCCCTCCCAGCTCTTGCTGCACCCCCAGCCTGCCCACTGGCAGGACAGAGCGAGGAGCTGAAAAGTCCTTGGCTTGCAACGCTGCTCTGAAACAATTAAAACATCAGCATGTTATCAGCACTCTTCTCATCCTAATCCAAAACATAGCACCCTACCAGCTACTAGGAGGAAAATTAACTCTGTCCCTCTGTCCTAACTGAAACCAGGACAGGGGCTTTTTTTTTTTTTTAAAAAAAAAAAAAAAATCTTTAAATCTTAATCCCTTAGACCTAAATTGGTAGAAATAATTTAAAGCAACCGCCTGTAAATTTTCAGTTCTGTTTGTACACTACTATTCTAGTTCAATCCAGTCATGATAGGAGAGTCTAATAATTTGAAAAAATCATAACATATTTGTATTACAATTTTTATATGTAGTTTTTGCTCCCCACAGACATAACAGAAGACATAACAGCAATAGCTTATTAGCTGAGAAACAAAGCTAGTATTTTTACAGTTGTAAAATGTCAGGCTGTGCCTTATGTCTATAATCTTACACCTAATGCCATCCTCCACTGTCTGGCTATACTTTACTCTTTCATTAGACAAAGACAAAAAAAATAAAATAAAATAATAATCTATCCTTCTTGCCTTCTTTTCTCTCTCTCTGTCCTTTTCTTTCCTTGCTTCCTTGCTCATATTACTTTAATAAACACTGGAGACATCTTTCCATTTATTTATTTATTTATTTATCTATTTATTTATTTATTTCTGTAAAAGAAATGTTACTTAATAATTGTTCATAATGGAAAACTTTAAAAAATTGGAACTCAATGTAGTCATTATACAATTTATATTTTCATGTTACAAACTGCTCTCTTGACTAAAAATTTTCTACTCCACCTTTTTTTATTCTCATTCCAGGGCCTGCTCTATGAAGTTTCCTCTAGAAACATGAAATTCAAAGGTGTAGAAAAAGGTGCAGATGGAAAATACTACAAAAATCAGCCATGCTTAAAAACAAATGTTAATATGACAAGAACCTGTCTTAGATCAAATTCATTTACACATCTAAAAAATTGTGTTAATTAATTAATGCTGTAGCTATGATTTCAAAATGTTATCTATGCAATCAAAACAAAAATACAAAAATGTTAATCATGAGTAATGTAGAACAGAAGCCTAATGAGCTTACAAAAGGTAAATTGATTAATTTAAACATAAGTGAGCAAATTACTTTGCTAATCAGGAATTTATTGTAAAATATCTTGCATTTTGAAAAAAAAAATAATCATAGCTTTAGAATGATAATATGTTGTGAATTCTATGGGTATATATTCTAATTTAAAATGAAAATTAAAAACTGCTTTTCCATTGGGGAGCCCTTGTATTCTTGTTTTTTCTAGTGGACACATTCTTCTTAAAAGATATTTTCATCATAGCACCAAGAGAATGTGTTTTCCTGAAATATTTATTTCAGAATAACATTCATTTTAAAAAGCAAAAATTACAATGTTATGCAAACACTTCTTTGCATGAGTAACTTTACATATGTCTGATGAACCAATAATTGATAGGAATAAGGTTCTCCACACACCCATTTTCATTCCATTGAGCCCTAAAAGTATCAATAACAAATTAATACTCTAAACACGTTATTATCCACATTGAATAGCTACCTGTGCTTTTCAGTATCTACTTAAATAGTATTGGAGTTCTGATATAAAAGCTACCTCATCTGAGATTTGATCTATTTTTTTTTGAACTTTCCAAGCACCTTGCCTGACTGTCAGAGATGTTCTTTATGTCTTGCATTCTTGCTTTCTGCTTACTGCAATATTTGATTATGTAAATAAGCGTGGGAGGGTAACTCATGAATTGCTGCAGGTCATTAAGGTCAGAGCTAGATACTAGGAAAACATGAATTATTGCAGAGATTTTATTATTAATTTCAATATGCTGTATGATTATATATATATATTTGTCTAAGAAAAGGATTTAGTGAACCTGTGCTAGATGTTTTCAAAGGTATTTCTTTTTCAGACATCATCCTGATACTGAAACAAACATGAGAACATCTTTTAAACACCATTTTTTTCAGGCTGCTTAGGATGCTATTTCTGGAACCTGTCTCATCACCTGAATAACCTGATTATTACAATCTTATTCTTGAGTGAATTACTGACATTTAAGAGACTAGTAAAAAACTACTTATAGGAATTTATGAATAGCAAATGATATTTCTTCATGTTAACATGATATTTTAAGGAATAATGCTGTTGTGTGTTAACTCTGGTAGGCAGTCACTCACTCCACCTCAGTGAGATGGGAGAGAATCTGAAAATAAAGGTGACAAAACTCACTGGGTTCAGATAAAGACAGTTTAAGATGCACATGCAAGCAAAGAAGTACATGAAATTCATTTAATACTTCTCACAAGCAGGCAGATGTTCAGGCATTTCCAGGAAAGCAGGCCCTCAGCGTGTGTAATGGATGTGTAATGGTTACTTGGGAAGAAAAATGCCATAACCATGAACATCCGCTTCCTCCTTCTTTCCACTGGATTTTACTGCTGGGCACAACACCATGTGGTGTGGTGGTTTGGTCTGTTTGGTTCAGTTGTCCTGGCTGTGTCTCTTCCCAGCTTCTTGTGCACCACCAGCCTCCTCGCTAGCAGAACCCTTTTGAGAAACTGAGCCTGTGTAAGCACAGTCTAGCAACAACTAAAATATAGGTGTGTTATCAACACTGTTTTGGTCAAAAATAAAAAAAGATACACTATATAAGCTACTATGAAGAAAATTAACTCTGTCCCAGCTAAAAACAATACTAAAGCCTACGTTCATTAATACCCAGTATTCTTTCTTGGGGCAAAACAAGCTAACAAGCAAAAATTATAGTGAAATCTAATATTTTAATTTCTCCAAAACAATTTATGTATCTGAATTTTACATGTATTTTAACTACTCTAAATTAGTCTTAACTTTGTTTTTACTTTACATTAAAATTTACCTTCACTGATACCTAAGTCAGGCCTTGGTCTTGTAGGTCTGGCTTCAGGGCTCTCTTTTCATAAAATAGAAAGTGAGCTCAGTTTGTTTCTCAGCAGTTATGTCTCAACTGTAAGCTGCATTGTTAAAAAAATTACTTCTCAGAAAAAAAAAAAAAATAAATGCTAGTCAGTGTTACCTCACCTAAAAAGCTGTGTGATCAAAAATATGAAAATATTTGCACTGAATTATAAAACACCATGGAACTTGCCAAGTTTTTTTTGTTTGTTTGTTTTTGTTTTTTTAATAAGTGATTGTTCTCATGCTTTCATGATTGATAAAATCAAGAGTATTTGCAAAATAAATGCCTAAAAGACGTTTTAGAACTACACGAGAAAATATCAAGTAGAAAGCAAGCCTGTTATTCTTTATTGTTGTACTTTAATATTTTTCAAACACTGACCAGATTTATTTTTATCCACTCTCTTTTGAGTGAAATTACTTAATAAACCCTAAACTGAGATCAGTGCTACTTAGATTTTAAAGTGGGATGGAAAACTGTACAACTTCATTTTCAGATCATCTAAACACACGCTCACTTTGCATACAGATACATGAAGGAATACATGAGAGAGTTAGAGTATTTTGGAACAGAACTTGGGGTAGGCAACAAGGAGATCATAAAATGGAATTGAAGGAAGAGGAAAGAACTTCAGATATGTGATAGTAGGATTCACGGGTGCCATGAAGTAGAGATTACTATAGTTTCAATTATGTAGTCAATATCATCAGCATAACTTTGTCAGTGTCACCATATTTTCCTTCTCCAGTTCATGTTGACAATTTTGATGTTTGGCTTTATTTAGTTCTCTTGTTGTAATGCGTTTACATGGCAAGGTTTTAGTAACGGGGCCACAGAGGTAGCTCTGTAAGAAGAATCCGGAAGCTGCCCCATGTTTCAGCCAGCTCCAAAAGGGACTCACCACTAGCCAGAGTGAAGCCAATAAGCAATGCTGTTTGCACCTCTGTGACAGCAGATTTAAGAAAGGAAAAATAAATGCTGCACAAGAGCTTTTGGGAGAGCAAGGAGTGAGAAACAGCCTTGCAGACACCAAGGTCTGTGAAGAAGGAGGTAGAGGATGTGCTCCAGGCACTGTAGCAGAAGTTCCCCTGAGGCCTGTGGAGAGGTCCCTGGTAGAGCAGGCTGTCCCCCTGCAGCCCATAGGTCCCACGTGGAGCAGATCTCCATGCTGTAGCCCGTGGAGGAGCCCCCACTGGAGCAGGTTTATGTGGCCTGGAGGAGGCTGCGGCCCATGGAGAGCCCCCGCAGGAGCAGGCCCTGGGCCAGAGCTGCAGCCTTTGGAGAGGAGCCCATGCAGGAGCAGGGGGCCTGGTGGGAGCTGCCACCCATGGGGGACCCACGCTGGAGCAGTCTGCTCCTGACAGGTGGACTCAATGGTACAGAGCCGTGTTGGAGCAGTTCTAGAAGAGCTGCTGCCTGTGGGAAGCCCACGCAGGATCAGTTTGGGAAGGACGGCATCCCATGGGAGGGACCCCACTTGGGGCAAGTGAAGAGAGTGACCATGAAAGAGTGGATGAGGCAAAGTGCTGTAGAGTGAGTGCAGCCCCCATTCCCTGTTCCCCTGTGCCACCCAGGGAGAGGAGGTGGAAGAAGGTGGAGGGGGGGGAGGGGGGGGGGGGAAGATGTTTTTAGTTTGTTTTGTTTCTCACTTCTCTAGCTTGTTAGTAACAGGCAATAAATCATACTATCTCCCTATGTCTGTTTTGCCCATGATGACAATTGTTGAGTGATCTCTCTTTCCTTATCTCAGCCCTTGAGCCCAATTTCATCATCTTTTCTCCCCCTTTCCCTTTGTGGAGGAATGAGAGAGCAGTTGTGGTGGAGCTCAGCTGCCCACCTGAGTAAAACCACCACCACTGTTTACAAAATAAATTCCTTGTTTCTAAATTGTGAGGTGGTGAGTCTTTAGCAGCAAGACCAGTTATTCTCTGGATACCCAGCCCCTTGAACTGGTAGATGGGGACAAGGAGCAGAATGAAGCCCTCATAATTCATAATGAAATGGTTAGCAACCCGCTACTCCAATTATATGTACACAGGTCTATGGGGCCAAATGGGATCCACTGGAGTGTACTAAGGGAGCTGGCAGAAATGCTTGCCAAGCCTCTTTCCATCATTTATCATCAGTCATGGCTATAAGGGGAGGTTCCACTTGAATGGTAGCTAGAAAATGTGACATCGATTGACAAGAAGCACAGGAAGGAGGATATGGGAAGCTACAGGCCTGTCACTCTGGCTTCAGTGTCAGGGAACCTCATGGAGCGGATTGTCTTGAGTGCCATCACATAGCACTTATGGAACAACCAGGTGATCAGGTCCAATCAACATGGATTTATGAAAGGCAGGCCCTGCTTGATGAACCTGGTCTCCTTCTCCGACAAGTTGAAGTGCTTAGTGGATGAAGGAAAGGCTGTGAAAGTGGTCTACCTAGACCTTAGTAAGGCTTTTGACACCATTTCCTGCAGCATTCTTCTAGAGAAACTGTCTGCTCCTGGTTTGGATGGGTATAAACTTCATTGGGTTAAAAGCTGGATGGGTGAGTCATGGTGAATGGAGTTAAATCCATTTGGAGGCTGATCACTAGTGGTGTACCCCAGGGCTCAGTACTGGGGTTATGGGGTCAGTTATCTTCAATATCTTTAACAATGATCTGGACGAGGGAACTGAGCACACTCTCAGTAAATTTGCACCAAGTTTGGCATGAGTGTTAATCTGCTCGAGGGTAGGAGGGCTCTACAGAGGGATCTGGGTAGGCTGGACCAATGGGCTGAGGCCAACTATATGAAGTTCAACAAGGCCAAGTGCCAGGTCCTGCACTTGGGGCACAACAACCCCGTTCAATGCTACAGGCTGGGGGAAGAGTGTTTGGAAAGCTGCCTGGGGGAAATGGACCTGATGGTATTGTTTGACAGTTGGCTGAATATGAGCCAGCAGCGTGCTCAGGTGGCCAGAAGGCCAACAGCATCCTGGTTTGTATAAGAAACAGTGTGGCCAGCAGGACTAGGGAAGTGATTGTACTCGGCTCTGGTGAGGCCGTACCTCAAATACTGTATTCAGTTTGGGACTCCTCACTACAGGATGGACATGGAGATGCTACAGAATGTCCAAAGAAGGGCAATGAAGCTGGTGGGGGGTCTAGAGAGGGTGAAGGGTCTTATGGGTAGCAGCTGAGGGAGCTGGGGTTGTATAGCTTGGAGAAAAGGCGGCTCAGGATAGATCACACAGAATCACAGAATAGTCTAGGTTGGAAGAGACTTCCAAGATCACCAAGTCCAACCTCTGACCTAATGTTAACAAGTCCTCCACTAAACCATATCACTAAGCTCTACATCTAAACGTCTTTTAAAGACCTCCAGGGATGGTGACTCAACCACTTCCCTGGGCAGCCTATTCCAGTGACTAACAACACTTTCAGTGAAGAAGTTTTTCCTAATATCCAACCTAAAACTCCCCTGGCGCAATTTTAGCCCATTCCCCCTTGTCCTGTCACCAGGTACGTGGGAGAATAGACCAACCGCCACCTCGCTACAGCCTCCTTTAAGGTACCTGTAGAGTGCGCTAAGGTCGCCCCTGAGCCTCCTCTTCTCCAGGCTACATAGTCCCAGCTCCCTCAGCTGCTCCTCGTAAGACTTGTTCTCCAGATCCCTCACCAGCTTCGTAGCCCTTCTCTGGACTCGCTCAAGCACCTCCATGTCCTTCTTGTAGTGAAGGGCCCAAAACTGAACACAGTACTCGAGGTGCGGCCTCACCAGAGCCGAGTACAGGGGGGACAATCACTTCCCTGGACCTTCTGGCCACACTGTTTCTTATGCAAGCCAGGATGCTGTTGGCCTTCTTGGCCGCCTGAGCACACTGCTGGCTCATATTCAGCCAACTATCAACCAATAGTCCCAGGTCCTTCTCTGCCAGGCAGCTTTCTAACCACACATCTCCCAGCCTGCAGCTCTGTTTGGGGTTGTTGTGCCCCAGGTGCAGGACCCGACACTTGGCCTTGTTGAACTTCATACAGTTGGCCTATCCAGATCTTCCTGCAGAGCCTTCTTATCCTCGAGCAGATCAACACATGCACCTAACTTGGTGTCGTCTGCAAACTTACTGCGGGTGCACTCCATCCCCTCATCCAGATCATCAATAAAGATGTTAAAGAGAACTGGCCCCAGTACCGAGCCCTGGGGGACTCCACTAGTGACCGGCCTCCAACTGGATTTGACTCCATTCACCACAGCTCTCTGGGCCCGGCCATCCAGTCAGCTCTTAACCCAAAGAAACGTATGCCAGTCCAAGCCATGAGCAGCCAGTTTCCTGAGGAGAATGCTGTGGGGAATGGTGTCAAAAGCCTTACTGAAGTCAAGGTAGACCACATCCACAGCCTTTCCCTCATCCACTAAGCGTGTCACCTTGTCACAGAAGGAGATGAGGTTCATCAAGCAGGACCTGCCCTTCATAAACCCATGCTGACTGGGCCTGATCGCCTGCTTGCCCTGCAAGTGCCGCATGATGATGCTCAAGATAATCTGCTCCATGAGCTTTCCTGGCACTGAGGTCAAACTAACAGGCCTATAGTTCCCTGGGTCTACCCTGTGTCCCTTCTTGTAGATGGGCGTCACGTTTGCTAGCTGCCAGTCAAGTGGGACCTCCCCTGATAGCCAGGACTGCCAATAAATGATGGAAAGCGGCTTGGCCAGCTCTTCCGCCAGTTCTGTCAATACCCTCGGGTGGATCCCATCCGGTCCCATCAACTTGCGTACATCCAAATGCTGTAGCAGGTCGCCAACCATTTCCTCGTGGATTGTGGGGGCCACGTTCTGCTCCTCATCTCCTTCCACCAGCTCAGGGTACTGGGCGTCCAGAGAACAACTGGTTTTGCTGCTATAGACTGAGGCAAATAAGGCGTTAAGCACCTCAGCTTTTTCCTCATCTCTGGTAACTACATTTCCCCCCACATCCAGTAAAGGGTGGAGATTCTCCTTAGTCCTTTTTGTACTGATGTATTTATAAAAACATTTTTTGTTGTCTTTAACAGCGGTAGCCAGATTGACCTCCAGATGAGCTTTGGCCTTTCTAATTTTGTCCCTACCCCGCCTCACAACATCCTTATAATCCCCCTGAGTGGCCCACCCTCTTTTCCAAAGATTATAAACCCTCTTTTTTCTCCTAAGCTCAAGCCACAACTCTCTGTTCAGCCAGGCAGGTCTTCTTCTGCGCCGGCTCGTCTTTGGGCACGTGGGGACAGACCACTCCTGAGCCATTAAGATTTCTTTCTTGAAGAGCTCCCAGCCTTCCTGGGCTCCTCTGCCCTTCAGAACCGCCTCCCAAGAGACACTGCCAACCAGTGTCCTGAACAGCTCAAAGTCAGCCCTCCAGAGTCCAAGACAGCGGTTTTACTGGTCCCCTTCCTGACTTCACCAAGTGTTGAGAACTCTACCATTTTGTGGCCATTCTGCCCGAGACAGCCCCCGACCACCACATCTCCCACCAGTCCTTCTCTGTTAGTGAACAGGTCTAGCGGGGTACCTCCCCTGGTAGGCTCGCCAACCAGCTGCGTCAGGAAGCTATCTTCCACGCTCTCCAGAAACCTCCTAGACTGCTTTCTCTGGGCTGTGTTGTGCTTCCAGGATATGTATGGGAAGTTATAGTCCCCCACAAGAACAAGCGCTGATGATTTTGCAACTTCTGCCAGCTGCCTGTAGAACTCCTCATCTGTCTCCTCATCCTGGTTTGGTGGTCTATAACAGACCCCCATCAGGATGCTTGCCTTGTTGGCCTTTCCACTGATCCTAACCCATAGCGACTCAACCTTATCATTCCCAGCCTCAAGTTCGATGACATCAAAACACTCTCTAATATAGAGAGCCACTCCACCACCCCTTCTGTGCTGCCTGTCCCTTCTGAAGAGCCTATAGCCAGACATTGCAGCATTCCAGTCATGAGAGTGGTCCCACCACGTTTCCGTGATGGCAACCAAGTCATAGCCTGACTGCTGCACAATGGCTTCCAGCTCCTCCTGCTCGTTGCCCATGCTGCGTGCATTAGTGTAGATGCACTTCAGTTGAGCCTTTGCCTTCTCCCCAAGCCTTGCCATTGTTCCCCCTGGCACACCTTCAACAAGCTCTGTTTCATCCCCATCCCCCTTCTTACGTAGTTTATCTGCCCTAGTTTACCTGACAGCTCCCTTCCCCTAGTTTACCTGCTAGCTCCTGGGCAAGGATCTGTTTTCCCCTTGGAGACAGTTGGGACCTGTCTGTGGCCATCAGGCCGGGTGCTGAGTAAAGCATCCCGTGGTCGAAGAACCCAAAATTCCTGTGTTGGCACCAGCCTCTGAGCCACGTGGTTATCAGGTGGGCTTTCCGTGTCCTCTCTGAACCCCTTCCTGCCACTGTAGGGATGGACAAAAACACCACCTGTATTCCTGCTCCGTCCACTAACCGTCCCAGCCCCCCTGAAGTCACGTATTACAGCCTTCAGGCTTCTCTCAGCAATGTTATCACTGCCAGCCTGGACTGTCAGTAGTGGGTAGTAATCGGAGGGGCAAACCAGGTTGGGAAGCTTTCTGGCAACGTCCCTGACCCTGGCCCCAGGGAGGCAGCAGACTTCCGTACAGGTAGGGTCAGGCCAACAAATAGGGCCTTCTGTTCCCCTGAGAAGCGAGTCACCCACAACGATCACCCTTCTTTCTTTCTTGGTGGAAGCAGTCTTGAGGCGTGGAGCAGACTTCCTTGCCCTAGGCTTCCTGGGTAAACTTCCTACCACATCCTCATCCACCGCTGTCTCAAGCTCCATCTGTTGCATAAGGGCACCTGGGAAGGTGGGGCAGGTAGGGGGGGGTGTTTCCTGCAACGTCGAGCAGGAACCTGTCTCCATTCCTCCTCCACTCCTGGGTCCCCTCCCACTGCCCGATAGCGACCGGGCAAGGGGGTCCACCCCCATTTGGGGAGTCTCACTCCGGTACCTCTCCTTCAGGCCTTGCAGGGAGTTGTTCCACCAGTCTATCTCCCGCTCGTACTCCCTGATGGCCATCAACCTCCCTACCTCCTCCTCGAGCTCTGCCACCAGGCTGGCCAGGTCACCCACCTGCTTGCACCTCACGCACACAGTATCTCTGCCTCCCTCAGATGGCAGCAGCAGGCTCTGACACTCCCTGCATCCAGAGACCTGAACTGCCGCATTTTTGAGCGGGCAGTCTGTCTGGGTGGCTACGGACTTTCTAGAGAGAGCTCTCTGCCTAGCGTGGACCATTGTGGCCTAGCTAGTGGTAGAAAGCCGTTAGATGAGTTGTTCTTAGGGGCGGGGGGGATCGCTTTGCCCTCCCTGCTTGCCCTGCCTGCGCGAACTGCCACGCAAACTGCCATGCCCTGCCCTTCCGCCGTGCCCCGCCCTGTTTGCCCGTCCTGGTCGCCGCGCTCCTGGTCGCTCGCGCTCCCCAGGGGCTGCTTTTGAATGGCTGGGGAGGGGGTGCTGTTGGCTCCGCCTACACCTCGTCAGCGTCCCTCGCGAAGGGCTGCCAGGTCGTGGCAGCTCCCTTGGCTGCCTCGAGTGGCCTCGATGCCGGGGAAATAGCCCTGCCTGTCCCGATCCCCCGTTCCGTGGCAGAACGCGTCTGCCCCGGAGCCGATCGCCTCGGCAAGATCTTATTGTACTTTACAGTTACTTTAAAAGAGGTTGTAGCGAGGTGGGGGTTAGGCACTTCTCACAAGCACTAAGTAAAAAGATGAGGGGAAATGGCCTCAAGTTGTGCCAGGGGAGGTTTAGTTGGGATATTAGGATACATTTCTTTACTGAAAGGCTTCTGAGGCATTGGAACAGGATGTCCAGGGAAGTAGTTGAGTCACTATTCCTAGAGGTCTTCAAGAAACACATAGATGTAGAACTTAGTAGCATGGTTTAGTGGTGGACTTGTCAGTACTAAGTTAAGGGTTGTACTAGATGTTCTTAGAGGTCTTTTCCAACCTGAATGATTCTATTATTCTATGATTTTTCACTTCAATTTGAGAATTTCAGTGGGGGAAGGTGTTGTTTTACACAACTTTACCTGGAGCATCAGAAATCTGTAGTCTTCTGCCATATACTCACAGTCTTTGCAAAAATCTCACTAAAATCTGTCTTTCTGTTTTGTGCATAAAGCTATTAGATTTCTTGTAATTTATAATTACAGTATATTAAATATACATTAAAAAGCATTAGATATTTCATCTACTGCTTTAAAAATACATTTTTAGATCATCTGCTTTCAATATGCTGCTGGTGTTAAACCCACTTAATCTCACTTTTATTATGAGATGGTTCACAGAATCATAGAATCATTTAATTTGAAAAAACATCTAAGATCTTCAAGTTGAACTATGAACATAACACTGCCAGGTCTACCACTAAGCCACGTCCCAAAGCATCATAGCTACATGTCCTTTGAATACCTCCAGGGAGGGTGACTTTACTTCTCTGGGAAGCCTGTTCCAGTGCCTCACACCACTTTCAGTCCTCAGAGTCTGTATATCTGCAATTAACTTGGATACTAAGAAACTTACTGTAAGTCGGTTAATATCAGTGAACATTCTTCCTCTGTAACTGCAAAATTTATGTAATGTTGCAAAAATCTTTTGAATGCCTGTTTTTAATTAAAAGTAAAACCAAACCAAAATAACAACAACAAAACCTATTGATTTTGCAGTATTTCTTTTTGACTCCTTTGCAAGAAGAGAAGAAGGAAAAAAGGGCTATGGATACTTTGCTCCTAAAAGAGTCATCAAAGCCCATTCACCTCATTTTGACAACTTCAGAGCATAATAAGCTCTGAATGTTTAATGTCCCTGTCTTGGAATTGGCTGCATAAATGACAGCATTATGCCTGCAGGTTTAATTTGTGTGAGTAAATCTTACCCAAGTAACATCATTGCGAAACTGTTACAGTTAAATTACTGATAATTTGATAGCAAGGTAAGGTGATGACTACACTTTCAAATAAGAGCAGTTGAACAGAAGGACATTTTGTCCACATTGCTGTTCAAGTTCCAGCATGCTTCATGTTTGGTCATTATCAAAGGACTGGACTTGCCACTGTAGAAGCTTTTAAGTATTAAAGAATTTTCTTTTTCAAGGGACACACTCGGAGTCAGATCCCCTGGAGAAATGGCTGCTCTACATGGTAAAAAGCCTCCTCATCCCACCCCCCCCCCCTTTTTCAAAATCAGTTGACAGTATTTTCTTCTATTTTCTTCTATGTTCATTACGTTATCTAAGCATTAGAGTCTTGAGTCTAACATTAATTTTCTGATATGCTGTGGAGTTAATTTTTTTTTTTTTTTTACAAATTCTGAACACCACCCGCCCAGCATGGTTACCATCTTGAGCAGAAGCACAGTCTTGCTTGTTCTTTAACTTCATCAGTTGTAACTAAAAGGTGATGTATAACTCCTGAAAACTTCAAAGTCAACAACAGATAATTAAGTCATTGCATCTATTAGTAAACAGAACTAAAAAAAAAAAAAAAAAAAAAGTTGCAATGAAAATTCAGAATGTATATGCAGACATACACATATATATGGTATGTATACATATAAAGTTATTAAATTCATAATTTTTTTCAACAACAGAAAAATAAATTTCTCAATTACAGGAGCTGGAAAGCAGAAGAAAAAGGACTAGGAAAATACGTTTTCTCTTTAAAAAAGACAGTAACTTGCTGTGCCCATGAAAACAATTTAAAGCAGTGCACAGCATGAAAAACACAGCAAGGAACTAAGAAAAAAATGTCTGTTGTGGGTTACAGATTTCTTTCTTGCAGTCTTTTTTTGTGCTATAGAGGAAGAGTTCTTCAAAAATATGAATGCTATTTCTTCCAAAGTGTACCCTCCTTTGAACCTTCCCCTGCTGGTTTTGCAGTGGCTCTGCTCTTCACTTGCCAAGTTTGCTCTGGAATTCTTATAGTTCAGAAGGTTGAACAGAATCAATGGAGACACTCCAACACTTATTAAAGTTAAAATGACCATGCAAAACTTAAAATAAATAAATAAATAAATAAATAAAAGGTTTTGTACAACAACCCTTGTGAGTTAGTAAAACTTCCAGTTTCCTTTAACACTGTTGGTTAGATTTTAAATGAAGAGTATTACATGGTTTTACAAATTTGTATCAAGTGTTTACTATTATATTTTGCTGGAGTGTTGTAGGTCTCCAAATATTGGACTCACATACACCAGAAAATGCAGAAAATGTATGTATTTTTCTTTATAATTTGTGGTATTTTGTGCAGGGTTGCTATATGTTTTTGTTTTCCAAGTAAGTGATGTATGATTTATTATCTAACAATGATTACTAACTAGAGGTTTTTTGTTTGTTTGTTTGTTTTTCTTTGTTTTGTTTTGTTTTGGTTGGTTGGTTGTTTTTTTTGTTTAGTTGGTTGGTTTGGTTTGTTTCTCTGTTAGGGAAAAAAAGAGGATAGGAAGAAAAAAAGGTGATTGTTTTAATATGAGAAATTATCCATTGTACTGAGCTAGTTATACTGTACAAAGTAACATTCGAGTGAATAATCACCCTAAAGTTAATTTTGCATGTTAAATATTAGACAGAGATTAAATATATCTAATTAACCTATCTTGAGAATAAAGCACTCAGCAAAACATAAACCAGTAGTTTTATTATTTAATAAAAGTGTGAAAGTACTCAGTTTTAGCGTATTAAAATAGAATATATTAGTTTCTAATACTATAGCCATGGAATGATATATAAAGATACACATCATAAGAGGCATTCCAAATATTTTAAAGAATACCACGAAGAAGCATGATTTATATAACTAAAACACTATAATAATAACAATAGTAAACTAGGGTGTATCCTCTGAAGATTAAACATTTGTCTGCTCATTAAACAAAATTCCTTTCAGTAAACAATAAGCAAGACATTCATTCAGATACTGAGTAGTGGGTGCCAAATATTTCAGTCAATCTGAATGTGGGGTCAACCCATCACTTCAGGAACAAACATAATATTCCCAAAATCTATACTCAGCAAAAGTAGCAGATTAAGTCAGTAAAAGACAATATCGGTACTATCTGTGTGGGGAAACTCAACAGAGCTTTTTAGATATTATATACAAAAATTAGTTTTGTGTGAAATGCATTTATTGAATGAATACTGAATTACAGAAAGCCAGATAAACTTCTTAAAAAAGACAATTAAGAGACATTGTATCAGTTCTTCACAATATCATATGTTCATTCAACTAAACCACCTTTGAACTTCAAGGAGGAAAAAAAAAAAAAAGCAGAACGCACAAAATAAAAGCCTTTTGAAGAAATACTGCTGATCTGAAGCATATTCCCAGTGGCCTGGCTAGCAGAGCTTCAAAGTGCGTGATGCTAGTAATTTAGCTGAGTAGAAAAGCTATGGGTTATTTAGTGTTGCTTCCATATCAGTTTACATATGTTATGATGTGTTATCTTGGTTAAATATCTCATATCTACATTTGGAAACAGGCTTCAGCTATTTTCTAATGAAATTAGTGATTAATCCACTAATTTTCCTACTTAGTTTCATTGAACCAATTCTATAATAAATCACACATTCCAGCTATCTGATAAGAATATTATACTAAAGTCCATGGAAGTCAAACTGAAGTGTGTCACTAATTTTGACAAGTTTAGAATTAGGCATGTTTTTTTTTTTATTATTATTTTTTTTCCTATATATCAGTTATGTGTTTATAAGTGGTCATAGCATCATAGAATAATTCAGGCTAGAAGAGACCTTGAGAGGTCTCTTGAGGTCTTGAAGGTTCCAACCTTCTGCAGGGTTAAACAACATCACCGGATAACTGTAGTGGGTTTACATGGCAAGGTTTTGGTAGCAGTGGGCCACAGGTATGGCTTCTGTGAGAAGGATCTAGAAGCTGCCCAATGTTTGGTAAGGGCCCTGCTGCTGACCGGAGCTGAACCAATAAGTGATGTTGTTTTTTGCCTCTGTGAGAGCATATTTAAGACAGGAGGAAAAAAAAAAACACAACAACAACAAAAAACTGCACCACCTCACAGCAGCTGGGAGAGTGAGAGGAGTGAGGAACAGCCTTGCAGGTGCCAAGGTCAGCAAAGAAGGAGGCAAAGAGGTGCTCCAGGTGCCGGAGCAGAAGTCCCCTGTGGCCTGTGGTCAGGACCATGGTGAAGCAGGCTGTCCCCCTGCAGCCCATGGAGTACCACGGTGGAGCAGGGTTCCACTCTGCAGCCCGTGGAGGAGACCACAGTGGAGCAGCTGGACCTGTACCGACAAAAGCTGCGGCCTGTGGAAGACCCCTGCTGGTGCAGATTCCGAGCCGGACCTGTAGCCCGTGGAGAGGAGCCCACGCAGGAGCAGGTGACCTGGCAGGAGCTGCTGCCTGTGGGGGACCCAGGTTGGAGCAGTTTACTCCTGAGGGATGGACCCCATGGTATGGACCCATATGTGGAGCAGTTTGTGAAGAGCTGCTGCCTGTGGGAAGCCCAAGCCGGATCAGTTCAGCAAGGACTGCATCCCATGGGAAGGTCCCCAAAGCACTGGGGACGAGAGTGATCGAGAAGGAGCGACAGAGAAGAAGCGCTATAGACTGACCATAACCCCGATTCCCCCGTTCCCCTGCACCACTCGGGGGGGAGGAGGTGGAAGAGGGCAGATGGGGGGGAAGGTGCTTTTAGTTTCTTTCATTTGTTTCTTGCTTCTCTAGCTTGTTAGTAATAGGCAATAAATCTTACCATCTCCCTATGCTGAGTCTGTTTTGCCTGTCACAATAATTACTGTGTGATCTCCCTTGTCCTTACCTCAGCCCTTGAGCCCTTTTCATCATATTTTCTCCCCTTTCCTCTTTGAGGAGGGGGAATGAGAGACCAGTTGTGGCAGAGCCGATTAAAACCACCACAATAACCTGCTCCACTGTTTCTTGTCCTCATTCAGACAAATGTTTTGCTTATGTTCATCTCAAGCCTCTCTTCTTTCAGCTTATGCAAATATGACAAGCATGCACACTAATTCTTAAAACTAGTCCTTGGCTTGATCTTCATTTATTTCAGGTTGATCTCCTCTGAGCCTTGCCTCTAAGCATAGAGGCCTAGGAGATTTTGTTGATGAGGACTGAGGTGAAGGTGACCTTATATATGTCTGCTCTTTCTTAATCACGAGTTCCATTCAGCAACTGACTCACACTTTTCCTTGTTCAATCTCACTACTAATGGATAGCACAAATTCTTGTTGCCCTTGGTGTCCCTTGCAGGTCTCATCTGCAGCTGCATTTTTACTATAGCATCATGCCTAGGAAATGTTTCTAATTTCCTCTTTTTTTTTTTTTTTTTTTTTTTTTTTCCTGTTTCTTCTTCTACCTTCTGAACACTCCCTTTTTGAATTGGAGCTCTGATTTGGGTTCCCAGTTTTGCCAAGACAGTCTCCTGATACACCTATTTTCCTGACTATTGAGATGTACTGCTATAGTAATTGGAGAATGCAGTTTTCAGAGGGCTGCCAGTTTTCCTGAGCTATTTTTTTGCTTCAGAGCTGCTTCCTATGGGATCCCACCTACCAAATTCCTGATGACAATTGCAGTTTCATTTATGATTGACTATTAACAGAAAACTAAGTTGTAAAATGGATGCTTAAAGATGTGGAGACAGATGGAATCCTGTTGTAATCTTCTTGTTTCTCATGTTTTAGAAACATCTGTTTTATCATTTCTTCTATATGCTAAACTTCAATTTTCAGATGAACTTTTATCTTTTACAGTGAGAATGTCATTACCATAAATATTCTTGATCCTAATAATTTAACTTTCTGATGTTAATACTAATTTCCTATATGCTTTGTTTTGTCAGACATTTAAGAATGTTTAGTTCTTTTTTTTTTTTTCAAAAGTAATAAATCAGTCAGAAAAGAAATATGCTTGACTACATTTGAGTCATCTTGTGTATATAAGTTAAATAGCATTGAATAATAGCAATTATATTTTCAAAAGAAAGTTTTTGCTTCAAATAAAAAAGGCTTCAGTTAATACACAAATTAAATGGAGATACTACTCTCTTCATCTAGTTGTTTCTAGCTGAACATTTTTTGTTTATCCACAGATCAATTTACACAGTTACATTCTCCATCTATATTAACATAACTTGCCTCCACTGTCATCTCACATATGCTGTGTCTCTGATTTTGTTCTTGCTATATGTGTATGTTTTGTTGTATATGCACCTTTTAAGGATCTTGCTTAGCATCATTTCAAAGGCTGCTAGAAAAGATATTCTTTTTATTTTTAACTTTTTAAATATTTTCTTCCACATTTTTTTCTGAGTAACAGATGTAATAATTTTATTCCCCCAATCACTCCATCATATGATATTTCTCCCTTTTTCACTGTGAAGATCTGTTACAGTCAACACCACTGTATCTGGAAGCCGGTGGTATGTAATTTTAACTGTATAAATGCTGCCTTAATTAGCCTTTTTTTTTTTTTTTTTTTTTTTTCTGTTACTATCATCCTATGGCAGTCATCCTGACCAATTTACATTGGATACTCTTTTGTCACATAGTGGAAAAGGACCCGCCATTTTCTCTTTCACTGTGTGCTTGGAAGAGGGAAATCCTATGCAGCCACTCTGTAAATCCCATATAATAACAAAGATGAAAGAGAGTGAAGAGTCTACACTGCATAATGAATACCATCATATATATGAAGTTCCTTCATCTATTCCCTGAACTATGTCTCAGGAAATGGTCATTCAACTGTTGATGTTTTGCAATGTCTTTCTCTACATTGTATCTTAAGAGGAATTTTTTGAGCAATCCTCAAGTTCAAACTTTTAATCACTCTGGGTTGAGCTTCCTGTTTTGATGGAAAATCTAAGCTGGAAGCTCAGAAGATAACACAAAATAGAAGGCACAGGTTCCCATTTAGTAGTCCAATGAGAATGACAAAAAGTTTGTCTGCCAGTAATGATGCTTGATGGATATTTTGCAACTCCAAAACCAGAAACTACTGATTGGAAAAGAGTTTGTCTCCCCTTTGGTTGGTAATACAGCTACCAGAGATTTTTAGCTCTGTTTTTCAAGAAATGGAAGATGTTAGCAGCTGATGTTTACTCTGTTGACACTAATTCTTTATTTGCAAAATATAGATAGGGGATATATTTATAGATATAAACATATTTATTTTCTGTGGCTAATAATAAGGATGGTTCCTCTTCGTTCCTACAGATATTTTCTCTCTACTCATCACTACATGTCAATAATACCCTCATTTTCTGTAAAGAGGAGATAAGAATTGTGGGATACCTCTGCCCCAGAGATTTTACACAAACATACACATT
The DNA here is from genome assembly GCA_011074415.1 of Stictonetta naevosa. NCBI lineage: Eukaryota > Metazoa > Chordata > Aves > Anseriformes > Anatidae > Stictonetta > Stictonetta naevosa. The sequence continues at coordinate 101,481,183 of CM021697.1, forward strand.
GAAAAATTATCTGCAAAAAGCTTGTATTACTAGCAAGAGAAAATTGCCCTGTTTTACAGGTTGAGTGTTGATTTTACTCATTAAAACTACTCACTGTTTATACAATTTAAAGACAAAAGTCTTAATCCAGAGAACAAATTGTCTGTTAGACATTGTTCAACCAACAGAAGCTGATGATACACTTGGCTCCTTCTGTCCTTGTTCTGGAGTATATTATTCTACCTTGACAAACCTGATTTCCTTCTATGACAAAGTGACACGCTTGGTGGATAAGGGAAAGGCTGTGGATGTGGTCTGCCTTGACTTCAATAAGGCTTTTGATACCATTTCCCACAGCATTCTCCTCGAGAAACTGGCTGCTCATGGCTTGGACTGGCATACGCTTTGTTGGGTTAGAAACTGGCTGGGTAGCCGGGCCCAAAGAGTCATGGTGAATGGAGTTAAATCCAGTTGAAGGCCAGTCACTAGTGGAGTCCCCCAGGGCTCAGTACTAGGGCTAGTTCCCTTTAATATCTTTATTGATGATCTGGACAAGGGGATCGAGTGCACCCTCAGTAAGGTTGCAGATTACACCAAGTTAGGTGCGTGTGTCAATCTGCTTGAGGGTAGGAAGGCTCTGCAGGAAGATCTGGATAGGCTGCACCGATGGGCCGAGGCCAACTGTATGAGGCTCAATAAGGCCAAGTGTCGGGTCCTGCACCTGGGGCACAACAACCCCAAACAGAGCTGCAGGCTGGGAGATGTGTGGTTGGAAAGCTGCCTGGCAGAGAAGGACCTGGGACTATTGGTTGATAGTTGGCTGAATATGAGCCAGCAGTGTGCTCAGGCGGCCAAGAAGGCCAACAGCATCCTGGCTTGCATAAGAAACAGTGTGGCCAGCAGGTCCAGGGAAGTGATTGTCCCCCTGTACTCGGCTCTGGTGAGGCCGCACCTCGAGTACTGTGTTCAGTTTTGGGCCCCTCACTACAAGAAGGACATGGAGGTGCTCGAGCAAGTCCAGAGAAGGGCAACGAAGATGGTGAGGGGTCTGGAGAACAAGTCTTACGAGGAGCGGCTGAGGGAGCTGGGATTGTTCAGCCTGGAGAAGAGGAGGCTCAGGGCCAACCTTCTTGCTCTCTATAGGTACCTTAAAGGAGGCTGTAGCGAGGTGGGGATTGGTCTATTCTCCCACGTGCCTGGTGACAGGATGAGGGGGAATGGGCTAAAGTTGCACCAGGGGAGGTTTAGGTTGGTAATTAGGAAGAACTTCTTTACTGAAAGGGTTGTTAGGCATTGGAATGGGCTGCCCAGGGAAGTGGTTGAGTCATCATCCCTGGAGGTCTTTAAAAGACCTTGCTTAATGTCAAATGTGAATAAAGTAATTGGGCCCTTACTGGATTTGGAAAATAAAATTTAGAAGACTTTTTTTGTTTGTTTGTTTCTTTCTTTCTTTCTTTCTTTTTAGTCTTCTATGCCAAAGGGATGTAACACCTTAACGAGCAGTACTTTTTCAATACATCAGATGAAAATGGATTCTGTCATCAAAAGGCTGAGTAAACCCAAAGTCACCTTTAAATTGTTACTATTTTTAATATTCTAACTTTTGTTACAACTGTTGTTAAAATATTCAAGTAAAGGAGCTCAATTTAGTTTTATGGTGAGACATTTTGGATAAATGTGACATGCTACCCTGTAACAGAGATAACTAGATTTCTGTCTCCAAGTGAAGTGTTTCTGTTGATGCCCATGATGTAATCAAAATGTTGGTGATGTTTTTAGATTCCTACAGTGGTGCCTTTTTTTCCCTTCTCCCTTTTTTTGATTTCCCTTAAGGAGACCTCTTTTTAGCTGGCAAAATACATGTTATTTATTTATTTTTTCTCATGATCACTCATCATTTTGTTATTTCTTCTTTTTCTGACAACCACACCACCACAGATGTCATCTCTCTACATTTCTCTAAGGAAATGGCTCTCAGACTGAAATGACAGACACTATCAGACTTAAGCTACAGCAAAATGGAGGAGGCTGAGGAAGTCAGGTCAATTAAAATAACTATTAATAACTATTTTAATAGGTCAATTAAAATAACTCAGATGACATTAAAAACATACATAGGTAGAACTCTGTAATGTGTTTAGGACAAAAATACAGATGGTAAAGAAATCTTTTTGGAAAAATGAGGAGTTGCAGAGGCTGAATGAAAGTGGGTTTTAAGACTGTTTAAAAACAGCCACTAAATCAAATATTATATGTTACTTTTCAAATTCAAACTCTGAACTTGGCATAGAATCAAGCATCACCTTATTTGTTAACTCCATCCAGATGGCAGACAATATCCCGTCTTTCTATTTCCATAACCAATTGCTGATAGGTCTTTTTGATGGTCTTTTAGATCAAAAAGATATCAGATAGTATATGCATCTTTGTCACAACAACTGAACATCAAAGGTTTTTGAACTGCAGTTTCATATCCTCACTCTGAAAAAATGGACAGACTCATTGACGGTGCTTTTTAGAGTCAAAAGGGAGGTTTCTGCTAGAACTTAGACTTACTGTGTAACTTAAAAAGGCAGCAACCAACATTTTGACCCTGATCATTGGCTCTAACATTCTTGAAGAGTCCAAGCCAGGATGCAGATCTCCTGATTTAAGAAAATTCCAGAGCTTCACCATACAAAACCAAATTATTTTGCATATTTTTTTTTTGGAGTTTGAGGCTGTAAACTGTTTGTGTAGATATAGGTAATTTGATAACCTAACCAGGACTAAGTTATGCTCACATATTATTCTGGGATGTTATTCAGTGGATATTCCTTTGTTAATCAGGACAAAAATTGAGCTATAATGTTCACAACACATTTTCTGTTACTGAACAGAAAATTTTTCAGTTGATGAAAGAGTAATTTAGCATAGCAATAGCACACAAGTTTGATAATACATCTCCTTGCTCAGAACACAAACAGGCATATTCAGAGAAACCTTCACTTTGCACAGAGGTGCCTGAAGTCAGAAGTGACTTAGCTGAAAGATCTACATATTTAAAGATTATAATTTTAGCAAAAATTTATTACAATTCAGGAACATAAACTCTCAGAGTCTAAGTTTCTCCTCTTATATGAATGATTTATAACAACTTTTTTTTTTTTTTTTTTTTTTGACATAAACCCATCATACTTATTGGCAGTTTACACCACAGAGACATAATTTCCTAGTTTCCTGTTGTACACTGCAAGTAAGATGAGTTGCCTTAGCTCTTCACAAGCAACTCAAGGAATTTTCACTGCTAAAAAAGAGGAGAGGTCATTGAAAAGGAAAGTAATAAAAAAGCAACACTTTTTATTTATTTATTTATTTTTAGTAAAAACACTGAGTGTTAAACTTTTACAAATGGTAGACCCTTCATAACGATGAGAGCAACATGGCCATCTTAAATTTAATTTACCTTGACAGCATTTATTTCTGAGTCTTAAACCACTGTTTGTAACTTCATCACTTCTCTGACATACTGTATCTTGAAGATGGTGTCTTTAATAATAGATGGTGTTAGTTTTTATTTACAAACCTGGGTACTGTGTGAACTTTGATATTGTTTATTTTCTCTTTGTGCAACTGCAGGTTTAATGAGACTGAAAAAAAATCACTGGAAGAAAATACAGGCAACCATATTTTGTATTGTGTTGTGACTGAACATTATAAGGAACAGAGGATGATGGCAATACTTTTTATAGTTTTTGCTTTCAGCATACAAATAAAATAATCATGCTATAGTCTCTTCCAGCAGCAGTTCTGTCTCCTTTAAGGAAGTCTGTAACACCTGGATGTACAAAGTGGTTTTGTGTTTTCTCATGAACACAAATATATTAGATTCCCCAAACGTTCAACAATTCTGTTGTGGTCTGCAAAGTGTACATTTGCATATTAATATCTCAAACTTAACAGATTGTTAATGTGCACAATTGACACAACTAATTCAAAAATAATCAAATAGTGCACCGTATGAAGCAGGACAAGCCCAGCTGGGTAAGCCAGTAAAGATGAAATTTATTTCTCTAGCAACACTGATTTTCAGTGGATTATATAAAGGTAGGTCTACAGGCTCCTGTGGGTATTAAAGACCAACCAAACCCATAAAATGAAAGCAAAGTTAAAAAACTTCACAAAAGACAGAAATAGCCTTTTAAAGATTCACCAGAGTACTTTTTCTGTGTCTAATCTAAGCTGCCATCATGGAGAGATTGATGGGCGCTGGCAGAGAAAGATGCATTTCATGAGGTGGCTGTCTGCTCAATGGTATTAGAATGGAGCTATCTGTCTTCATTGTGCTCCATTAACATGCCCCTCAGATCTATCAGGAAAATGTCTACAGTTCTACTTTATAAATTATTACTTCTGACAGTTAAATATTTTAGGCCATATTTAATAATATGGTCTGATAATTCTTTATTTGCAGTTTATTCTATATTTTTGCAGTTTAATTTCCATGCTTGAGAAGACAGAACAATTTTTTGTTTGTTTGTTTGCTTTAATAGGGGTCCTTCTAGTCCTTCTGTGGTGAAAATGGTTTTGTGCTTAGAAACAATAGTTGAAGAAAATCTTTAAATGTACTCCATGTCAGAAGAAGACAGATCTTCACTAAATAGGATATATCTTCTTGAAAGATAAGTATGCCTGTAGTGACCATTTAAAGGTGAAGAATAAGTGTATGAAAACTCTGTTTATGATTGCTTTCACTGCAGAACAGAAAGCAGACATCTGAGTCAATCATTTTGTTATTATTCACTTGGCTTTGTGAGGTCTTCATTTTTTTATTATTTATTTTTTATTTCCACCAATTACGTTCTATTAATCAAATTTGAAAATTACTGGCATGTGTCACACACACAAAAAAAAAAAACAAACAAACAAACTGATATCCTAGTGTGTTATCTTTGCCTTGCATACCAGATAGACTTTAATAACATTAAGTATTATTCATACATTTACTTCAACATCCTCTCAAACTGCACAGCTAATGGTTTGCAGTGAGTTTTTGAGGGTAGAAAAGAGTAATAGAAAAGGGTGCTCAGTGTTTAAAAATTATCAGCCTAACTTAACTCAATTTCCAGGCTGTGTAGTTTTTAGTCTAAAATGTTTTAGTCTGGCTTACTAAAAAAATAAATCCTCTGTTGCATATTTTTTTTTTTTATCTGTTAAAGTCCCCCTGAGAGATGCTTTTCTATATGGAATAAATGAAGTGTATCTAACAGCAAAGAAATCCTTTCTTTTTGAACAATTATATATAACAAATATATTGCAATGTTAGGTAATGTAGAGGAGAAATCTAATGTCCCAGAATCTATGAGAAAGAGAACACTAATATTGCACTGCCCAGGCCCTTCTATACAACATCAGTGATCCAGGTGGGATTTAAAAACAAGAATCTAACATGCCCACAGATATATAGATGTTTGCTTAGAAGGCAGACTTAGACAATCTTTTTTATTTGTTTGCTTGGTTGGTTGGTTTTTCTAATGCTGCTTTCTAGACAATTTCATGAAATAAATAAATAAATAAATAAAAAATGAAGGATACAATATAAAGAAGTGAATTTCCAAATTGGAAGGTTATTATTTTAACTGTACTGATCAGAGACACAAGGGGGATCAACTAGGAGAAGTGAATCTAGTAAAAAGAAGGATTTATAGAATGATAAATATTCATGGAAAAAATATATATATAATTTTGACAATTTAGGCATCTCTAATCAAAAAAAAAAAAAAAAACAGTTCTAATGCAGTTGAAGAAAGAAAATGGAGAAAAAATAATCATAGAAACAATATTAAGAGCATATAAACGGATATCTGTGAGATATGCTTACAGGATAACAGATAACTTAACTTGAATTACTGGTTTTAGAATACCAGGTGACTATCCCATTCTACTCTGAGTCTATAGACCCTCTTGATTGTAGCTGAGGGAAGCTAAAAGGTTGAAGAAATGAGAAGGCTGAAAAAGTAAGAAGAATGTGGTACTTAGATGCGGGGTGTGTTAAAATCTTGTATTTTTGGCACCAACAAATCTTGCCATTCACTTTTCTTTGTCCCTGCATCAAAGAAGAGTATAAATTAAAGAAACTTTCCTCACCTTGAGTTTTAAAGTTTTGAAGCCATGAACTTGCTTTTAAGTGCATTTCCTAATGAAAATATTTCCTAATGAAAATATATACGAGTATATAATTCATAAAAATCATCAGTATTCAGTTTAGATTGGTGGTACTGAATGTTAAGCATTTTGAAAACCTTAACAGTTGAATGTGTGGCTCTAGCCTGTAAGTTCATTGTTAAAACTAAAGTAAAAACTACATAATATTTTCTTCCTTTCTCATATAATACATTACATTTAAATTTAGTACTTTGATATGAAAACATTTTTGCTTCTATAATAGCAACACTTGTAGCCTTAAGTGTATGTAGTATTTCATAAAGGCCTTACAGAAGCAGCTGCTTTCATTTTATCAATGACCAGTTTGTAAATTCATATAGGCCAATGAAGATGATGATAAAATGCATGAACATAAGCCTGCTTAATATTGAGAGCATAGCTGGTGAAAATAAATTGGTAGATGACCTTATCACCTTTTCACAGAAAACCCTGTTGCTAATGTTTTAAAATCATTATGTATTCAAACTAAATTCAAAGCTGATTTTAAAATAGCACTTTCAGGACAGGCAGTTCTGTATTTCATGACAGAAAAAGATAGAATTCCAAATGAGGACAAATGCCATGCTTCCATTAGAAAATAAATAAGTAAATACAATACAGATCATATCAAAATAACTGTTGCTGTTTTTGTTTGTTTGCTAAAAGATAAATTCTACTAACAAAATAATAATTTAAAAAAATCACTGGAATTTATTAACCATTAAATCAATTACTAACAACTGGTTTGGGAAAACAGAGATCTTACTCTTGTATCAATTCCATAATTAATACTGAAAGTTCTGCCATGGGAACAAAGAAAGTTCAAGCAGCAAAGACTTACCTTCAAAAGCCATTCCAACTCTATTTCTAATTCTATCTCAACAGCTATTCATTATCTGCTCCAGTGGAAAGCCAGGAGCTATATTTAGTTGAATTTGGGCCTATAAGATTCAAATCTTTCTGATTTCTTACAGTGATGTTATCCAACATCTTTGCCACTGTGGACTTCACAGCTTCTGTTCTTGCCACAGTAAGCTGCTTGAAAAGACACATGAGAAGTGCAGTTGATACAAATAACATAGAACTGGCTTTGTCAGATGAGGATATACATACAGACCATCCAGCATCCTGCTTAGAAATATCCAATACTAATACCAAATACTAATACTAATATCCAATACTAATACCATTGTACACTACTAAACACAAAAGCAGGTAAAGCACTTTCATAGAAATCTCATCCTTCTTCCAGTCACATATTACAAAGCTGGCATGTTCTTACTGTTTGAAATAAAGCAGTGGCATCGATTTAGCCTGCTTTTGAAGGGTCTCAATTGTGATGTAGGCTGTGGACTGCAGTAGACTGGTCTCCTGGAGCACAGGGCAACCACTTACCAAAATAAATAAATAAATAAATAAATAAATAAATAAATAAATAATAAAAAAATTCATGTCTAATTAGCCACCTGATGTAAAGGACCCAATCCAAATTTATGCCACTGGCAGAAGAAGAGGGTATTTAACTGTGAGTAATGCTGAATGTGAATGAAGTGTTAGGCTTATTATGAAAATCAATGAGAATTTAGGAGACTAAAGCTGTTTGAAGACTTTAAACTGTGCCTTGATAAACTTTAAAGGAAATAAATTCATACTTAGTACATCGTGCCTTCTAAGATCTAGAAATCTCTAATAAGTTAAGGTTAATTGTATGCCATGTTTTCGCTAAACAGATGATCATATCAAACAGCCAAGACACACCTGTTGGTGTTTCAACAAGACAATGAAATTATTAAATGGCTTGCATTTGTCCTAGTTTCAAGATCAACTGCAGAAAACTGCAAGCTAGTGAGAATGGGTATTTCCTGTTCAGAATGTATGGAAAGGAGTTTGTTAATTTTGTTGTGATGACACATAGGAATTCTAAACCACATTTAGAGGCACATAATAACAAGGGTTGTAAAAAACAGGAAAAAAAAAAAAAGAAAAAAAAAAAAAGAAATACTTTGCCTCAGATAGTTTACAATCTGGATTGTAGAGAGTATACAATGAGACTATACAACTACAGAAAAATAAACATAATTATTTAGGTTCACGAAGATAACATCCAGTGAAGAGCTAGCTAGTCTTAGGTAACTAAAAAATGAGAGGTGATGCCTGTTAATCCTAGTGAGAGTGACCATTGCTAAACTGTATCAGCAGAAGAGGTAAGGGGGTTAGGTCTGAAGTTTGGAAGGATTGTGGGTTTCCTATATTCTGATTCCACATTTTTCACTCATGGAAATCGCTAATACCTAAGGTGGCTGTAAATGCTTTCTTGAGAAAATCTAAGTGTTACCTACTCTGGAATACCAGAGGTATACTACGTTGTGTTTGTTGCTGTTGTTGTTTGTCTGTTTGTTTGTTTGTTTTCAAGATGTAACTGAAACAAGGCACTATACTATTAAGAGAACACAACTAATTAGGAAATCAAGAAGTGATGATGATAGACAAATGCTTTAACTTAGATGTTGAAAATCAGACTAGCAGGCAGCAGTTGCAGGGAGTGATTTTCAGTTAGAAGCTGAGCAATAGCTCAGCAAGTTCAACAAGTAGAAGCTTGCATACCTGTAAAAGAAAATTAAAAGAGAGAGAATGGAGTAAGAATATGGTTAGAAAAACTGCTTTAGTAACCTATGCATTTACCTTGTCACTGACTGTTATAAGTACTTGTATTTTTAGAGCCCTATTCATATGCTCAGAGTAAGACATCTAACTTATATATGAAATTGTTGAGATATTGTGAAAGACGTGACCCCATGAATCACTGCAAACCAAATATTGCTCTATTCTATAAGTGTTGAATGCATTATTTTCATGTTGAGCCAGCTAGGTTCAAAATTCCTCATTCCTCTTTTCATTGTTAAGAAAAGCTGACCATATTTTACTAAATAAAATCATTTTTCAATTGAACATTTCAATGAAAACTCTCTGTAACTGCCAGGATGCTTCAGAATTGCTGTATGAACAAAACCAGGAGAATAAATTTTCACAAGTAGGATTCCTCCCTCTGGATTATGGCCTACGTTATGTTAGCTGTCCCTGTCACATTGCTGGTTTTACCCACAAGTAGGATTAAGCAAACTGGCTAGTGGGAGTCTGGAAGGTGTTGAAATTATGTTCACAAGAAGTGCAACTAAATGACAGAACTAATCCACCATTGTTTGTGTTTTCAGGGAGCAGAAAAAACAAGTAAATATAAAGCAATGGTAACTTGTGCAGGACAAGTGTGTATTAAGGCTTTCTAGAATTAATGCTGCAGACTTGAAAATTTATGTACAAATATAAGTGGAAAATGTAAAGGAATAAAAAAGTCTTTAAAATGTGCAAAATGATTATCTATTATGAACACCTGTTAGTGTATATTTTCTACCCAAAACCAGAGTGGGACAGAATTACTCATTATTTTATAGTAGTGTATATTGCCATACATTTTTCTAAATCTTTTCTAAATATTAAAATGTAAACATACACATGCATATTTTCTTGTGATGATAAACATTACTCTGAATTAGTGAAAAGGTATGTTATTGCTTACTCGTTAGTATATATGTTTTGCTTGCAGTTTTAATACTGAATAATGACCAATACTTGGAGAATCACCTTGTTCTAAGCTAGTCTTGTTGAAATATTGCAGTCTTAATGTCCATATGCCTGTGTAATTAAGCATAAGAAAACTGGAAACACAGCATCTTATGTAAACTGTGATGTTTTAATGGTAAATATTGGAGAAATACAACTGTATCAGTTTTACATAGCAAGGAAGACAAAATTGATACTAGATTACCATTCAGACACATGCATTGTATAAAGTGCTTTGATGAACACTGATGAACATCAAAAACTCATTACCATATCGTTCTATTGGCACTAGTGGACGAGGTGCAGATGACCATTTAGTTGCTGGCAGTGGCACTACAGTGGGGTTGCTGTGTGAGGCGATGCCAGGGCTGCCCCATGCTGGCCACAGCGGACTCCAACAGCCCCACTGCAGGGCCTGGACATGCCCTGCAGCCAAGATGGCGGTGCCTTGGGGTAGCCTGGGGAAGGGAGGGCAAACACCACACAGGCAGGGGGTGGTGAGGGGAACAGTGTGAAGAGAGGCCCTCTGGACACCCAGGAGAGGGAGGAGGGGGAGGAGCAAGAGTTGTCCTGGCTGCCAAGATTTCCCTGCAGCTTGTGCAGAGACCATGTTGGAGGACCCTACACTGGAGCAGATGGATGTACCCTGAATGTAGCTGCAGTCTATGGGAAGGACTCATGTGGGAGCAGGGGAAAAAGTGCGAAGAGGAAGGAGACACAGGGAGGTGCTGTTATGGACTGACCACAACCCCTATTGTCCATGCCCCTACATCTCTCAGAGTAAGGGAGGTAGAGAAATGGGAGATGATATGAGTGGAAGTGAGCCTGGGAAAAGGCACGGCACTGGGGGGAAGGTGTTTTAGGTTTTCTCTTTGTTTCTTATCATCCAAATCTCTTTTAACTGGCCATAAATAGTTATTCCCCAAGCTGACTCTGCTTTGCCAGTGATAGTAATAAGTCATGGTAATTTCCCTGTCTTTACCTCTACCTAAGAGATCTTCCACTTTATATTTCTGCCCCTGTCCTGTTGAGGAATGAGAGAACAGCTAGCTAGGTGTGTGATTGGCAGCTGGCCAAATCCCACCTAAGCTACCTGTTAGAAGCCAATTAAACAATTAAAATATTTATTTCAGTGGAATTTCTTGGATGGATTTCTTTCAGTATATCATCAGTAATATTTTCTATCTGTTTAGAGAAGTACAGTTTTGAAGTATTTATTCAGGTGTTACTGTAGTGAAAATATTTATTCTAGAGTAATATAATACTTCAGATCCAGTGTAATTTGATAATCCAGCATTTCTGTAGAAAATGAAGAGAAATTTGAGGTTCATAGGCCCTGTCTAAACCCTGTCTAAACCCTGATTATGGCTTAGAAAATTAAGATGCTATAGATCAGAAAAATGGAAAAGAGATGCTACACATAAGATTTTGTCATATTTGATTAGCCATAATGAAGCCCCATTGCCAACACATGAGATAGGCAAGGGAAGATCTGTTTCATGGTCCTGGGGTCTACAGGGTAACTGTAGATCTCTAGGATGATTACAGGGGGACTCCATACTGTAATCTACAAGAAAGATGGTGAAATTTAGACCTTAGACCCTGGAGACTCCTTGCTCCAAGCATTCAGAACAACAGCTGTACTGAACATCTGGGAAGTTGTGTAGATTATTAAATTTTAGAATGTATCAGCTGTATAGAATTAATGTTTTCCAGAAATACCCCCAGAACAAATGTAGCAAAGAGAAATGTTCTGCAAAATTAAAATAAAAATGTGAGTATTCCAAACTACTATTTAATTTTGGTAAGTTTTATTTCATACTAAAAGACCTCTTCATGGACTATTCGCTCCTTTCTCAGCAGAGTTCTTCCCTGTTAGTGCTAGTTAAGAAGAAATAATGATTCTCTGGGTATAGGGAGGACAATAAAGATTCTGAAGATGCTAACTTGCAAATGTTTTGATTTGTAAGACCAAACTGGAAAGCATCAAGAGCAAGCAGCTGGGAAATGTGTGTTCTCCAAAGGGTGAAAAAATGAAATTTCAAATCTACAGTTCCAAAGAGGAGCCAGGGAAGGGCAAACGTTCACTTGATTCCTTTCCTTCTATTTTAAGTAGTTTGTTTGTTTATTTTCATTTCTTTGGGTTTTTGTTTGTTTTCTTGGGCAATGAAGACAAATTATGGAAAAAAAGACTTGGTCCTCAGTCCTTAGTTTTCACCCAGCAATAGAAAATTATGTACTAGGATATTTAGAAATCAATCAATCACTGTTTATCAATTGATAGACAGTCTTTCTAAATAGATTTCTTGTCAGGTTTATATCACATCTTCAACAGTAATTGAAAGGCTGGATACCTTGTTAATTTTAAAATAACCCATTTCCATGAGACTGGACCATAGCCTTTCAGAAAGGGATCTGGAGTTTCTGGTCAATAGGAAATTGAATGAGTCAGCAATGTGCCCTGGTGGCTGGAAGGGCCAACCATATCCAGGGGTGAATCAAGCACAGTATTGCTAGCTGTGATTGTCCTGCTTTGCCCTGCACTGGTGCGCTCTCACCTTGCAGGTGGATCTGCCCTGAAGGAGACTGCAGCCTGTGGAGAACCCCGGCCAGAGCGGATTCCAAGCTGGACCTATAGCCTATGGAGAGGGGACCACGGAGGAACAGTTGACCTGGCAGGAGCTGCTGCCTATGGGGGACCTGTGTTGGAGCAGTTTGCTCCTGAAGGATGGACCCTGTGGTATGGACCCAAGTTGGAGCAGTTCTTGAAGAGCTGCTGCCTGTGGGAAGCCCCCACAGGATCAGTTTGGGAAGGACGGCATCCTGTGGGAGGGACCCCACCTGGAGCAGGAGCACAGAGTGATCGAGAAGGTGCAGCAGAGATGAAGTGTTAGGGACTGACTGCAGCCCCCATTCATCATTCCCCTGCACCCATCGGGGGTAGGAGGTGGAAGAAGATGGATGGGGGGAAGGAGATTTTGTTTTTTCCTTTGCTTCCCACTTCTCTAGCTTGTTAGTAATAGGCAATAAATTTTACTGTCTCCCTACTCTGAATCTGTTTTTCCCGTCATGACAATTGTTAAGTGATTTCTTATCCTTATTTCTTTGCATCGTATTTTCTCCCCCTTTCCTTTTGAAGAGGGGGAGTGAGAGAGTGGTTGTGGTGGAGCTTGGCTGCCCACTTAAGTAAAACTACCACAGGCAGCAAGCCTGCTGGATTTCCAGAAGCATTTGGACAACACTCTCAGAAATATGGCTTGATTTTTGGGTGGTCCTGTGTGGAGTCATGAGTTGGACTCAATGATTCTTATGGACCCATTCCAGCTCAGAATATTCTATGATTCTGTAATTCTAAAGTAATGGGAATTATTATCTAAAAATTGAGATTATATGATTTGAGGATATTAACATCGCAGCAAACCTTTGCCTTCAGTTTAAATACTGTGGCATTACCTATGATTGCTATCTTATGGACTAGTGTTTCTCTCAGAAAATGTGGAGGCTGAAGTTCTAAGGTGAAGGTTCTGATGGTTCATCAAGACTCTGATATACATCAATTCTCAGTTCCACCATTGGGGTCTGGAAGCATTTTGTATTTCATTTACATATAATGCTAATTAGACAAAAGTTTATTTACATTTAAGGTTCTTTTAGATGAAATGTTTCCAAAACCATTTCCTGCTTTTTTTGATATATTTTTAAATGACCTCCAAGCTTCCTATGTTACCAAACACATGACATTCTTATCAAAAAACAATAGAGAAATGCAAGGTGGCATGGAATATTTCAAGAATATTGTCTGCACATCGTTTTTCAGAGGTACAGCTATGACGAAAACTAATTGAAAATTCTCTGGACTTAGTTATGTGTCTCTGAGTGCTAGAGACATTTCTTTCTGTTAGTCCCATTGGGAAAACTAAAGCACACAACTATTACGAAGTATTGTTCCTAGCAAACTGTCAACATTTTAAGTATGGACAATTGGTACTTATTGTGATCCTATATTAATTTCTATCAACTTGAATATACCAGAGCAATTACTTTAGTAACCATTGACAACTTTATTTATATCAACTATGTACCTGCAATTTGCTTTTATTGGTCATCATCTTTATGCATATTCTTAACAGAAAAGAAATACTCCAAGTAAAAAAGAATGCTCATAATCTCTATACTTGTTAGAAGGTATCAAATATAAAAGCTGCATGAGTGTGTATATTGGCAAAATAATCTTTCTAACATTTTAGGATCTCTTTCTTTCCCTGTCTATTCCTTAAGTGGACCCATGGACAGAATCTGATAACATTGTACTGAATAAAGATAGCAGAAAAACAGCCTGATTGCAATTTATGCTGATAATACACTCCCTCCCTTCACTCTTTTCCTTTTTCTGACTGAATGTTTGTTGCAGACAATTAAACAGGTGATAGATGAAGCCTTGGATTATACTGCAAACTATACAATGTCTGAAAACACCAGTATGTAATATGAATGATGAGCCCTTACTTACTAGTTTGCATTTCAATTGGCCTTGAAAAAGATTACATGTGTGGGCAATAAGTGTTTCACTATAATGGTTGAATCTGAAGAAGATTAAAAAAATCTTTTATCAACTGTCTAGCAACAGAAAGTTGCATGAACCTTCAGCCTATTTTTCTTTTGAAATATCCAAATGCATATGACACTGCAACGCAAAATCGTAAAACAAATCACATGTATCTCAATTTAAAAGTATTGCTACTGTGAAAAAGAACTGAACCAATTCTCATAAGGTAAAAAATTTGACAGATAAGTTTGTCATTTCAACTGTATGTTTGAGGTACACTGCCTGGGGTACAGTGGGTGCACTGACTTGACTCCTGAATTAAGTGCATATATTATCATTCTTCTTGAAATCATTGTTCCTGATGGTAGGATAAAGGAAGCTAATGATTGTTTTTTGCTTTTTTACATTACCACAAAAATACAAGAAAATGATTTCACATATATAAGAGAGATAATAGAGGTTTTACTTTTTTGTTGTTGTTTGTTTGTTTCTTTTTAATTCCATGCTGTAGTGGAATTAAACAAATTAAAATATAAACACTGAAATCAATGGGTAATTAATTTCCTTGACTAAACTAAGATGATTAAATCTCTGCCTTCAGATTGCTCAGGAAACAGTTTTACAAACCTTTACTCTAACTCAACTCTTGTCAAGGTGATTGTCTGGAGAAGCAGGCCTTTTTTTTAAGGAAATCACAGTTTCATTGAAGACAGATGCCAACTATATTTACATTTTTTTGCTAAATGACACAGGTCCAAAGTTCCTCCATACCGTGCCTTTGGAACTTGTGAAATCAAATAAAAAACGGGCTGTTATTTGAATTGTAGTGGATTAGACTTTTAATTTAACTTTTAACCTAATTTAATTCCTAATATATTGATGTTTACTTTAGTTTGCTCTGTTCTTAATGGCACAAAAATGCGAGTGAGACTTAACAAAATCACTGGAAGGTGTGAAAAAATAAAAGCATTAAATTATTTTTTACTGCTTATGAATTAATGAATTGCAATCAAATCTACTGGGTAAGACAAATAATATTTCTGTGCTAAGTTGCTGATAGTAATTGTTACGTGAAGATTTTTTGTAACATCTGCTCTCTTAGCTAGTCATGAAAGTAAAGCATAACAGTGGAGTGTAATGTAATGCTTTAATATACTTCAGAATGTCAACTGATATACTTTAAAACTTAGTATTTTATATTTTTTTATATTCATTCATTTTTAAATAACCTGCAAAAACATAATGTAACTAGGATTCCTGTAACAGAGTGCAAAATAATTGATAGTACTTATTTTACACAAATATATCTAAATAGTAATTCTTCCAAATACTTTTCTGTTGTTTTAGAAATTGTTATAAACTGTTTATTTTTCTGTGATAAATCGAAAAAATTAGTTAGCATTATAATCTAAGCTCCTAAGAAATGTGAAAACTAAACACAATCTTAAATTGTACTATTGAATCAGTTGGTTATTAAGTCCTTCTGAAGTCTTAGTGAATGGAAATAACTAGGGCAGAGTTTTGGACCCTTGAGAGACAAGGAGACTTTTGTGATGGAATCATGATATAAAATTCCAGTTCTCCCATACAATAAATCAGAAAATTCTGTCTCCTAGTCAAAAGGTAATGAACTCATTACTTAGTGTGACGTGATTATAGTGTGGTGTTTTTTCATCTTTACTGTAATAAGATGCTAAACACTGACATTTAGTACTTTAGAGGTATAAAATCCAACCTCTCTACTTACCATTACGTAAAGGATACATTTCTTAATGGTAGAAGGTTGGGTCTATTCCGTTCCCTGGGAAGAATACTTTTTCCCAGTACACTAACCATTTCATTGTTATGCATATAGTCCTTTATGAAATCAAATTTAGAGTTCAATCCTTTGATTATTGCAGGTTTGGAGACAAAGTATACTGCTGTCTATTCTTAGATTTTGTCCCAGTTTTGGCTAAGGCTACCGAAACAGTTCATTTTCCAGTGAAACTAATAATATAAGATCATTTATAAAATTTGTCACGCAGCAGTGCCTAAAGAAACATCTCTACTGGCTTATGTGTATAGCAGAACAGATGTGTCAATTTGAAGGAACTGTAGTGCATTAACTATATCCATGTAATTACATTCACATTATTTTTGTATGAAAAAAGTCTCAAAAGAGATAACAATTTGACATAAGAAAAGGTTTATCAGGCTTCAGAGGAACCAGTTAATGGTGTGTGTCTGAAATATACAAATAGGAAAAATTAGCAGGAAATGAATTATAATACTAGTAAGAATGTTGACAGAAAACTTGAAGAGTTCTTTCAGAAAAAACAACAACAACAAAAAAAGACTTTAAGACATTGAAACAAGACATTTAAATGTGAGCTAACTTTTTCCTTACAAAAATGTATGACCCAGGTAAATGAGAAAATTCACTGACATCAGTAAGACTTGCAGATCAATAAGGGGTACAGAACTGAAATCTGCATTTGTAAGAAAACAATTTCTTTGTATGATTAATAGTATTCCAAATGACTTTAAAAGGGAGTCATTGACATTTTCATTGTCAGATTGTATAACGCTGTTCATTCTTTATGAAATATCAGTTCTGACACAAGCAGAGATTTCAGCAAAATTGTGTAAGAATTATATGAAAATTATCTATATATGTGTTTAGTATTGGTAAGTATTGCACATGTTAAGTTGGATTTCATCCCAAAAGTGGCTTCTGCTGGTTTGTTTCACCACATCAGATATTTTTGAAATGTAATGTAAAAGGGTCAGAAAAGAACTGGACCTTATTAGAAAAAATAACTGCTGCAGGAATAAGTCAATAAATCAACTAAGTAAGTCAGTAATAAGTTTGTTGATGCAGTATGACAGTTCCAATAGCTATTTAATGTATACCAGAATCTTTTTTTTTTTTTAATTATTTTTTATTTTGCAGTTATGAAATGCATATAAATATGTGAATACACATCCATACACACTAAAGGAATCATTCTCTATTTCCGGGATAACAGTTTTATAAGGAACAGTCTTAAACCCCAGACATCAGAAAAAAATTAATTATTTTATGCATTCAGGCTGTGTTTTCTATGAAGAATCAATGTTAATAACATTCCCACTGGTATGTGGCACAAGAGAGAAAGTTCTGGAACAGAATACAGCATTAGGAATGCAGTAAGTTTAAACAAAACTTACTCAAAATGCTAATTACATATATTGTGGATGTGACAACATCAATGCAGGCATATTTTGCAGAAAAGACATACCTAAGGGGAAACAGATGAGGGACAAGATCCTGACCCATTATCTTTGTTTTATGTTTAACACACAAAGGTTCCTTTCTTTCTAAAATTGTTTTATAGCTTTTAATATTATATAAATCAATATCATAAAGTTATATGGTGGAAAGTCTTCAGGAAAAAATTTATGCAAAAAGAAGTGGAAAATATTGGTATGATAAGTATTACACTAAAAATATTGTAAGCTAAAAAATAGTGCACCCTATATGTTGTCAGGAATTGATTTTTAGTGTGACATGTTCTAAGAGTCTAATCAAAACACACACAAAAAAAGTTACTCTTGCTAGTCTAGGATGGTATTAAAATAATGTTAACATTGTACACTCAAAGCTCAAATAGTGTAGTTATTATATAAAATCTCCCTTACACACTTAGAATTCTTATAGCACTTTTACCTTTGTTATAATTCACTTTGTAGTGTCTGTATCTCATCTTGGGTGATATGTTCATCCATCAGATTTTCTTCCTTGTACTAAGATTAATGAAGCTAGGTTTCCTCAAGAAATGTGAAGGGTTTGGGATTTGAGATTACAATGAGCACAAGTTTCTGAGTGTTTTACCAAAAAGGATGATGCTGATGATCTGAGAGAGACTTGGATTGATTTTAATATGATTTCTTATATTTCTCTTATACCTATAGTTTTTTTAAACTTTTTTTACTGGTTTCTAATTCTATGTTGTACATAGAATGTACATTTCTTTACAAAAGAGGTTATGGAAGTGTCTTCTTCTGTGGAGGCATAACAACTATTTTGGCAAGGCACAACTATTTCTGTTTTATTTCAGCAAATGAACATACACTCTGCCTGCGGTCCAGCACAACAGGTACTCACATTGATTTATATAAGTTATTATTAATCTTCTACTTATATACTCAAATGGTTTGATGGAGTAGAAAAAAAAAAAAAAAAAAAGGAAGAAAAGAGATTCAGAAAGAACAGAGGACTTCTAGCAGCTTAATAATGTCTATCAGGATAAAGAAGAATTAGTACTCCAGGCAGGGGAAAAAGAAAAGTCTTCTTTTCTTTTCTTCTTTTTTTGGCTGTCATACGTTTAGAGGTCTTTTAAGGTCAATTTTACATTTCCTTTTTTTTTGTTTGTTTGTTTCATTGTTGTTGAATTTTTATATATTTACAATTATTTTTTTTACCTTGTACTCCTGAACAGAGACACCAGAACAGCACAACTGCTAGTACGTGTGTTCCTGACTACTGTATTGTTCTTCCTGTCCTCATGGACAGTATTGAACAGTGTCTCTTGTTTCAAATGACATTAAAATATAATCTGTGAGAATTACATTTCTTCATTAATGGAATAGTACAAGATTATTTAATATTTTATATTAACTGAAATTGGATTAGTTAATATTTTGCAATAGTGATTCAACATTCATTTTATTAAGGTTTCATTTTCTAAACAAAAGTTTTAGAAGATATTTATATATTTCTTGGTAGCCAGACAAGAACCTGGAAGCATTTACAGCTGTGTTTATGGTTGTAATAGGGAGTAATCCCAGAGATAACTTTTTAAGTGTACACAGAAGGGCTCCAAACTATATAGTAGAAGGAAATTAGAAATGATGCATTTACATTTTACTCTAGCCTTTCCATAAAATGCTATACTCAAACTATATTCCATAACTTAGTGTTAGCAAACAGCTAAGTTGATGTATTTGTTAGAAAAATTAATCATTTTTTAGTTTTGAACTACATCTTCAATTAAGTAACCTCAGCTAAATCCAACATGTTTTTGGAATTCATGTTAAATTTGGGAAACAATGCCAAATGCCATTATTTCTTGCTTCTGTCTCAAAAGACCTTAAGAAAAGAAAATCTTAATAAGTGAAATAAATGGTACGCTGACATGTTTATCAGGTTGAACTGACAGTCTGACATTAACTGAAACAGTAGAAATATGTCTTATTCAACTAGTCAGGCATAACATAATATCTCTACTGATAGCTGGCAACTATATATTCCTTCAAACGTGTTTTATATAAGTATCTGAGGACCTTCAATTCTATCTGCATTGACACTTGAAAAGTTGCAATATGGTAAGCTTAATGTAAATTGTAATTAGCAACTGTGTTTATTCAAACAAACAAACAAAAAAAATCCACATGGTAATTCAAAAATGCTGAAAGTGATGACCATAGACTCACATTTTTCTAACGTCTAATTTTTTCAAACGACTAAATTGTAGGCTTCCCATAAATAACATTGGCAGACACTTCTAATTTTTGTAAGTGTAAACTTCAAAGACTAACAAGGTGAACAAACCCACAGGAGAGCTATCATGAAGTTGCCCTATATGAATTAATTACTTTATAGCCTTTGATGTGATAATTTCACTTCATCTCACATCACACTACAAATTTTGGCTAGACAAGTCATCCAGGCTTCTTCTGTAGTTAGGAGGAGATCTGCAAAGCATGATTAATTTTACCTACTGTGGAACTGATGGATGGAATCGAACTAAAAAGGGTATTGACCCCATTGACCATAGAGGTTGGCTTAGACTAGTCACTATTCACCTAATGAGTAGTTTTGACAACCAGTCTCACTCGTATATAGCTAAAATTAGATAATCTGATTTTCACCGTTAGTGAATATTAAAAATACATTCCTTTTCAGTCTGATTCTGTTCTCATTTCAGACATAGTGTTATTCTATTCTCAGTATTATTATTTATAAAACAAATGAAATGACAGAAATGTTTTTGAATATAAGTTCTTGTTACAGTTCTTGTTATAAGACCTGAATAATATACAGTTTTTATGTTCCCATCAGATACTTCTTCTTGATTCTGACAATATTTAAGAAAAAGAAACCACATGAGGCACAGAGAACTTTAAATATTCTCTTTGATAAAAAGCCTAAGAATACTGGAACAGACTGAGAAATTATGAAGGAAATTTAATATAACTCTTTCTATAGATTTCAAGTTACTGGAATTAACTTAGAAGTAAATTAAGCAGTTGAAATTGT
Source organism: Stictonetta naevosa (assembly GCA_011074415.1). Lineage (NCBI taxonomy): Eukaryota > Metazoa > Chordata > Aves > Anseriformes > Anatidae > Stictonetta > Stictonetta naevosa. The sequence continues at coordinate 101,501,792 of CM021697.1, forward strand.
TTTGAAAATGGTCTTTTCTTGTATGTGATTCACAAAACATTAAGTATTTTGCACTTGTTTGTAGGTCATTTTCATTATCTGAAACTAATATATTTAAAATTAAAACAATCATGAATATAATTCCTTGGATTTTTGATTATGCTATAATACACTCCAGATGGTATAATCAAGTTAGAAAAAAAAATCATAGACTGTGCCAGAGGATATATAAACACATTTAAGTAGGAGCAATTCTGGAAGCATGTTTGAATCAGCACTTGGGGAATGAGGGCAGGAGGTAAAGCATGAGGGCAGGAGGTAAAGCATATTTCATTGATGAAAGAGATCAGGTCAGGAGGACTAGATGGCCTGGAGTCAGCAGCTGCAGTAAGGAGCCTAAGGGAAGAACTATAATTATGTGCAGCAGAGGGTCATCTGCCAAGCAGTGAAGCAGATGGATGGGTTAAAAGGTGATCTGAAGAAAAAAAAAAAAAAAAAAAAAAAAAAAAAGGTAAAAGCTGAAGATGATGGTTGTAAAGATGGTTGTTCTGTGAGAAGAAAAGGAGAGGGAAGAAAAAAAAAAAAGGTACCATTATATACAGGTAATCCTCTCATCTGTAAGTGATTCTTTATGTGCTAGAAATAAATTATTTGACATGAGAGAAAGGTACAGGGTATTATACAGTATACAGGATGTTTTTCAAGCCTTATGTGTATTCTGTTTAGGTTGATCCAGCTTTTTTGAACAAAGATAATGTAGGGGTTTTCCTTCCCTTTTTGTTTACTTAAAAACCACCATAAGAGAGCTGCTTAAATAACAGATTTATGGATTAAGTTCACAAGAAGGAAATTAAGCACTTTGAGATTATAAATATAATTATCATTATGTCTAAATCTAAGAGACAAATAAATGTTTTCCTGTTGAAAAAAAAGATGATCATTTTCCTTTGAAACATACCACAAATCTTTGACTCATTAGACTTTACATTGTGAATTATATGCATGTAATATATTTTGATCTCTACTTCCAAGGCTACATTTCATTATCATGTTTGTCAAACAAAGATGTTTGACTCAGAAAGAAAGTGAAATATCAGTCAAGGTGTATATCGCTCTAGACTATACTTCAGAGATTTGACATAAGTTGCTATTACTGCTGTGTATAAATTACCATACAGTTAAGAAACAAAACCAAATTAATGATAGCAGTTACACCACAAAGGATCATATATTTGACTCATACAGGCATTCCCAAGCCCCTCGCTGGCTGATGCTTGTGGTGCACAAGATACTTTGGAGTTATATTTAGCCAGGCATGGAACCCAAATCTGCAATTTGTGACAGTGGCCAGTGCCAAAGCCTGTATTGCTAAACAATTGGACATATATCCACAATGATAACAAACTGTGAATTCTGCAGCACGGGGAACATTTTTACCAAGAGCAATTTGAGGCAATTCAGCTTATTATTTTATAAAATCAATGATTTTTTTTTTGGTTGCAGGTGGACATGGAAAGGAACTGGTTCAAAGAGGAGCATAATAAAAACATTTTTGGTTAGTACAACAGATATGTGGATAGGAATGAGCTGTCTTTGAAGCAGAAGAGCAATTTATTATTATTACTGATTATTATTATTGTTATAAATGTGGGCAGTAAACTCTGACGTGTGTGTTTGGGGGTTTGTAACATGTTTAGATACACAGTAGTGAGTACATTTTGGCTTTGTGTAATGAGAACACGTTGATAAAAAAAACATGTGAGAATGCAGTGTTTTCACCACAGAGATTCTGATGTGATATAAATATATTGTTATTATGGAAAGTATATAAATGTATGTATCTAAAGGAATAGAAAACACATATGTTGTAAGATATATCTTTGACATTGAATAATATCTGAATTCAATGACTTGGGTTATAAAAATAATTTTTGAAATGAAGCAATTTTTGAAGCAATGATTTTTTGGAGGTTTGCCAAAGACCAAGATCTGATGATCAATTTGTTCTATCAGAACATTAAAAATGTGGATACAAAAAGGGTAGCAAATGCAACTTTTTTATTATGCACAAGTGATTCTTTAAAGAAAAAAAAAAAAAAAGATAAGGTAAATAAATTTACTTTTTGATTTTCTTCAAGATAAAAATTGACGCTTTCTTACTAGGCTCTTCTGTGAGAAGTCAGAATTATATCTTACAAATGTCTTAGTTTATTACTTGGCCCCTTTTTAATTTCAATTTAATCTGATTTAAAATCCATTTCATAATGTTACTATTGTTACAAATATAGGATTTCCAGTGATTGCAAAGATTCACTCTCACTTTGGTAAATGCATTAAAATGTTACATTATATGAAAGTCCACCCATTACATTTTAAGAATTTGCTTAATATTTAAACTCAAAGTACATGTACTATTTATTTATTTATTTATTTATTTATTGCATCTTCAATTAATTCAAAGGGTATTTATGTAGTGTAAAATTTCTTAGATTATGGTAACCATACTATCACAAAGGTGAATGTAACTGCTCTCTTCTCTTCCTCCAAAGGTAGTGTTAAAAGGCTGAACACCAGAAAAGATTTGAACAGAACCACTCACTATTTTCATAAGCTTTTATTATTTACCTCTTTGAGATTTCCACTGCTGCCTCTTTCTAATACCCTTTAGGGTTTCTGCTTGTTTCACCTGGAAGTATTCTGGCTCAGACACCTCTGTGATTTTGTGTTCTTTGAAAGCTGATCCCCATATAACTAGGTGCAGAGTCAGATCTAGTTCACAACCCCATTGCCTCTTATGTCAAAGCCCAAGCAAGCTTCCTGCAGGAAGGGTTGTGATACAAACAAACAAACAAAGCAAAACAAAAACTAAAACAAAAATGCAACAAACCATCTAAGCCAAGAGAGATTTTCAAGAATACTGAAACACTGTTCAGCAGTGTTTGATGATTCCATTTGGTCAGTAATGAAGATATATAGAGTTGCACTGACAACTTAGGGAACATCCAGGAACCAGGGAGACTAGATTACAGGTCTCCTGAGTCATCACTCAGTTATTTGTTGACTAAACTGTGATGCTTCTCTGAAGCAGCATAATTAGAGACTGTCATGACATGTACTTTTAAAATATAAGGTTGAAAAAACTAAACTAAATTATGTTTTGTTTTGTTTTGTTTTTTTAAATATATATATATATTATTATTATTATTTATTTAATTTCATTTATTACCAGGATACACATTCATAAATTAACATTTTACCCTCTAAAAATGTTTTTCTTAGCAGTCTTCAGTAATTTGAAAACCAAGAGAAATTAAAAGAAAATCCACTACTCTTCGTTGATGAATTTATAGACCAAAGAATATAATAAGTATTTTAGGTTAGGATATTTACTGTTTTATCCAGTACTTTTCATGAGGCTTTTAAAGATAAATATCCATTTTAAAATATCACCTCCATCCCCATCTATATCATATAAGGTGATATAAAACCAAGATCTAATTCTAAAAGTCTGTGGAAATAAATGGTGAAAAATCTTATGAAGTGCATTGAAATAAAAACTAGTATAGTTTTACTATATAATACTATACAATACTAGATATCAGGCTATTCTTTTAAGTAGAACTTGTGACTTTGATGTCTCCAACAGATTGTTATGTAAGTATGTATGCATAAACATATGTGATTTCATATACATGTTAAATATTCTGACAGTCTGATATTGTTCTACAAAATTTGAGTATACCTATGATTTTAATGTTTGCTTATGTACTTAGAAGTGAAAAGACTTGTTTTTTTATTATTATTATTATTTTAATGATGAACCATTGGTGAACCATATTTCACTGGGACACCAATCATATTATGCATATTATATGTTATACTATGTAGTTACACTATAAATAGCTACATTATATGTTAAGGGACATATCCTTAAAACCCTTATTCTGGGCAAAAAACAAGGGGATATTTTGTTAGTATTTTTAACAGGTGTTCTAATTGTCAGATATTAGAAGGAAATGCATTTGTAAGCTAAGTTTTCTAACTGATTTCCCCTTTCTTTTCAGTTATTTAGTGTAGTCGCAAGGTCAGGAATGCGAAGTGAAAAGGAATAGTCTCACTTCATCCAGAACTACACTTGAAAAGCAGACATAGGTAGTTGCAAAACATTTCATATTCAAGCATAATAAATAAATAAATAAATAATATATATATAAAGTATATTAAAAGTCTCTCTTTAAAAATACAGAAGATTAAATTTATAATAATTTCCCATTTATTTGTTGCAGGGTTTACATTTTTTTCCTGTTATCCAAAAGCCTTTAGGATAAAATCCAGCAGTAATGCACATTGCTATCTGTCAGATTTTTTCCTGTAAAATTTTCCAGATTTTCTAAATTTAATAATCTCACTTATATCAAACAAAAATAATAGACTTTCTACAGTCAGAAAAGGAAGGCAAATTTAAGGCTGAGCTCTTAGTACAAGAAGCCTTAGACTATCTTACTCCTATCTAGAATGACATTACAGGAGAAAAGACAGAGGGAATATTTCCTAGGGTGTCCAAACTAGAGTGTCTATGTCACACCTTTATAATGTGGCACACAATAACCATTGCTATTGTGTTAACAACACATAGCTGTAGACTCCAGCTGCATTTTTTTTTTTTTTTTTTTTGCCAAACAGAGACAAGATTCATATTTGTTCTTGATTTTAATCATCTCCATACTTTTGTTCCTTCTCCTAATCACTTCCTACTTTACAAGATGAATTTTTTTCATCTTCCCCAGATTAAGAGTAAATTGAGGTAGGAGCAATATCATTGAAGAAACATAAGCCTTTCTTTCTAGATTGTTGCGTAGAAAAAGAGGACTACCATATCAAAAAAGCTATAATATTAACATTTTGAATATCATGCACATTTCTTAAGTAGATACATGTCTCTTTATTTAGACATATGTATATATACAATGTAAATAAATATATTCTCCCCAAACACATGCAGTTTACATACACATAGGAAGTTAGAACTGCCATGAAGGACAACATTTCTGAGCTCTTTTTATAGAAAATGTGTTATTAATATATCATCTACTGTCATATAATTTACATAAAGTCGGAGATTTTTTTTTTACAGATTAAAAAAAATTAAAATAAAAATAAAAACTTTACCCTCCCCCCATCCCAAGCTGTTCAACCACAAAGAATATTTACGCTTCACTTGTACTCCTAGGAGACAAACAGTAGTTAGGTGGATAACTTAATGAATTTCAATGCAAGTTAGGCACATTTGTGCCTTCACAAATTTCTCTCCTATAGAAACTTAGATTTTTAGCTATAGCACATGCTTTTCTTTAGTAACATTAGAGAGCACCATTATAATTAGATACCCGCAATGAAATCTTAATGAGAAACATGAGATAATACATCATAATCTAATATAATGATACCTATTAGAATGTTAGAGCTCAACTCATCAGTAGTATACTTACGAATACTTATCTTCCTTTTTATGGAATTTTTGTAATTTAATGGATGGGAGTAATCACTGAGAAGACAGAAAGAAATACTTGATTTCAGACTGACCCTGGAGCGAATTGTCATATAATTCATGTTTCAGACAGGACAGGACTAGTTTGCAGTGGGAGAGTAAGACTTTTTAATTTCAGTAGAGTTGTATAATGATGGAATACAGCAGTTCTTTCAATTCCTGTTATTTAATGCTAACAACAGCAATAATAATAGGCAGTGGACATCCTCTATTGTCAGGAATTCGGAAAATATGAACTAATCAGTATTTTCCACCTTCATTTTTTCTGTGTCTAATAACAATAATTGACACCTAGCAGCTGAAGTTTTCAGCACTGATTTGTAAATATATTGCATATCTATTGATCAAAGGTTTTTTCTTTTTGAATTATAGATCAGAGACAATAGGATGATAAATAATGCAAGAATAAGGTTGTTCAGAAGGTGTTTTCAGAAAAGGAGTCTATAAGCACAACATGATATGCTTTCACATCTCTCTGAAATATATTTTCATGGAATTCCTGGGGATGCATCTTTTCTGAGCACTCGTTTATTTGTACAATTACTATCAGGAGTCATTGGACAAAATTCATAAGGCACCATCAATTGCAGATAGCTGCCATGAGTTTCTTTATGTATTAATAATCTTCTGTACTGCAAAATATTCAGAGAATATGATTTTAGTAGCCTAGAGTGAATGAAAGAATAATATAGCAATATAGCAGCCAACAATTAAAAATGTAAAAATTCATTTTCAACAATAATATTGTTTTCTTGTAATATATCATTTCCTCCTAATGCCTATTTTTTTTTTTTTTGCTACTATTCTTTATCTCTTTTCCATTTTATCCCTTTCTCCTTTTCCCTTTCTTAATTCTTCTTCTTTCTTCTTGTCACTCCCATTACATTTATTTTTATAAAGTTGTTTTAGAGAGGAAAGAGCACTATCAGCAGTCCTGAAATTTTCATACTGAAGAATTTCAAGTAAAGAATGTCTTTTATATCATGTTTTTACATTAAAGAAAATAAGCTGATAAGTGAAAGCATGGCTTAGGCCAAATTCTAATGTCCTTTTTAAAGCTGCTGCTTCAGTATGCGTTACATTAGGAAAATGGACACTATTTTTTTTCAGACAGCAGCCAGGGCTACCTGAGGTCCCTCTTTACTCTTATGATCAGTAACCCTCCTTGCTCTTTCCCTGGGTGATTTGAAAATACAGGTACAGTGTATCAGTGCAGCACAATAATTTATTGGCTAATACAGAAAACCTGAATGAGGAGGCTATGAGGCTAAGAATTAATAGGCTCACCAGGCCTGACAAAAGACTTGATTAGTGTTTGTTGACTGGTCAGTCATTAATCAAGGGTCAGCTTATGTAGCCACTTGGAGATCCTTGATATTGGTGAGTTACTATCTTCTGATTCCTTCTTTTTGAATGCCACCCCAAGGTTTTGAAGTCAGAGCTGTTGTTACTGTTTCAGCAATGACGCTTCTGGGTTTTTAATTTTGTTATTTTTTTATATGGCTTTAGATCAACATAATTTCTCTTACCTTAAATAACTAAATAAATAAATTTGGTAAAAAGCCAAGGTCACAAGGCAATGTTGCATCAAACCCAGTGCAATGTTACAGATAGCTGAGTCCTTGAGAGGAACTTTCTTGTTCCTTCATTGGCCCAGAAGACTTGCAGACACCTCCTGTGCCCTGGTGGTGTCTGGGGACATTTCTTTCCCCCACGTGGCTTCTATGCTAGAAATGACTGACATAATTCCTCCAGACCTTGTGGAGTCACAGCAGCCATGGCTAACACTTGTACAGTTCAGCCCATTAAACAACATAATTTCAGCTGTATTTCTTAGATTATATATTTTATTTCTGCAAATCTGTATTGTTCTCTTGAGTCTGAAAATCAATATTGGACATATCTCCTCTGAAACATTTTATCATTTCCCTCTATCTCTGCATGTGTTGTTTTTTACAATTTGGAAATTACCTCACATAGGACAAATACATAAAATTCATCTGTTAGAGGAAAGTGTTGGATTTTTTTTTTTTTATATGATCCTCTCCTGTTGTCTTTCAAATCTAATAATGTATTAATGCTGTATGAACAGGAAAAAAAAAAAAAAAAAAAAAAGCACAGTTGCATAGGTCTTACCATAGCACATGTTTTCAGTGACAGATCAGATTCTCTCTGTCATAGAATTTATTTCAGCTTAGTTTATATGTTTAAAGAGACTGTAAATTGGAACAGAATGTAAAGAGGTGCTGGTGCAAATTGCATCAAGTCTAAGAAAGCAGTAAAATATTTTTGAGGATGACAGTTTTGCCATGAAGGATTTGTTTGTTTGTTTAAAGAACAATGGAGTTCAGGCTACCGAAAAGAGGAGCAAAAACTTTTTTATTCATCTCCATTGTTAAAAGAATATTCAATTTCCTAGACAAAACTAAAATGGAGAAAGGACGTTACCGATGCCAAGCTGACAGCCAGAATGTAAGGGACATGGCCAGTAGGCACTGATGTGAAATATTGTACTTTTGAGTTATGCTATGTCTAAACATTAGTGCACTTCCAGGGAGCATTCGGTACCTGCTGCCTGGGTGAGCTAGCTTGTGCCATAGATTCAGTACAGCAGCGTGAACTTGTGTGTGAACTGTGCTTGTGTTCCAGGATGATCACAAACTATGAAGCAACATTAACCTTTTCCAAAAGGAAGTTAATGTACCCTGTTTTTCAGTAGGGTTGTTTAACTTCTGTGTAAAATCATAGAATCACAGAATATCCAAGTTTGAAGGGATAAGGATCATCAAGTCCAACTCTTGACACCACACAGGTCTAACCAAATATTCAGACCGTATGACTAAGAGCACAGCCCAAACGCTTCTTAAACTCTGACAGACTTGGTGCTGTGACTACTTCCCTGGGGAGCCTGTTCCAGTGTGAGACAACACTCTGAGTGAAGAACCTCTTGCTGATGTCCTGATTCAACATGAATGCTTCTCTTCACTTTCTGGTCCCAGTACAAATCCAAGAATATTGTTCAGTATTGTTTTTTAACAGATGCTTCAGTATACATCTTCACAGTGGTGAAAGGTATGGCTTCATCCAGAGTAGGCATTCCAAAGGTAGCTCTAGATATCTGGTTCAATTATTGATAATTGTTTAACCATAGCTGCCCAGAGTTCATCATTTTGGATGAGTTTACTTCCTTTCCCTCAACATAGCTCTTCTTTTCCTATGGTTATATTATGGCTCCTAGGGTACCTTATGGCTCTAAGGGAAATTTTCACCATGTGTTTCCTCTTTTATCCTAGTCTGTAGGACTGAGATTAAACAGATGCCTTACGCTGTAAATCACAACATCCATCAACAGTGAATCCTAAATGTACTGAAAAGATTTTCAGATTAATTATTTCTATTTAATGGCAACTATATAATGAAAAGTATGAATGAAATACAAAGAATAAAAGAGGTAGTTTATTAATTAGTATTCTTTAAAAATAATAGAGAAAATAATTAGAGTTTTTTATTGATCCTTGTTGCATTAGATTTTTTTCTAATGCACTGCTGTGAATCCATTCTCTGTTTTATCAGTCCTCAAAAGGACTTTTGTTTCAAACTGTAAAGAATGTTTTTGGTTACTTTAGGAACAGGCAAAAAAAAAAAAAAAAATGCTGTCCAAAAGTAGACAAAGTGGTCAAAAGCAAGAGAATATAGTCCTATTATTAAACCCAGTAGGACTCCCTGTTGTTAACTCAAAACAACAAGATTTCTTAAGATTTTTTATGACAGATTTAGCCAATGAAGTAGATAAACACTTTAAAATAATTTTGAAAGCGTTCTTTTAACAGGTAAGAACAGGTAAATGACATGTTTTAAAAGTATATCTCTAACAGATGTTAGAAATAAAAAATATGGTGCCTTTTCATTTGTATCAAATTGTGATAATGTAGTTTCATTAAATTGTTGTCTTATGATTTTTTTTTTTTTTTTTTCAAAAAAGTAAATACATACCCAGGTTTTACTTTTTTTTTTTTTTTTTCTGTTTTCTTTTTACTGCACATGGAGTCATAGAGTGAAGTAGTTTCATGAGAACACATTTAAGTAATTAGCTATACTAGCATATAAACATATCTCACTATGAAATAAAAGAAAATTACTGTCATCTTAGAGACTTTGTTAGTCAAGTATTTGTAAAACTGCATGAGCAATTCACAGAGAACTATTTAATTAGTAATCACTCCCATTTTCCTTCTTCACAAATTTCTCATGAGAACATAAGGGTCCTCAATATGTAAACAGGTAAACAGAAACTCTGTTTCTAAATGTGAAGAATAAGATTAAATCCAAAACTAAAACCAAAAACCACAGTGTTCTTAATGGAAGTTCTTATTAGATATTTGTTAATAGGTTAGGAAAAAATGTACACCTGAAACCATTTTTGGTATGCTGGGTATTCAGAAGTCTTTTCTTTCAACAGGATATTATATTCACACTTAGATTCAGATCTATTTATTTTTATTATTTACATATGTCAAATTTAGGTGATTATAGATTGTGATCAGGACAAATATTCTCACTTAAAAGTTCCAAAGGCTATTTTTTTTTTTTTTTTGTGCCTGTTCTAAAGTAACCAAAAACATTCTTTACAGTTTGAAACAAAAGTCCTTTTGAGGACTGATAAAACAGAGGATGGATTCACATACAATTAGAGTTGCATAATGCTTATATTATGGGAACTCCTTTTTAAGTATGTTTCTTGGCATGCAGATTTATCAAAGCATTGCCATTTCTGATACATATGCAGACTCAGTCATAACCTACATTTTCCTAGGAAGTCTCCCTAGCTGAATTCCACTACTTCCTAGAAAAAAAAAAAAAAAAAAAAAAAAAGCTTAACAAATCAGGATGAAAGCCAGATGATTGTGTGGAACTTTGTTATCCGAAGATTTACTGGCAAAACTGAGGCCTCAACGCCAATGACACTGACGTAGGTTCACCTCTTTACTCATATAAACAATGATTTAGAAATCTCTGAGAAAAACTCAAAAGTGTAAAGATAAATACATACGTGTGGTTTTCTTTGTTTGTTTGTTTGTTTTGAGATATTAGAGTTTTTTAGAGCAAGACTTATTCTGCTTGTCTTCCTGTTATGCTTCATGTTTTTTCTGTGATATTTCAATAAAAACAAGTAAGGAAAATAAGTAAGATAAGAATATGACAAAGACAAATACAGACATAGAACAAATACAGCCAAAATACATATTTTAAAATAACCTTCCAAAATAAGTACTCTTTGTCCCATCTGAAATACATAGCCATTTATATCTCCAAATTCGTCTCTGTCTTTTGTGTTTTTACAATACTACAGCCAGTAGCTCATATTTGGAGCTGCCTTACCAATAGTTTTCAGTTTTTACTTAGTAAGTATGGTAGTAATATTCCAGAGTGCACAAGCAACAAAGGCTGCCTTTCTTGATTTCATTTACATTGTATATCTTAAAAGTTGGCTGGATTAATCTTTGAGCATTTGTAATAAAACAGATTTGTTGACAGATGTGGCTCTCATGGGCTTCATAGCCTATCATCAACAATATGTGTTTCTTTTATTCTAAGTTAAGCTTTCTGTGCAAAAATAGAATTGTTCGATTAAAAGTTAACAAGACACAAAACCAATGTGAGAATGGTCATATGTGTATGAATATATATGTATATTTATATCCATATATTTTTTGTGGACAAATATATCTTTAACAGAGGAACTGAGAGATGTATGCAGGTAAAGAAGAGTGAAGAAGACTTCTCCTAGTCAGTTTCTGGGTTGTTGAGTGAAGTAGTTCAAGTTAATCCAAATAATACTGAATTATATCTGGTTTCATTTAATGTTAGGAAGGATTAATCCTGTAATCAATGTCTTACAGTGTCTTTGAAATCTCTGTGCTTTTTATTAGCACATTAGTTTCTTGGGGAAAAAAAAAAAAAAAAAAAAAAAAAAAAAAAAAATTCCTATTTTTATTAATAAACTTTTGTCATATATCATGATATTGAGCTAAAATTGAGCTGGATAAATTGTAGACTTCTGGCCAGTTTCCAGACTTAAGAAATACAGAAAACAGGTAGGAGTCAAACTGCAAACTCTTCCTTTTCCCCAGTGATGTGATAGACTCAAATCCACAAGGGTCTTTAAGGTAAGTACTTAAGTGAACATTTGTGCAAATATTTAGTCACAACAGTTTCTTCTGCAAACATTTTTGCAAACAAAAAATTGCATGTATAAATGTTTGCAGGAATGAATGAAGGAAGTGAGTAAGTACTCTCTGGCAAACTGTATTCTAGAAGAGCTCTGGGATTTTCAGGAGAGGAGGAGAGGGGAGGGGAGGTGTGAAATGTGTTAATTTGATTCGTGTCAGTATGGAACAATGCTAGGGCCACATGATGAAATATAACCTTCTATTTAAGAAAAACAGAGTGATTAGTGTACACAGTTCTTGTATCATGCAAAGGAAGGGTCCAGCAATTTGTGTAAATAGAGGGTTTGAAGGGTGAACATTGAGACTCTAGTCTGGGAGATAAGAGGACCAAGGAGTTTTTTTTAGGAAACTGTTCACTTTTTCATGGGACTCTGCCCAAGCCTCTGATATCCGGCAAAGAGGTCCACCAGATAAGGAGAAAGGGGGAGTTGAAGGACGACCAAAGGACAAAGCCTGGGAGGAAGACTACGAGCCTTCAGCACAAGAGACCCCCAGAAAGACCACCAGAGACTGATATGCATGCGTCCGGAGAGGGTTTGGATTCTGGGAACTAATTATAATAACCCTGCCTTTTCTAGGAATAGTGATCAATATGTATTAGTCTAGGAGCATAAAGATCAGCCACCTGATGTAACAGGTGTGCGTCTTGGTGGAGCAGAGACTCCCGGCACACTCAGCACTGTTTGGGCTGCAAGCACACATTGGTGTCTCATGTTGAACTTCTCATCCACACCCCAGGTCAATCTCGTAAGGGCCCCTTTCAATTCATTCTCCAACCAGCCTGTATTTGGGCTTAGGACTTCCCCAGCCCAGATGCAGAACCTTCCACTTGGCCTTGCTGAATTTCATGAGGTTCTCACATGCCCACTTCTCAAGTCTGTTCCAGTTCCTCTGGATGGCATCCCTTCCATCCAGCATGTTGACAGAACCACACAGGTTGGTGTCATCAGCAAACTTGCTGATGATGCACACAATCTCACTGTCCATGTTGCTGACAAATATGTTAAATAGTGCCAGTCCCAGTATTGACCCCTGAGGGGTCAAGTCCCTGAGGAACACCACTCGTTACTGATCTCCACCTGTACATAGAGCCATTGACTGCAATACTTTGAGTGGGACCATCAAGCCAATTCCTTACCCACCGAGGGGTCCATCAGTCAAATCCATGTCTCTCTAATTTAGAGACAAGGACACAGTGAAGGGCAGTGTCAAATGTTTTGCACAAGTCCAGATAGATGATACTAGTTGTTCTTCCCCCGTCCACCAATGTTGTAACCCTATCGTAGAAGGCTACCAGATTTGTCAGGCACAATCTGCCCTTAGTGAACATGTTGGCACCTCCTTATTTTCCACGTGCCTCAGCAGTTTCCAGAGAGATCTGCTCAGCTTTAATAAAGTGGGAGCAGAACGAATCAAAATAGTTAAAGGTGTATAACTGTTTATACTCAGACACCCCTTTAAAAGTATTCTTTACTATCTACCTGCATGACCCTTTTTGCTGACACTCTCCAGAATGGTGATTGCAAGGTTTTTATTTGCTATAAACCTTCAGTTTTTAACTAGGACAAAGATACAGATTTCTCATTATGAAAACACTTTTTTTTTTTTTTTTTTTTTTTTCTCCAACTTGATTTTAATAGACTTAGGCTGGGAAACTCACATTTAACATAAGAACAGACTTTAATAAAAGGAAATTAATTAAAATCAAAGTTGATAGAACTGTTAATATTTGTAAAATCATTCTATTCATGCACAGCATGACAGATATTTTTTAAACTCTGGACTTAACCACCTAAAACTATACTTGGAAAGCACAGACAGGATACTACTCATCTGTTGATCCATAGTAATTGAGCAAAAATTCCTAGTCCAAAATGAAAGAAATACAACAGAAAATGGTCCACCTATGGCTTGTGATATTTTATACCTAGAAATCAAACTCCACTTTCAACTCATCTAATAATTAAGAAGTAGCCAGGATCTATAGGGTATGTTTTTCACAAGCCTGATAGAATTACCAGACAAGATTCTGGTAGTGTCTGGTTTAGATTTGTGCAGGGCAAAATTCATATTCCAGTATGATGACAAAATTTCAATAGCTTTTATTGAAGATAAGAGTTTGATTAGATGTAATAGACTTTTTTTCACCAATGATAGAAAATGGGTGAGAAAACAAAGCAAAATGTGTGTGTAGAAAGTGAAAGGCGGTATTAGTTTAGAAAATCCTCAGAGAAATTACAGTTTAAATGAGTTCTTTGTGGAAAAGAATTTTCAAAAGAGTTCTTACTTTTCTCATACAACTTCAGATAGGAGTGTCAAAAACAATCTCTGTCTCTGTGAGGCGACACTGAATACCTAAGAAAGTCAGCCATTAAAAGGTTAAGTAGCAAATAAGCAATTAGATTCCTGATTTCATTAGCACATCTATGACAATGTGTGTTCAAGTTAAGCGTTTGGCTGAACTGCAGTCTCTCAAAATAGAAACTATATAGCTAAGATATGTAATATTCCTTTACTTTAATTTCTGAATCTTAAGAACTACGTAGCCATCATTTCAGGTAGTTAACATAAACAGCATGTTATATGTACTTCAATAAGCTCATTCTAAAGTCTTCTGTATCTGTGTTGACCATGCTTGACTGGTCTTTCTTCATGGCTTCAGATCCCAAATCCCAAATCAATTTTGTTTGTCTTCTGCTGTATGTCCTTTTATCTGTCTTTTGAATGTCTTTTCACTAATGCTGTGATCTACACCATATGCGGTGTTTCAGATAAAAACATCATTGTGTTAGTCCCTGAAAAAACATCTGTTATTCAATTAGATTTCTAAGAGGAAAAATTGCCCTTTTCTCTGCAAAAGATAACTGAAACTTGGGACAGCTTGGGATAAAGAATGAATGACCTTTTGAAACAAGTAAAAATTAGATCTGGAGATCCTCTATGTCGCAATATACAAATGCTTTTTCACTGCATTCTTTCTGAAATGTACAGGTGAATAAAACTACAAAGATTATTCCAGCTATTATCTATTGTTACTACGTGCTCTGATCTTTGGGTGAGGGAGTGATTCCTCATCTCCACAGCATCATGCTTTATATTTCAAGATAAATACCTGGGGTTTCAAACTGATTTAATATCAAACAATATAATTAAAGAGGCTGTCAGTATGGTGGACAAGTTTTTGTGCCTTCAGTAATAATAATGACAAGTTTCTGTACAATAAAAATACAATAAAATAAAAGTACAATAAAATATTAGGCAGAAATAGTAACATTTAGATATCTATCTTCCTTTTACATATACACCACAGCTGTAGAAAGACAGTCAGAATCTGTGTACAAGCTATGTTTTGTAGCACTAAAGTGTGTTTACTTTTTTTTTTTTTTTTTTTTTTTTTTTTTTAACCACTGTGTCTTCAAGGTTTGGAAGGTTTGGTTTGGTTTGGTTTGATTTGGTTTGGTTTTACTCTCATAACCTACGAATTTTTCTCTTAATTTTGAACTCTATGTTCACCTCTTTGGAAGCATATTTAAAGTGCCTTTTTATTTAGAAGCCTGACTGATTTCTTATTTTTTTCAATATGCTAATTGACATAAATATTAATGATAATAGCACCAAGTTTTAATGTACTATACTCATACATCATGTACTATTCTAGTACATCAAGTTTCCATTTTGCCATTGTTTTAAACATTGCAAATACACAAAATAAGTGGAAATCTTTCTAACAGGTTGTATGAAAGACAAATGGACAATATGCAAATATGGTAATTATCTTATTCTTATACAGGGAACACTGAGAAACAATCAGGGTTAAGTGGCAAGAATCAAAAAAAAAAAAAAAAAAAACGAACAAGTTTCTCAGACAGAGCTTTCTATTTTGTGAAACTTTTAATTGGTTTAGATCCTTTGTGTCTTAACCTAAATTATTCCGCAGCTAGTTTTTGTCAGTATATAGTTCATCAAGTTTTCAAAATTGTTATGCAAATTACTTCAAAATATCCAGTAAATTGCTGTCTGTAAATCACCTGACTTTGATTCTAATTTGGTGACCACTGAGAGGATTCATTGAAACCATTTACGTTTCATGTTAAAATTTCAAATACACATACTTATAAAATAAAAATTGTCATTCAGTAATACTGTTACATTTGTCATTGGTATTCATTGAGAATATTGTAATCATATATTCATTAAACATTATATTCATTGAGAATATTAATATTAATCCCGTATTATTTTAATATTAAATATTCACAGCATATTAATGAAAACAAACACAGTAAATCAGAGAATGCATATTTGAGTGAATATCTTTTATATTTTAGGAAACATTTTTAAACTGTTCTGAAGATATTTGTTTATTTCAGAGGAGGACCATGTATCTGCAAGCCACTCTGACATAAGTTTACATACAATGTTGATGTAAATTAAGAAAGAAGGCTGAAGGGAGAAGAATAAGCTAACAACACGCATCTTCTTTGAGTATTGTCATGCAGATTTCCTCAATGGAAGATGAAGTTAAATCAGTGATTGCCTCTCTTTTAAGGTTTTTGTTTTGTTTTATTTGTTTGGAATGGAATGGAATGGAATGGAATGGAATGGAATGGAATGGAATGGAATAGGATAGAATAGAATAGAATAGAATAGAATAGAATAGAATAGAATAGAATAGAATAGAATAGAATAGAATAGAATAGAATAGAATAGAATAGAATAGAATAGAATAGAATAATCCTGAGGTAGAAGGGACCTGCAAGAATCAAGTCCAACTACTGTCTCCACACAGGACTGTCCAAAATTCAAACCCAATGTCTAAGAGTATTGTCCAGCAGGCTTAGTGCCATGCCCTGGGGAGCCTGCTCCAGTGCCCAACCATCCTCTCAGCAAAGAATATGAAGCCTGAACCTCCTCTGCTTCATGCTGTTCCCTCTGGTCCTATTGTTGGTCACCAGAGAGATCAGCACCTGCCCCTCCCCTTGTGAGGAAACTGTAGGCCACCATGAGGTCTCCCTTTGGTCTCCTCCTCTCTATGCTGGACAAACCAACTGAATTCAACTGCTCTTCATATGTCTTCCCCTCTAGAACCTTTGATTCTGATTTGATTATTTGATTTCTGATTTGATTTTGCTTATTCTGAAAGGCTTCAACAGCAGTGTAGTCTGCTTCACCAGGTATGTCCAAGAGCTGACGGTGGGCAATGAATTAGAGCTAGCAGTGTGAAGTGGGCTTATCTGTGAAAGCAGAAAACCAAAATATATTCTATATTTCTTCCATGCATGAGTGTCAAATCTATTAATATTAAAGTAGCTTATGTAACGGGCTGCAGAGAATTTCACCAATGCTGACAGAAACTGGGGAGATCAATATATTACTTCACTATTAGTACAAATTGCCTTTTAGTTTAGGTAATGGCTCACAAAACAAATCAAGATGTACACGTAGAGGGTACAATTGCATCTCCCATTAGAGAATCCCCCTCCTGCTTTTATCAGACAATGCCACAGAGGACTATAACTTTAACAACATTTCTAGTAGCCGAGCTAGCAAAAGAAGCAGTGAAAGCTGGATGTTGAGATACATGAAGTACCATTTTCCTTTCACAGACACAGAGTTAAAGGAGATCCTAAAGATGTCAGTGAGTCAGAAATTGAGCACATTTGGTGTGCTTATTCTCAGATTTTTCATCTCCACAGACCTATGGAATATATTGAAGATAACTGTAGTTGTCTGACAAAAGTGGTTCAGCAGAGACATTCTGCAAATGTCAGATATTTTGCTCATCCATGTAGTAATGCCCAGTTCAGGTAACAATTATATGCAGTTACCATGCCATATGTTACAAGTGAGTCTGATAGTAAAGCACACTTTGGGGATATGCTACCCTATGTACCATCAATGTTCTTTCCTGCACTGTTGTAGTTTATGAACTCAACATAGCACATAGCTCAACAGTTACTGCTTGGGAAGAATCTCTGTACTTACATTACTTGGGAGAGTACCGTCTCACCTCTGGACAGCTACCTGGCTAGACCTGCTCTTGTTCCTTGTTATTTACCCAGAAGCATATCTTGATACACATTTAAAAACCTGCCCTAGTCTATCTGTATATATAAAATTATAAGATTGATCAATTGACTGATGCAACACTGCTAGATGGTGCTACAAGGAAAATTCTTGTTTCATCCAAAGATTTCCCTGTGGTGACAGCCTCACAGACAGATAGTTATGTATGGTTTGTATCCACTTATTTGGATGGTATGTCCCTTTGTTGACAGGCCTAAGGAGATCTTCAGTCCCTCGACACTCACTTCCAGAGCTCCATAGTCAGTCTCCATTGGCATGCTTGGGGGAGACCTAGCAGTACCATTGGTGCCCATGTGTTAACAGAAGTTAACAGTCCAAACACAAGGTAAGATTTAGAGGTAAGATTTAGCATTTTCTCCATAAAAACTCAGATTTCAGAAATTGACCAGATGTCAGTAAAATGTATGTGACTATGTGCTTGCAGAGTTGTTGTTCTCCAGATATGGCTATATATTAGTATATATATTAATAAATAATAAATATGAGTTTATATAAATAACAGTAGAGAAATTTCATTCATAATGTGTTTGGGGTAATGTGATCCATAAAATCACAGATATTATATGATGTAAAAGTCAAGTGTTTTTTTTTTTTTTTTTTTTTTTTTCAGGATAAACAAATAGTACTAAATATAATGAGCATGCTAAACTACTTTGTTACAAAAGTTTATATACAAGCATGCAAGAACTACTGATATATGACCTGGTAAAAATGTAATGTTGCATGTTTCACAATAAATTGTAATTATGTTTTAATACAGTGTTTTCTCATATTAACAAAAGAATTTGCATTTCTTTGATCATTATTAGACAATGTTTATTACTATGCTTATGAAAAATGCATAAATATTATATGAACATGAACCTTTGAAAATTAAAACTAACTTTTTTTTTTTTTTTTTTTTTTAAATCATTTAATTCTGAAGTGATAGAGGCTTATTCTGATCCAGATTTAATTAATGCAATTTTTGTTTGGGACTTCTCAAAATGCTCCAAGATAATCATACTGTGTTTCTAAGGGAGTAAGAAAGGTAGGAAATATAGCTTAATCTTCTATACTGTCTAAATGTGGTGATTTTACTCTGCTGAGCAGCTGAACTCCTCTACAACTGCTATCTCATTTCCCCTCCTCAGAGGAAGAGGGTGAGAAAATATGATGGAAAGGTCTCAAGGGCTGAGATAAGGAAAGGGAGATCACTCAACAATTATTGTCATGGGCAAAACAGTCTCAGTATAGGGAGATTGATATAATTTATTGCCTATCACTATCAGACTAAAGCAGTGAGGAACTAAAAGCAAACTAAAAACACCTCTCCCCACATACAACCATATTTATTTTCTTATAAATATGGTGCAATATCATGTTGTGTGGAGGATCTGATAAAAACTTAATGTTGTACATTTCATAACATACTGGGAGTCATGTTTCTCACATGGCTGAGAAAGTTCTTTCCTCAGGGAGCCACCTGACATGCTCAGGGGAGATGAGATTTCACATGACACAAGATGTAGGCAGAAGAGCCAGCAAAATGCTCAGGGAGGATGAAGGATCAGGGTACTTAGCTGAGAAAAGGAAAGAGGAGCTGGTCAGGCATCAGAGATAAGAGAAAGAAAATATTCTGAGATTTTGGGGAGTTTGCAATAATTTACAAAATCATGAGTTAATTCAGAGGGTTAATTCATTACCAAGGAGTGGTGACCAATGACCATTTTCAAAGTGAGAAAGCTTAGTTGTGCTCATGTTTTTTTTTTTTTTTAATTATTTTTTAATTTTATTTACTTTGCTATTTTATTTTATTTTATTTTATTCTATATATATGTATATATATTGTTCCCACTGTGTCTGACTTGGTCTCTTTCAGTTGGGTCTACTGAAAAAAAATAAGTAATAATATTTACTCTAATGGAACCTGTGATTTTTATTGTATGGGACTATTGCATTGTTTTGTTATTGTTATTGTTTTCTTTTGGGGGGTAGGCTTTAAACTAAAAAGTCTCTTGCATTCTTATTTTGGATATTTATATTAAGAGACAGTCTATACAAAGCTCTGGCTAACTACAGGTCTTTTTTAAGCTCTCAAGGCACATGGGCTGAAAGTATGCTTCCAGATGGAGACAAACCACCCTTCATCCCAATGGAGCAGTGAAAATTTTTAAGCTCCATAAGCTTTCATATTATTTAAAGTATTTATTCACAGACTTATATTTTTGCATGAGCAAGTCATTGTCCCATGTCTTCTATATCCTTTTTGAAATGATTAATGCCTCTGGGATTTCTAGGAAGATACATGTATTGTAGTATCTCATGAGGCAGCTGTTTAAAAGCTGCCAAAATATTTGTCCTTTATAGTAGATCTGTAATTGGCAGAAAGAAACTTTATACTCTTTTTATAATCATTCATAACCAACCACAATAGTGTCAGACAAAATACAGCTTATAATATCACCTATTGTAAGAATCTGATTTTGCAAAATATATCAAATATTTGCTACAGTTGACTTATAGCTTCAAGAAAAAGGGAAAACTGCAACATTCCGTATCTCATCCTGTATCCTGTATAATGTTATCCATATTCTAAATACTTATTTGTATTGAAGTTCACTGGCTAATTTCCTTAGCTACAATGGGCATCCGGAACATGCAGCCCCAAATCCATCCTAGGCTGTTCTTCATAAAATTCTGTGTAAGTCCCAAATTCTTATATATATATGTGTAGTCTGGAGAAATAACAATTCAACTTAATACTTAGGTTACTTAAAAGCATCTAAAATGCTCATATCCTCTGGGTTACCTTTACTGATTATGAAAACATAATGGAAAATAAACAAGGATTTTTACTTTTTATTCATTTATTTTATTTTATTTTATTTCATTTTATTTTATTTTATTTTTGTAACAGGAAGTGAGTAAAGAAATATCGTTTCAGAGGTTTTAATCCTAATTTACTTACTTTATACCAGTTTGTTCCCAGCTAACAAATTTCCCTCAGATAACTACAGAAAACATTTATTTGACTCTCCATGATCACTGGTGCTTTATTTCCTGTCATTAAAATTAAAATTAAGTGTTCTTGGAGTCTTCTGGTAGAGAATGTCAAAATCATTTTCTGAAGCTGATGTATAATGTTGCTTTGGGCATACTATAAACCACTTATTCATAATAGTGGATTACTAAATTGGTAACAGAACTCAGTTCATCTTTTCACACAGAAATTCCACCTTACTGTTGATAAATACTGCATAAACTCCTGTTTTATACAGTTATGGCATGAACGCCACAATGACTTTCAAAATACATGATCAGACTAGAGTAAATGCCTAAAAGCTTCATTCACAAGAGAAGTTACACTGCAGCGAACGGAATTAAACTTACTTTAAATTTTGTATGTGATGAAAGTTATTCCCACAAAAAATAATGTTCAGGTTTTTAACACATTTCATTTGAGGAACCCTAAGTACTGTGTTAGTCATTATAAAAATACTATTTACTATACTGAATAAAAGTCTACCTTCTGAATTATCTTTCCTATCTAACTGTAACCAATAGTAACCAAATATTTTACATAAAATGAAAGAATCACACAGCAAGTAGATGCGAGATAATTTATCATACATAAACGTACCATCTAAATTCTGCATATTTAGAGCTAGGTTTAAATTTTGAATCATGAATTTTTATCAGCCTTCCAATGCATTTCAAGATACTAAATATTATAATCTGATATACTTATTGGCAGAATATACAACTCCTATATCTTCCTGAATACAAATAATACCCTTGTAAAGTTGATGTTACCTTGTTTTCAGCCACAGCATGAAGAAGCCAAGGGAACAAATTCCCCTTAGTTATTTATAGAAACCTGTTATTTGACTCTCCATGATCACTGGTACAAACTTCTTTTTCATTTGTTTGCAGTTTCTAGTATCTGTAGAGCTAATTAATAAGATGATTCTATTCTTCCTTTCATCCTTTAAAAAATATCACTTTAAAATAGAATGAATGACTTTCATGTACTTGTATGGTGAAGACATTCCAAAGTCCTGGAGCTACTTGGTAGAAAGGCTGTGGTACTTGATCTTTTTTAGTATTAGTCAGTAAATAAGGGCCCATTACATTCACTTGAGTGATTGACAGTACTTGCCTTATCAGTATCTCAAAATGACAAATACCAATTAGTGATTTCTCCATCAGCTTCTTCCTAATTTTAGTCATTCCCATAACTAAGGGTGTACAGTTTACAGCATGCCACAAACATAAGGTTGTGATAAGCTATGATGACAGCATATAAATATATAACTAGAATAGGCTGGTACCCATTCCAGGTGGGCACAGAGGGCTGCAGGGGAGGTAAGGTGATAGAAGTGGCCCACTGAATATCCAATAAGATGGGTTTCAATCTCTGAGCTCCTGTGCTGTGGCACAATAGGGGCAAAACATATAAAGTTTACAGCCTCCTAAAATCCAGTGTATCTGTTAAGGAGTGTAAAAACAGTTTCAAACTGGTTTTGCATAGTCCCAAAATACAGTCAATGTCAATACTATGTGCTGAGGAGCATAAATACAGAACTACACAATATTCTATAGGTATAGGTACACAATATTCTTTTTAAAGCAGTATGTGAATATGTTTCCAATCTTTCTGCGGCACATTGAGGCTTGTAATGCCACACGTAGCATTACAGACAAAAAGACTGTTGTGGTTTAATCCTACTGGGCAGCTGAACCTGACACAGCTGCTCACTCACTATCCCTCAGTGGGATGGGAGAGAGAATCTGGAAGGTAGAAGTGAGAAAACTCATGGGTTGGGTTAAACACATTTTAACAAGTAAAGCAAAAGCTGAATGTGCAAGCAAAACAAAGTAAGGAATTAATTCCCTATTTCCCAACAGCAAGAAGATCGGACATTTCCAGGAAAGTTTGGCTTCATCACACATAACAGTCTCTTGGGAAGACAAATGCCATCACTCCAAACTTCTCCACTTCCTCCTTCTTTCTCCCCAGATTTTATTGTTGAGCACAGCCTCACGTAGTGTGGGATATTGCTTTGGTAAGTTTGGGTTAGCTGTCCTGGCCATGTCCTCTCCCAGCTCTTTGTGCACCTCAGGGCAGCATGAGAAGCAGAAAAATCCTTGACTATGTGCAAGCACTACTCTGCAACAACTACTACATTGGTGTGTTATCAACACTCATTTCATCACAAATCCATAGCATAGCACCATGACAGCTTCTATGAAGAAAAGTAATTCTACCAGTCAAAAGCAGGACAGAGAGACAAAATGATAGAGAACAACATAAAAATTGATAATGTGATTTATGACAATGAAATGAAAGCTTGATCATCACAATTTTCAGGAAGCTGTCGTTATAGATCAAAACATTCCTTTGTAATGGATGATCCATTAAAACTTGAAGGGAGGGGAGAAGGTTGAATGAGCGGCATCCCACATGTAGATGTAAATATTAGTTCATTATGGAGAGAAAATGTAATCTTGCAATTAAAGGGGCCTCAGTTCATAATGTTGATGCCATCTCTGCCCCTTTGCATTGCCTTGGGGAAAACATTTCACATTGCTTCTGTGTCATCATCTAGAAATAATGACGATGCTTTTTCACTTAGTTCACAAGTCAGCTGGGAAGGATTAATTGCTTAACCTCTGTACTGTGTTTTGAACATGAAAAGTATTATACAAAGGTTAAGTAGTGTTATTGTGGTAATGAAAAATAATAATAATAAAAAAATCTGTATTTTTTATTTCATGCCATATTAGTTTTTTTATTTAATCTTCATGATATTCAGAAGAAAGAAAGTATATTTTCAAAACAAATAATGACTATCCAATTAACCTAAAACTCCTTCAAGTCTCTTTGTAGTCTTGCAAATAATTGAATGGTTTACTAATTAAATATCAAAAAAATGTTAAGATATTTTTATTTGTAAACATTATTGAATCCATTCACTTATTAACATAAAAAAATTAATAGGTTTAGACAATTAAAATATGAAACCCATGTATATCTTTAATGTTTTGAGTGGGTTATTTCAGAATTATTTAAAAGAACTGATCAATATTTCATAGAGTTTCACCTCCGTACATAGTTGTTTAAGGCACTTTGATTAAATCCAGTTATGGTACTTTTATCTCACTGTGGCATTCAACATTTCCAATAGATAACTGTTGACAACAGTGGTTCTGAGTCTGTAAATACACTGTCCACAAAAAAAGACATTTGTTTGAAAAACAACTGAAACAGTCATGAATCAAGAACTGCAAAAATAGGTAGATTTCTGTACACCACATATAAGGAAAGAACTGAGTCACAGGGAAATATGCAAGTAATAATAAAAATAATAAGTGTGCAAACAGCTGTTTGGTGCTGTTTCACCAATATTTTAATAGTACAGAAAAGACAGAGATAACAGGACCATTTTGATAGTTTTCAGATACTGAGGAATTAGCAATCTGGTATTTTAACTACCAAGTCTGTGTGTATGCCAAGACTGTCTGGATTTAAATGTACAATGTGTTAAAGTAGGCAAGCTAAGTAGGTGAAGAAGACTAAATGAAGAAAAAATCTGCTGAAAAGTTGGATTCATTTTCATATTATTGATGTATATGTCAAATAAATATGTATTACCATATTTGTTTTGATATGAAATCGTTTTACTGTAAGTTGTTAAAATACAGTGTGTTAAATGAAATACTACTGTTACAAATCTGTGTTAGAAGTTGGTAGAAAAGAAAATGAAGTTTTACTATCCAAAAGTGAAGATTTCTGAAAATCAAGAAATTGAGGGAAAGGCTGATTAAACTTATGATATGAGGACATTACTTGAAAGTAACCCTTAGTGAAGTAGAAATCAACGATAATAAAGAAACATTTGCTACCTCTGAAGTCTCTTTGAACAAGTGTGAAAGGACATTCTTTTTCATTGTCTGAGGAAGGTCTGACACTTTAGGAAGACCCTGTATTGATCTATAAATTGGTTCCATCAGAATACACACTTCATTAACTATACTTCTTTTTCCCTCATTTCATTCACTGCATGCCTGTATGAATATAGCACATGCATTTTGTTTTGTTTTCAAAAGTATTGAAGAGAGAAAGATTCAAAAGAAAAAGGGATAAAGGTTAATTCTAATATAAGAATCAAGGTCAGGCTCTAATTTGTTAAGTATGCAAGAACAATTTAAAAATTACATCTTCTCCCTAACATCTGATGAGATGTTTGTATTAACATTTCTCAGAAAAATAGTCATTATTGTCACTAAGTGACACAAGAAGGATGTAGGTCTGCAGAGAACTAAAAGCAAAGTAAAAAAACATTCCCGTCATCCATGTTTTGTACCTCCTCCCCCTGAGTGGTGCAGGGGAACAGGGAATGGGAGTTGTGATCAGTCCATAACTCTTCATCTCCGCCACTCCTTCACAGTCACTCTCTGCCCCTGTTCCACGTGGGGTCCCTCCCACGGGATGACATCTTTCCCAAACTGAGCCTGTTCCATCTTTCAGGAACAAACTGCCCCAACATGGTTCTCCTGTGGGCAGCAGCTCCTGCTAGAAAAACTACTGGACCATGAGCTCCACCATGGGCTCCTCCTCCATGGGCTGCAGCATGGAGATCTGCTCCGCTGTGGGACCCATGGGCTGCAGGGGAAACAGCCTGCTCCACCAGGGGCCTCTCCACAGGCTGAAGGGAAACTTCTGCTCTGTGCCTGGAGCACCTCCTGCCCTCCTTCTTCATTGACATTTGTGTCTGCAGGTCTGTTTCTGATATGTTTTCTAACTCCTCTCTCCCAGCTGCTCAGTGTCTCAGCATTTTTTTCCTTTTTAAAACAGGATCTCAAGGGCACAATCCGTGTTGCTCACTGGCTCAGCTCTGGCCAGCAGCAGGTCCCTTTTGGAGCTGGGTGGAGCTGGGTCTGGTCCAACATGGGGTAGCTGCTGGGCTCTGCTCAGAGAGGCCACCCCTGGCTGTCCCCTCCCCACTACCAAAACCTTACCACAGAAGCCCAACACAAACACAGCCACTTCATTCCATCAGGATGAATATACGTACCACACTTCCAGAGAGCTAATTTAGGACAGCCATTTTGGTTTTGGGGTGATTGCTCTGAATTACTTGTGATAAGTATATATTTTTTTCTTCTGTTTTGTTATCATTGCAAAACATTTCTCAAGTAATCTGTACAGATATTATGAGGAAATCCAAGCATATTATACAATTATGTAATTTGATGACACATCATAATGAACGTGCTTTGAAAAAGAATGAATTAAATTCACAGAGAAAAAAAAATAGCTCTCATACTTCCTACTTTGGAGTGCTTGATTTACAGGTCTAGTATTCTATTAATATCTTTGTGAGTATAAATTTATAGATGTGGCATGTCACTATGTCATTTTCTTCTCGCATTCAATCCCAGAAGGAAGAAAATTAAATTGAGAGGTATGATTTCAACTGCCTTAAAATAATGCACCATTAGAAAATATTATCTGTTTAGCTGAAGATGCTTAAAACGATGACAGAAAATTTAGCACATTCAATATCTGTCCTTTTGCCCATGTATGACTCACAACACAAGGTGATGATCTGAGTACTCAACTCAATGATGGGATGATATCAGAAAAATCTGGGAAGATTTTTATGAAACTCAGATTCAACAATTTTATTTTAAGGAGAACCAGTAAAGAAAACTCTTAGATCCTGTCTGCATTTAGGCATCTATTGATGCTATTGTTATAAGGCACAGTAGTAGAACATCAGAATTTGAATAAGTTCTAAAAGAATTGAGATGTTTTGAGCACTCTTCTGGCTTTAAATGGCTGCTGAAGTTTTGGCATAAGTCTCAAAATAAAACCAAATCACATTGTAAATTTCCAAATACATATATATATATGTATATATATACACATTTAAATTCTGTTTCAATACAATAAAGAAAGAATTATGAAACTTTTTTTTTTTTTTTTTTTTTTCTGGAATGCAGAAATTCTTGTACTGACCACAGTAGGGCATGATATTTATTTCACCGTAATGAAGCTTGGAAATAAGAAAATTTTCTCTTTTTTTTTTTTTTTTTTTTTTTCCCAAAAATGAAGGGAAGTTTTTTTCTGTTGGATTAAAGCCAGGTTTATATCTCAGTTACTTTAGATTCCAGAAGCAGCATTCTTGTATGTTTGAATCCTTATTTTTTTTTTTTTTTTTTTGGTATGCAAATGGAGTATTGTTTAGAAATTGGTAGCACTCAGGTTTGCATCCTAATTGGTGACTTAAAATACTTAGCATTATCCTTTAACAAAGTCAGCCTTTCATCCTGAAATTCTGGAGTGTCAAAGTGACTGAGCATAGATGGTGCACTATTAATTATGATTATTTTAAACTGTCCCAGGATTTCAGTATCTCTCTCTAAGGTAGGTGAAAAGCAGGGTATTTGCCTACTTGTATAGTTGTGATTTTATATTAATAATTTTAAATGTCTTATTTTGTAATATGAAAAAAAAAGAAAAAAGAAAAAGAAAAAAAGAGATTATATGACCTCTTAGCTTTACATTTTCTTTTAAAAATATTTTAAATGTTTGCTGCTATTGATTTATTTTTTTGGGGTCACTGTATTTGGTCACCTGAAGGAAGAGTCCATAGGATAGATATATATGTATGTATAGATACATATATGCGTATATATGTGCATATATATGCACATACATGTGCATATATATGCACACACACACACACACACACACACACACACACACACACACACAAATGAATAAAGGTATAAGGTTGTTGACCAATTTGTTGACCAATATACACAAAGAAAACCACTGGGATTTAAGAATCTGCTAAGCTAAGAAGCAGTGGGCTCAACACCACAGTAAGAAACCTAAAGAGCTTTTGCTGGTTAGGCAGCCATCAATCAGGCAGGAAGGAGTCGTCAGTGCCTGGCAGCTTATCATCTTCCAAATCCTCTGACACTGATACTTTTCTGCATTTTTCCCTTAGGGTTTTAAACCATTCAGTTATTTTTTTCACCTCCAATTTTTGAAGTACTCAGTCTCCAACTCTATTTTACTACTGTCTATATTTCTTATCTTGCATGGCCCTGCAATGGACTTTCACAAAGTTCTTAAAATGTAGCAATTTCCTCTGATCTCTGAGCCATAGTATCAGTTCTGGGCATTGGATCCTTGAAAGACAGATGGCAGAATTCCCTGTTTGTGGTAAGAAGAAATGATTTTGGAAGGGAAAGGTTCCTGATTATAAGATTAATTACTGCTAACTCAATTCAGCTTTATCAAAAGCTGAATTTGAAAGCTGAATTTTTGAAAACTGAAGAAGACAACTACAGGGAAGTGGTTTATTAAACTTGGCACTAAGAAAAAAAAAAAAAAAAAAAAAAAAAAAGACTAGCCTTGGCATACAAAACTGGATCAAATCACATCATTCTCCACTTTCCAGTTCTCTCACTTCTGAGCTTCAGAGCTTCAGTAGTAACATTTTGGAATGTTGGCAAATGTCTGGCAGCAACAGATGTAGAACTGGAGTAAAAAAAAAATGTTAGGTTCAATGTATACAACAACATCTTTTCTTTGATGAGTGTGATTTTCTGTGTGTAGCATATCCACTATCATAATAAAACACACTTTTAAATCCTCATACTTTATGACTTGCTTTAAGAGAAGCAACAGACTCTCAATTTACAGATGGGTAAACTAAAATTACAGAGCCAAAATAATCTATCCAAAGTCATACAGGAAACAGAGCTCAGAAATTACAGGGAAACTCATAATTTGAGTCTCAGTTCAATATTCTGTCTGTGTGGCTTCAATGCACTCTCATACACATTTAAGGTCCCTTGTAGTACTCCAAAAGTATATAATAAAAATTAAATATGATGAATTCAAGACAGATCGCTGAGTAACCTCGTCATTAACCATGACAATTTCTATTGTTTACGAAGATACTTCATTCTTAAATTAATTAATTGCAGCTGTCTAAATCAAAACAGAGTCCAAGATGGCATTTCTGTAAGGTTATTGGTGATGTTAGGTGTTAAACCATCTATAATGTTATTGGTCAAAAGGCAGGAGGATTTAGAAATTAAATCTTTGCCTTTCCTTCATCTTTAGTCCCAGATTAGAATGCACCTTTCACTTTTCTTGCTTCTAAAAGTAGAATCCAAAAAAAAGTATTTTCAATGATTTGAAATCTGAACCAAGGTTGTGATGGTTTTCAGAAGTGAAGGAAAAACAGGCCTGTTCCAACAGATTCTGACGTTTAATATCTGCTTAGTGCTTTCTTTTGGGGAAAGGGAGACAGTAGAACATTAGATATACAGGATAAGGATCAAGGAGAGTGAAACTGATATGGTATCCTCTACATGTTTCCTCATAATGTCCCCATACTTCTTCAAATGTGAGAAGAGACACTGGTCTGATATATGGTGCAGAAATAATTGCCTTCTGTGTTCTTCTAGCACATAATGTAAAATAAAAGGATATGTAATATTTTATACTCTTTCACCACATGTCATAGAAGGCCTTTAAAAGATTTGTGAAACATCCAGTAATGTGATTTATTTTTTTTTTTGGCAGCAGTGGGGTCATTGAAGTACCTCAGACTGTCTTCTGAAGGTTAATTAATTTTATGCTAAGAGGCTAGTCTTTCAGAAGCAGCCATCTAGTGGAAATAGAAAAGTCTTTAATTAACAAACATCAGGTCTCATACCTAGTAGAGTTATACAAAGACACACAAACCTCCAGTCTTTATATTCTCAAATCATATATAATTATTTCTCCACATACACCTGTTTTCATCAGAAAGCCCCAAAAGTTTGGTCCTCAGATTGGATCTTGATTTTTATTAAACTGCTGTTAAAACAAAATACAGAATTAGTATGAAGCTTCTTTCAAATAAAATAATGCATATTAAACTCTTAGATTTCAAAGACTGACTTTAATATCCGTGTTCCAAAATATTAAGAAACAATATTCTAAGAAACTATTGATCTAATATTTATGCAAATCTCAAGAAAAACGCAAATATATATATATATTTGCTTCAATATCCAAAAAATATAAATACATTATACAGCAGGGATTGTGCAGGACATGAAGCACTACAGTTGGGGATTAATATTTATTACAGTTGAATTTTAAGGTTCTGTCTTTGCACAGCTTCACTCTGTTAAGCATTTAAAATGTACATATTGAGTGATAGTCCTCTGTTAACCTATAGTCTTAATAGGTGAGTCAGATAATGGCCAGGTTGGAAGGTAGGGGTAAAAGACCAAGAGAAATGAAATGACCTTCCCTCAAATCACATACCACCCTGGAGCTGGTAGTACCCAGTGATTCTGACCAGGTCCCTGAAAAGGTTCAATTGACTACTCTACTGTTCTCAGAGGCAGACAATTAATATAGTATTTCAAAGCTTCCTGGAGCATAGGAATTGTTTTATTGATTCTATGTATATAGGGAACAAAACTTCACTGTTAACCTGCCCTTGATTGTTGGCAGAGATATGTATTTAAATCTCAGTACATGTTCCAGTGGCTGAAATGGTATTAGCTGGAATTAAATAAAACAAAGAACTTATGTGATTCATATCAATTCCCTTCAAAGCTATCATCAGTTCTGAAAGTTTCTTTATTGGCACAGAACAAAAATGTTTCTGTTTTATTTTTATTTTTTATTCTTAATATTTTTATTCTTGCTCCTACACTACTATCTATGTAGATGATATTCCAACAGAAAAAGATCAATTCATTTCTACAGAATTTCAAAAAATTCAAGATTTACACTGGAAAAAAAAAAAAAAAGGAAAGAAAAAAAAAAAAGTATGCAGTGAATGCTATACTCAGAAAACAGGTATCACAGAATCACTGAATCACAGAATAATCTAGGTTGGAAGAGACCACCAAGATCACTGAGTCCAACCTCTGACCTAACGCTAACAAGTCCTCCACTAAACCATATCACTAGGCTCTAAATCTAAACGTCTTTTAAAGACCTCCAGGGATGGTGACTCAACCACTTCCCTGGGCAGCCCATTCCAATGCCTAACAACCCTTTCAGTAAAGAAGTTCTTCCTAATATGCAACCTAAACCTCCCCTGGCGCAACTTTAGCCCATTCCCCCTCATCCTGTCAACGGGCACGTGGGAGAATAGACCAATCCCCACCTCGCTACAGCCTCCTTTAAGGTACCTATAGAGAGCAAGAAGGTTGGCCCTGAGCCTCCTCTTCTCCAGGCTGAACAATCCCAGCTCCCTCAGCCGCTCCTCGTAAGACTTGTTCTCCAGATCCCTCACCAGCTTCGTTGCCCTTCTCTGGACTTGCTCGAGCACCTCCATGTCCTTCTTGTAGTGAGGGGCCCAAAACTGAACACAGTACATGAGGTGCGGCCTCACCAGAGCCGAGTGCAGGGGGACAATCACTTTCCTAGCCCTGCTGGCCACACTGTTTCTGATACAAGCCAGGATGGTCTTGGCCTTCTTGGCTGCCTGAGTACACTGCTGGCTCATATCCAGCCAACTATCAACCAATACTCCCAGGTCCTTCTCTGACAGGCAGCTCATCTCCCAGCCTGCGGTGCTGCTTGGCGTTGCTCTGCCTGAAGTGCAGGACCTGGCACTTGGCCTTATTGAACTTCATACAGTTGGCCTAGGCCCATCGGTCCAGCCTATCCAGATCCTCCTGCAGAGCCTTCCTACCCTCAAGCAGATCGACACACGCAGCTAACTTGGTGTCATCTGCAACCTTACTGAGGATGCACTCGATCCCCTCATCCAGATCATTGATAAAGATGTTAAAGAGAACTGGCCCCAGTACTGAGCCCTGGAGGACTCCACTAGTGACTGGCCTCCAACTGTTAACTCCATTAACCATGACTCTTTGGGCCCAGCTATCCAGCCAGTTTTCCAGCTATTTTTTTATCCAGGTAGTTTCACTTAGTGAAACACGTGTCATTAAAAGTAGAAAAGAAACAGCAAAACACTTCTTGTGCTTTAGAATCATCATCAGTAGAGATAATACCTTTTTTCCTATTTTTTTTTTTTTAGTTGTTGTTATTGTATATTTATTATTGTATATAAGATTCCAGGACAGTCACCTGATTAACTAGTATTGTGCATGATAACCAAGATGTGGTAAACAAGGTGACAGCTGCTGAAAAGAACAAGTACCAGGAAGAGATAACATTTAGGAAGTGTAATAATGTAGCACCTACAATTAATACAAAGATGGAACAGAAATGAAAAAAATATTTTCAGATTCCCTGTGTTTTCATTTCCATGTCACCTTGCTACCCCAGTTTTCACCATTAGCATAAGAAATGTTGGAAAGGACAATGAACACAAGCTTACCATGGTGCTAGCCTGTAGGGTTCATTCACCAAAGCTGTCAAATAGGCTGACACATTCTCCAGCATGAAATCTTTCCTTCCGCTTAAGGTGAGCATATGCAAATTACCAAATTATGCAAATATTTCCGGATATAATTTGCATAAATGCCAGACATGTAGCTATGTAAAATGTGGTAGCTATATAAGACAACCAACTTCTAAACAGTTTTTTTTTTTTAATGTTTATCATTTCTATGTTCTGTTCCATAAGTTAATTAAGTATATGTAAGTTTTCAGTCCTGTAATTATAACTACTTCCATTTTATTTCAGTTCTTACTGTCACCATAGCTAAGAACTTGCTATGCCCTGTGTGAAGAAGATCGAAACTCTGCTGTGGTCAGTGGGGCTCTGGGAAGACAGCAGTATCCTTTCCTGTCCCATCCCCTCTCTCTCTTCTCCACTTAGAGAACACCTGCTATTCACCCAGAGAACATCACTCCTGCTTGCCAGCAGATCAAAAAAAGAAACAAGGTAGTTGGTCTAATGAAGAATCCATTCCCTCTTTACATCTATATATTTATCAACGTAATGGATACAGATGTATTTAACTCATAGATATGCATGCAGTGAAATCCTTTATTCATATATACCTCATGTTTTCCTCCTTTCAGAAAGTACAAGAATAACAGCTAAAACAGGTTGGGATTCATTTGGATTTTACCTCTGTTTTTCACAGAATTTCTGGGTTGGAAGAGACCTCAAGATCATCGAGTCCAACCTCTAACCTAACCCTAACAGTCCCCACTAAACCATATCCCTAAGCTCTACATCTAGACGTCTTTTAAAGACTTCCAGGGATGGTGACTCCACCACCTCCCTGGGCAGCCTGTTCCAGTGCCTGACAACCCTTTCAGTAAAGAAGTTCTTCCTAACATCTAACCTAAAAATCCCCTGGCGCAACTTAAGCCCATTCCCCCTCGTCCTGTCACCAGGCACGTGGGAGAACAGACCAACCCCCACCTCGCTACAGCCTCCTTTGAGGTATCTGTAGAGAGCTATAAGGTCGCCCCTGAGCCTCCTCTTCTCCAGGCTGAACAAGCCCAGCTCCTTCAGCCGCTCCTCGTAGGACTTGTTCTCCAGGCCCCTCACCAGCTTCGTCGCCCTTCTCTGGACCCGCTCAAGCACCTCCATGTCCTTCTTGTAGCGAGGGGCCCAAAACTGAACACAGTACTCGAGGTGAGGCCTCACCAGAGCCGAGTACAGGGGGACAATCACTTCCCTAGCCCTGCTGGTCACACTGTTTCTGATACAAGCCAGGATGCCGTTGGCCTTCTTGGCCACCTGGGCACACTGCTGGCTCATATTCAGCCGTCTGTCCACCATCACTCCCAGGTCCTTCTCCGCCTGGCAGCTCTCCAACCACTCATCTCCCAGCCTGTAGCTCTGCTTGGGGTTATTGCGCCCCAGGTGCAGGACCCGGCACTTGGTCTTGTTGAACTTCATGTAGTTGACCTCAGCCCATCGGTGCAGCCTATCCAGATCCTCCTGCAGAGCCTTCCTACCCTCGAGCAGATCGACACACGCACCTAACTTGGTGTCATCTGCAAACTTACTGAGGGTGCACTCAATGCGCTCGTCCAGATCATCGATGAAGATATTAAAGAGGACCGGCCCCAGCACCGAACCCTGGGGGACGCCACTAGTGACTGGCCTCCAACTGGACTTGACTCCATTTACCACGACTCTTTGGGCCCGGCTACCCAGCCAGTTTCTAACCCAACGAAGCGTGCGACAGTCCAAGCCAAGAGCAGCCAGTTTCTTGAGGAGAATGCTGTGGGAGACAAGAAGGCAAGAAGGAAGTAGAAATGGCCTTTTTTGTTTGTTTGTTTGTTTGTTTTTGTCTCTTCCTTCACAAAGTATTTCTAAAAAACTAGTTTATATTTTCTGGTCACCATAAGGAATGTGTAACATAAAAATTCTACAGACCTCTAAGGCCAGATCCTTGTAGCAGCAGCACACAATGAAATAAACTGTGGAGACTCTGTGTTAAACTTCTTACATTAAAGTAATTTTGTGTTTTGGTTCATTTTGGAAAAAAAAAAAAAAAAAAAAGAAAAAAGAAAAAAAAAGAAAAAAGAGGGGGGAGAACAGGGTAAAATAAATCAGAAATGAGTTGCCCCGATAGAGTTAAGTGGGGAGATGTGATGAGCTCCTGTTTGCTTTCTGTTGTGTACAAGCCAATGTTGTGAGTCCCCCTGTTGACCAAGTACTGTAATTACTCTCTGAGTAACATTAGCATGAAAAATGTATTAGAGGGCAGAGATGTCATGGTTTCAGAAAAAATAAAATAAAATGCTGAGCTTATATGTCATTTAATCTTTTTATGATAAATGTTGATAAATTATATTAACTTTTTCTGAACTAAAACTCATGAAAGTCACCTGCTCCCTGTGAACCAAACTTATAAAGTGAATATCTTTGGTATAGCGGTACATTATTAATCTACAACAAGCTCCCAAATGCTCTCACAATGGCAGCTTCTCAGTTTCTAAAATGTCCTTGAGCTTCTGAAGTTCTGAACAGATGCAACTACATCCGAACTGCGGTACTAAGTATTGTGCAAGTGCCATAAATATTTCAAGGTTTTTAAATATTGTCCCTAAATTCAAAAAATGACATAATTAATACAACTTGGCACTACTACAATGACATAAGTGTGGTTTCAAGGGAAACATTTGGATACCGTCTGAATCAAAGATGGCAAGACAATAGCACTGATCCTTGGTGTTATTTAAAAGGTTTAAATATCTCCCTAATGATGCTGGATAAAAAGATGTCTTTGGACAACATAATTAAAATCTGCCTGACATGATTCCATAAAGGTAGAAAACTTACAGACAACTTTGCTTGGTTCTGAGCATTTTTGTCTGTCTTTTAAAAAGTAGAACTCTACTTACTTCATTATTTTTAGTTCTGATTTATGGTAGTACAAATGAGAGAAGAATCTCCCCATATGTCTTCCTGCATGCCTGTAATAAATCCAGGAGGCTATTGGTGCTATATAAATAATATGTTAGGTTGGAGATATATTGCCAGACAGAGGGTTACATATAAATATTGTCAGAAATTGGGTTTCTAAGGTGATTTTATGACATAGCTTACAAATAATGTCATCACATGCATCTTTCCACAGAATATTCAGGAATAGGTTGAAATAGCAAAAATTACATTTCTAGCATAAAAGAAAGAGAATTTGGGATTCAAGTGAAGTTTCTAACCATTCTGTGGCCAGATACAGAAGTTTTATTTCCAAGTTGATGACATCCCTATATATGTACCTATTTAACAATAATAATAATAATCATAATCATAAAAAGCTGTCCCTTGCAATCTTCACTTAGGAAAACTTCTATTGGAGGAATCATAGATCCTTTGTAAATACTGCATTTAGATGACTATAGATTTCCATAACATGTTGAGAGTTTGAGGGTTTGAGTTTATTTTTTTTTATTATTTTTTTGCTTTTGTCCTCTGCTACCACCTTCTCCTTATCCTTGTCCTTCTCCTTGTCCTTGTCCTTACCCTTTTTTCTCCTTCCCCTTCCCCTTTTCCTTCCCCTTCCCCTTCCCCTTCCCCTTCTTCTTCCTTTTCCTCTTCCTACACCATACACAGTGCACAACAGAAGATAAAAACAAGGATAAGACTCTCGCTGTTCACTTAGGCCTTATATGAGAAATCAAAGACAGATTAGAATCCAGACCTCTGAAATATCAGCTGTTCTCCTTCTTCAAAGTCCATCTGTATCTGTATTTGTCAATGAGCATAAGGCAGAGAAGCAGGGAGCTTTGCCTCCCAGACTTAGTCTTCTTTGATGTGTTATCCACAGCCGTGCACCTCTTCACCCTGATTCAGGAGTCATTTACCATTACATATTATTATCACCCTGCATCATATTGCGGAAAGTGCAGATCGGCTTTTTTTCTGTTGCAAAGATGTTTTGTTTGTTGGTTGGTTATTTTTGTTCTGTTTTATGCTATTCAAATCCCATTGAAAATTCTAAAATCTTAAAAAATCCATCAATACCCAGGACATACTCCACTGTAACAAATAAAAGAACACCACCACATGTGTGAGCTTGTAGAATCTATTCTAAAACAGATCAAAAAGTTCAGTTATTAATGGAAGGAAACAAAGTAAAAAGAGTTATAAAGCTTTGAGGTTGGCATAAAGAGGGAAATATCTGCTGGAGATATAACACTAAGGAAAGGATGCTAAAAAATAGAATCACAGTGCTGGCCTTTTTTTGAACACAGGCTTTAGTCAATATATCTGACTAGAGTGTTTTTGTTTGTTTGTTTTATATAGAACCACTTGAGATGTAAGGTGAAATGAAACAATTAAAATATTTTCTGAGATAAGAAAAATAGTATATATTTTCTTCTTGTGACCCACTAAGAAAACAAAAACATAGCCCCCAGTCACTTACATTAATTAAGGAAATTCCAGGACATAGTTTACAGAACATCGTATGTTGGAAGATGCTCATAGTATGCCAGAGGAAAAGAGTGAGTAACACACTAATCTTGTGAGAAATCCCAATGCTTAAAACTATGTAGTCTAAGTGAATATGGACTTTTGCATTGTTTAGAGTGAATTTCAAACCTAAGGGGATGGTTTGTAAAAGATCAAAGTGACCTATTAGGAAAGAAAAATGGATGTGTCTGCAGTCAGCTGGTAGTAAACTAGTCTTTACATAGCCTTGAAGTTAATGGGAAATGCAAACTTTCAGTACTTTCTAGAAAACAGACTCAGATATATGTTTTCAACCAGATAGCAAAAGACATTTTGAATTTTGGGGTTTCTCTCTAAGACACCATTAAACAACTTCTAGACAAACTAGCTTTAGCCCTCAGACTTACTCAACAGCTAATGACATAATCACATAAAACTGGTGAATACAGTTTGGCCTTTAGCATTACTTTGTAACCAGCTGTTTAGATCTAAGCCTTCATGGTTGGTTCATTGGAATTGTGAATCCAGTTGTTGTCTCCCAAGTTCGTTTTATTTTTCTTTATTATTTCAAAGTTTATATTCATCCTTAATATTATTATTGACCTCTTAACATATGATTATTAGTATGGCTTAAGTTCTGTAACTTTTTTTTATGTTATGGTTATCGCTAATTGATTCTGGCTAAGATGAAATCTGTAATTAATTGGCTCATTTTACTTTCTGTCCATTTTAATAATGCACTTATGTTTCACTCCAAGCTTTCTGGCATGAGACACTGTATTCTTGCTGATGAGTCTGCAGAACCTGCATTAAGGCTAGAATGATTTACACATGCACAGTAAAAGCCAGATATACTGTGGCTACTTTTGATCACTCAAACTAAATAAACTGAGTCCCAGAAATCTGTAGAAGCAGAGGTAAAAAAAGTTCTTGGACTGTCATCATGAAGACTGTTCTTCCTTTGGGATGTAAATTATGTTAATAGTACATTCAGTACAGTTTTGCATTGCTGTTTCTTTTTATAGCTATACCCTATGATTCTGCACAAGTTCTCAATAACACATCTGTTAAAGGATGCAAAAGTCTTGTGGAATATTCATGTGACTGACAGATTGGATCTGTGCTTTCATTCACTTTCTGAACAACCTGGTTAAACCCTTGCTATATGCAAGGCCAACAAAAAGTTTTGTGGTCTCATCTGGTGTCCTGTCAAGAAAAAGTTAACATTGGTTTATGGTTTATAGGAATGAATAATAAGCAAGTTAATAAGCAAGAACTATCTTGATAGACTTCAGATTTTGCTTGACTAATCAGAGCTGAAATGTTTCAAGTGTGAGGTACAGATGTACAGATCTCATGCTACGAAGCTCATATAGTCTGTGCTTTTTTTCCCCTGGGCTTTAGTTTATTTCTACATTTTGACATGGAGAAAGCTCTGCCTTGTTAGTATATATTCTCTCAATCAATAAGAGGTGCTGCAATCCTTCATAAGCTGCCAAACCTACTCCAGACCTGAAGGGCTGGATAGGATACAATCAGCTAAGTGTTGTCTTCATGCTGCCTTGCATCAGCATAGTCAGATGTGGACATGGAACTGAAGGAAAGAAAAGTTCAGGTTTCAGACTATGAACTGAGATGATTTTGTCCCAAAGAAAGGACAATTACTGGGAACAAACCTGGGAAGAGCACAATAGTGTATAGTAATCTGAGACAAAAATCCCAAACAAAAAATTTACATTTATAATTTGTTATATACTAAAAGAATATATCAGTTTCTAGAAAAAAAAAAATAGATTTTGAGTTGAAACATCTGTTTCTATGATAGCTGCTTAACTGAGAAGTGGGAAACTAGAATGTTAGACATCACTGAGCAGAAAAAGTATGGTGATTCTGTGAAGATATTCTGTTACTGTGTGACAGGTATGAAAGGTAGGTTTTTATATGGAAGTAATCCATCAAATTAATTTTTCAAGGGGTTAT
The DNA here is from genome assembly GCA_011074415.1 of Stictonetta naevosa. Classification (NCBI taxonomy): domain Eukaryota; kingdom Metazoa; phylum Chordata; class Aves; order Anseriformes; family Anatidae; genus Stictonetta; species Stictonetta naevosa. The sequence goes on from CM021697.1 coordinate 101,540,473, forward strand.
TGTTATTGATCAAAATGCAAAGACTAAGTATGATTTTAGTTCGTCTTGGTTCTGTGGCAAGTCTTAGATACTGGATTTCAGAAAAAAAAAAAAAAAAAAAAAAAAAAGACTGAGTTTATTCTAAGCCATGATGTCTTTCTTACTGTGGTATTCAATGGGAGGACCTTCCCTTGTTGTTTTCTCCTCTGCTTATTCCACTGTTTCCTGCAGGCCTTGGTCAGAAAAGGTGAAAGAGGCACCAATCCTGATCTTAAGGAAATAAATAAATGAGGAAAAGGAGGAGAAGTATGTAATGTTCAGGAAATAGTATAGGGGTTTTCTTCTGATGATTCCTGAAAAAAATAAAGTGTTCTGATGTGACTTCCTTATTATTCTGAAATCTCATATTTTATGGATAATAACTTTAATACATCAAGTACAGAGCCAACTAAAAATTTAAGAATTTAAATCAGATGCAGAAGTTAAAATCTATTTTCTACAGTGTGAAAAGTAACAGCTTCCAAAAAAACTGAACCATTTTGAAAGGCTGTTTGCATTTTTTTTTTCTTTTCTTTCTAAGCAGAGTGGCTCCTAAATTTTGTCCTGTCAATACACACCCATATATATTTATTTTTCAGATTCCTCACATTTGTGTTTTTTAAAATTTAGCATGTATCAGGTGTCTTCTTCAGTGATATTGAAATGTAATAAACAAAAACAACTCACAAGGTCAATTGTTGCTAATCCTGTGTCAATAAGAGGTTTTGTCCCAATTCCACATAGAACAACTTCTGCTCCAAAGACAAACTGTAGATTCTGAGGGCAGCTCATGATGATCTACTCTAAGCCTCACACCATGACTGAATGCAATCTTCTCTCTGACAATCTATGGCATGTATACAGTGTTACTGTTTACACAAGTAAATAAATATTTAAATTCCCATATGAAATAGTTTTAAGAATCAAAATTCATTTAATATATATATATATTAAGCAAAACCTCTCTCACTCTCTTCCTCCTTCCCCCAAATTGGTTTATTTATCTATCAATTTATTTATTGGTGTTACATTTATTTATTGGTGTTACATTTTAAAAAGTGTAGTGGGAAATAGAAAATGTAAAAGTTGCTAGTAAATTATTAGCAATGAGTTCTAATTCCTCACAGTTCAACATGTTTATTAATTTATATTTATTACTACAAATGTTCATGTGTCTGTGCCCTTAGGAATCTAAAGAAGACGTAGCTGAAAGAAATTTCAGCAAGAGAAACTTCCAGCAAGAGAAACTAGATTTGTTTCTTTCATGAGGTAGAATATCCATTTGGAATAGAACTGCTTTATACATAAATCAACAGTAGACAATACACAAAAATAAAGGTATTTATCTTCAGAAAACACAAGGTCATGAAAATAAGTGAAGAAAAACTGTTGTAATTATATATTCTCTTAACAACCTGTGTATGCATTTTTGTGAGTCTTATGTGTCTCCAGGATAGTATACAAGTCTAGGAAAGTGAAGGAGGATCTTGAAATTTTAATTCACAACCTGAAGTATAAATTGGAAACAGAACTGAATGATTCAAGAATGGAATGTTAATTTGAAGAGGAATATCTTGTTTAGAAAAGAGACAGGAATACAGAAATAGCTGCTGCTTCAGCTATCAGAGTGAAAGTATCTGAGAACACTCTACATTTCCAACTTCGGATATCAGGTGGTGCTTTTCATGCACAATTAAAAGTCACTCAGAGCAGAGTCTTCAACATAAAGGTGAATGAAGATAACTGTTTGGAGGTGGATTCTGGGGGACTCGGTATGGAATTCACCTGCCTAATCCTGTCCACTAAATTTAGCATTTTTGGTGCTGCACAGAAGGATCTTGTGCTGCTCCTCCAAAAAAATGAGAACACAGTACTACTCCCAAGTCACATGTGCCAGACTCAGGTATCTTAGAACCCTCACATTTAAAATCAGCTAGATGTCTTATGAGCTCCTGCTTGATGATAGGAAGTGTGTAAAACAAGAAATGGGAGAGGTCTAGATATGCTCCTAAACTACAGTGGAGGGACCTCTAATAATGCTGAAAGGAAGGTAATTTGAATGAGGATGGCCAGGACTTCAAAACGTTTAGGAAACCAAGGGGAACCACCACCAACAAAAATATAAAACAATGCATTTAGGAAAAATTACTTCACTTGCTCTTCTGGGAAGTGACATCTAGACAAAATAAATAATAATAATAATAATAACAATAATAATTTGTGTTTCATTATGGAAATGTGAGTTCTGCAAGGTTCAAATGCAACCAATTAAACTGAGAAGGGAGGATAGAAAAAATTGCAAGAAATCAACCTGGCTAACATGTAAGTTCATGTACCTCATATAAAACAGTGGAGATTAGGGCAGATGAGGGGAGAAATGTGTCATAAATTTATATGAACAAAATCAGGAAAGCCAAAGCACTCTGTTGAAGATGGTGTTAGGAAAGAAAATGTCACAAAATGTTGCCAGTATATTTTGCTGAAAGAGAAGAAATAAATAGAGGATCATTTTTCTTCTAAGAGAACAAAATTATTGGTTAATGGTACCAAGAAAGACAGTGTTTAATGCTATTTTGCATTAGTTTTCCCCAAAATATTCAACTGACCAGATGGGAGACACAATTAAAAACAGGGATGTAAGAATAAAATCTCAACTCACAGTAGTTAAAGAACTGATTAAAGTGTACTTATAAGAATTAGATGTTCTCAGGTCATCTGCATGGCTAATGAGATCCTCAATTCTTTAGGAATTAGCTTAGAAAACTGGTGTAAAATATATGCTGACACACAAATGTCTAATTAAAAGGTGAGATCATTGAAATTATTTGATTTTCTTTACAACTTCACACTTCTTGCTCTCAGGTTGTTCTCCATTCCTTTCTCCCAGATCATCAATTCCCCATCTGTTGGCTGTGTTTGACATTAGTACAGAATTTGCACATATCTTGATTAACCAAAAGATGTAATAGTCTAAGATATGGCTATGTTCAAGTATACAGAAATGTGCCTGTGTCTCAACCCTCACCAAAAATTTCAGCAGTCCTAGGCTATTATCACAAAAAAAAAAAAAAAAAAAAAAAAGAAGGAAAAAAATCCATCTATAATAGAGAAAGAAATGTGTATTTACATTTTAGTTGTTCTGTTGCCCAGGCCTGAGTCTCACATTTGAGTGGCCAGCTAATGAGTGAGAGTGGGAAAGCATGGTGACATGCCACCCCTGAATGCTGCTACAGGTTAGTCTCCTGGTGGGCAGAGAGTTAGGCACATTTTTTTCTTAAATTGCTGATGCCTAAGCTTATATGCCATAGCCTGAAATGACTTCCCAAGGTGCAAAGCAATGTATCAGCTTTCAAAATGATTCATTTTTCTGAGTTCTTTTATACATGAATCTAGCTGTAAAGGAAGGCTGATTAGTCAGTTCCTCCCTGTACCAAGTTCAGTCTTTTGCCCACAGTTCAATACAGATAGAGAAGTGACTAAATTGTCATTTTTCTTTTACAAACAGCTGCTGGGGTATAATTGGTAAGGGAAAAAATGAATAGCCATCCCTAATTTGTAAAGTCTTGAGGGTGGAGAAAAAAAAAATCAATCAAGGGAAAACAGGAGAAACTGCAAGGCTATGCAAAATTGGGGGAAAATTGGAAAATGATCACTAAAATGAAAAGGAGAAACAGAGTTATAAAGAAACTGAAAAAGAACAAATGTTATGGAAACAGAGTGAGAGTCACTGAAATGTGCTATCTTTTCTCTTTAAAGTTAAGTAGATGAAAAGAGAAGAAAAGTCTTTGGATACATATATACAAAAGTAGAGACACAGCAGAGCTACCTGGAAGCGCACCTGGAAGCTTTATAACACATAAATACATAAATAGTATTTTAGAGGCAAACAATAGTTTATATATATATAATATATATATTATATATTATATGTTATATATATATAATAGTTTATATATATATATCCTCCATATATATATCCTCTAAGTAAGGAGATATATATAAGGATATATATATACACACACACCATATAGTCTATATATATATATACAGTATATATATATACACCATATATGGTAGTTGTATGTTTTACCTATATAGTAAGCTAAGTAAAATGAAGTAAACTGATAAGTAATTGCAACTTATCTTCTTTAGATCTTCTGATTTCAGGAGGAACAGGTTAATCATACATTCATAAAAATTCTCAATTTAGGATGTTCAGAAAAATCCCTAGAGACGATGCTGATGATCCGTAATCAGTTTATAACTCTTATTTAAAACGACACGGTCCTAGAAAACCTGCTCTAGTTAACACTGCTTGAGCAGGGAGACTGGACTAGGTGATCTCAAGACAATCTCAATGATTCTTTGATGCTGTCTCCCAAGATATAACAAGGACTACTGAATAAAAATGGGTGCCAAGGAAGCATAACTCTCTCTTATATCTTGTGCTTTATTACCACTCCTTCCAAAGACTCTCTGTGCCTAGTCTGCTGGCCAACTCTCCCTTTGTAGCTCAGTAATAATGTTTGTTGTTGTTGTAGTTGTTTTTGTTGTTTGTTTTTGAGAATTCTCCCAACCCATTACACTTTTTCCTTCAAATAGGGCATGTAGCCCTATTGACATAATAGGGCATGTAGCCCACTATGTAGCCCACTATGACATAAATCTCACAGTTCAAATATAGATCTGATCTTTCTCAAAGTTAAGGCATATTTGAACTTGGACTTTTGAAACATTTTTGTTGGGGGTAGAATTGTGAACTAGAGTCAAGCAAGAAAAAAGACAAGGAATGGACACACTGAAGACAAAATGCTACTGTGTCCATTCATAAAGCAAAAAAAAATGAAAAAACAAAACAACAACAACAACAACAACAAAAACAAACAAACAAACAAAAACTTTACATTTTCAAGTTTTGGCACTGCTTGTGAGCTAAAATTATCTACCAGTTATCTACCTGATACTTGTAGTTTTTATCAAATGCAAATTGTCAAATGCTTTCAGTTTGGCTAAAATTGGACTACTATCTTAGCTCTGAGCACAAGAATATCAACTTACAAAACCTGTATTCCTCAGTACTTAGCTTTTCCACATACATGTTTGCAGATGTCACCTTTATAATTCATAGATGTCATGGAATCAGTGATCATCTATGATTCAGTCAAGACACAGTTCTGCAAAGCAAGATAACTACAAAAACACTAATATGCTCCATCTAGACATGGAAGAAAATCAAGACCGTTCTGTCTTTGAGACAAACTGAAGCCTTGTGAACATAGTTAGTGAGGTGCTAGTGCAAGCTAATAAACCCCATCAATATCATTGTCTTTAGGGCTGGATGCCACATTTAAAGGACAAGCAGTATGTGTGGTCAGCAAATTGTGCACTATAGATGTTTAAAAGTATTGTACTAAATTTACTTTTTATGTTCATGGATCTGTCATCTGCTGTTGATCTAGTGAGTAGGTATCAAGCTCTATTCCAATACGTAGTACTGAATTAGTACCGTACATCAGTAGCAAAACTACCTGGTCCAATGCCAAGAAATGACAATATCAAAAAATATTTTTTTTAATGGTTCTGATCCTAACACTTGACTAATTGTTACAAGATAATTTACTAGTGTGACAAATTACAGATGCAAACATACCATTAGCTATAGTATTTTATTTAGCAGGAAAGTAATCTATCTATATAAATATTTTTTTCCTTTCCAAAATTCTTCAAAAGGCATTCAGGAATTAAATATTACTCATAAAAATGTGAAAGCATAAAATCGATTTATGGAACTATTCATAATACGAATAAACACTTCTGCCCATATTCACCCAGTAGGTAGCAGAGATCTCCTCTAAGGAATGATTGTCAACTGGAGACTTTCTATAGTTATTTTTCTTTACATGTTAGAGAAGCTTACCTTTGCCCACAGCTTCTGAAAGTGCTTGGGAATCTTTCTTCTACATGAAAACTAGCCTATCTTATGCTAGACCATGAGTTAAAGACAATGAAGGTGGATATTTCTTAGACTATGCCAGAGTCTCCTCAAAAGAGATTTTAAAAACTTATTCCTGTATACCTGAGAAAGTTCACAGTAAATATATACCTGCTAGGTAATTTATAAAGAAGGTTTTTCCTTAGTACCTATGTCCTTATCCTCAAAAGTGTTTCAACATTCAACTTGCTAAGAGGGATTTAACATCTCAAAACTTTGGAGGCTAGAGTCTAAGTGCCTGTTGATGCATTAAATATACCTTAGAAATTCAATACCTCAGATGCACATCAGGTAACAAGTAAAAAGGCTGAAGGTTAGGCAGCTTTGGATGTATTTGTACAGTATAATAGCTGTAGGAAGTTCTAATCTGCTTTGAGTAGTCTTAAGTAGAAACATTTTGATGTTGGACCTGCCATTAGTAAGAGATGAAGTCTTGAATAGTAATTGTCTTTCAACAGTGTAAAGGCATGGGGATAAACAGATTTATAGTAAAAAATGGAAAAGTAGTGTAAAACAAAGAAAACATACTTCTAGATTTGATAATTCCTTCCAAGAATAGGGTCATTTCCAGCAGGTATATAGCAGTAAAAGCAGATTTCGCACACAAAGAAAACTTGCCTGTGGCTATTACTTTATGTAAGCAATTTTTATGAAAGATAAATGTCATGGTTAGAACCTTAAGAGACTGAGAAACCTGTGAGTAACCGTCCTTTCAATCTTGCCTAGAAAGTCATCTCTTTAAGCGGAGTTGACAGATAACGAGTCAATAAAATCTTACTATGTGATATTTAATCCCTGGCGTAGACCACAATACTGAGATCACTTACAACTCTTTCATACTGATGAGTTACTAGAATGGCTCTGCAGAAATATCTTACTTCTTTTGTACTGGGGAAAGTCATTCTCTGCCAACTTCACAAGGTCTGATGTTGTGTTATATCCCTAAAAATATCAGAAACTTGTTCTGTAGCAGATCTTTAGCTACTTAGTGTTTCAGAACAATTGGTTATACTGGAGAGTCGTGCTTAATGGAGTTAGATCCAGCTGGAGGCCGATCACTAGTGGTATGCCCCAGGGTTCAGTACTAGGGCCAGTTCTCTTTAACATCTTTATCAATGATCTGGTTAAGGGGATCGAGTGCACTCTCAGTAAGTTTGCAGACGACATCAAGTTAGGTGTGTGTGTCGATCTGCTTGAGGGTAGGAAGGCTCTGCAGGAAGATCTGGATAGGCTGGACTGATGGGCTGAGGCCAATTGTATGAAGTTCAACAAGGCCAAGTGTCGGGTCCTGCACTTCAGGCACAGCAATGCCAAACAGCACTGCAGGCTGGGAGATGAGTGGTTGGAAAGCTGCCTGGCAGAGCTAACTCTTGTTATATGATTTTATTTCAAAATTTGTTAAAGATAGTTAAGGTGGACTGGGTCCATAGATAGTTTTCCACATCACTGCTGTGCATTTTTTTTTTTCCAATACTCTGTTGCTGTTTAGATTTCACTTTTTTTTTTTTTTTTTTTTTTAACACACAGTTTCCATCAGTGAGAGATCTTAATGTTGTGAAGTTGCACTAACTGGATATAATAATAGTTGTCTTTTTCATTCCACTACCCTTTGGAGATGAATAATTTAAAAACCTACTTTTAAATTGCGGTCTCTTGGACATGTCTAAGGACAATATAAATGCTAGAACATTTGACTAGTACATTTGTTATTTCCATTAATTTGTATAATTTCAGAACATTTCCATGGAAAGCAAAAGAGCTCCATATATTTTGAGATAGTCAGAGTGTCACTAGAAATAACATAATGATGTTAATTTTCTAATCACTGTGGCATATGTATAAGGCATAGCAATTGATATTGTCAGACATTTCAGTGGAAATATATGTCAATTAAATACACTGGGTATATATGAGAAAATGCCATTCATATTATACCTTTTGGAAATATTAATCAGCATCTTAATTGCATTAGTGAAATAGAAAAATAGTATCTATAAGATCTGTACCTAAAATTTATTAAGTGTATTTAACTCCTCAGAAGGTATATTTTAAGGTTACTTTTAAGCAAAAACAGTTTTTTTTTTTTAAAAAAAAAAAAGGAAGAAGAAGAAGAAGAAGAAGAAATAAAAATGAAAATTAAAAAAGAAAAAGAAAAAGAAAAAGGAAAAGGAAAAGAAAGAAAAAGAATGAAAAAGAAAAAGGAAAAGGAAAAGAAAAAGAAAGAAAAAGAAAAAGAAAAAGAAAAAGAAAAAGAAAAAGAAAAAGAAAAAGAAAAAGACAAGGAAAAAGACAAGGAAAAAGAAAAGGAAAAAGAAAAAGAAAGAGAAAAAGAAAAAGAAACAACCTTAAACCTACTGAAATGTAACAAAGCTCCAATACTGCAAAACATTTAGGTAATGGAGTGCTTCACTGGTGCTACATTGGCAGGTAACAGAGCTGTATGTCTCCAAAGAGACTCTTGAATTGCATTCTACCATTGCTAATTATTACATTTCTTTGGGCTCCCCTCCAGTGCTTCTCTAACTGAACCTCAAACTTTTATCTTTTATCTTTTTTTATCTTTTATCAAACTATTTTATCTTATCTGGCATCCTAAAACAGAAACCACTCAAAGGTTAATTTGCTGTACAAATACCAGAAAGAGGACAATTTTTGAATTTATTCTCCATATTTTCCCCTCAAACTTGAATGAATATATGGTTATTTAACTATCCTAGAGATCAGAACTGGTACACATAATTATCAACAATTGGGAGCTATCATTAATTTCATGGATTATACAGGACTTTTGAAAAAATAGTTCTGGAATGTTGATTTTTAACTTCGGAGTGATGGATCCCTGTAAATAGTTGTTTGTTTGTTTTTAATTCATTTCTGCTATCACTCAGTAAAGATGTTTCAGAACCAATTTTTGACACAAAGTTAATATTTCAAAATTAAAGGTTAAGACCTTTAGGTATTAAATCCAAAACAAAACACAGCAGAAGATAAATACCATGTATGCTGGTTTATGTTTTCCAAATAGACTGTTTTATTTAAAATGTATGAATAAACTCACCCAGCTCCATGCTGAGATATCTTCTCCTTTTTGCTTTCCACTGCAGGCTGAAATGTGATAAAACCAACTGGACTTCACACTACAGCTTCAGGTGTGAATGCCAAAGAATTTAGACTAAGAACTAAGAATTTAGAACTAAGAATTTATAAAATAATCTCTATTTTGTCTCTATTTTGTCTCTTTTTACTGATTTGTCTAATCTAGCTCAATTGCATAATACTTTATTCATTATTCACTATTTTGCTACATAAAAAGAAATATTGAACTAAAGTTTGACATTGAAATAGTAGGTCACATTGTTTTCTGAATACCATAACACTAGGATGTCCAAGCAAGGTCATTATTGTTTTGAATTTGTATGAGAATGGTGCAATATATTTTCTGCTATTTTTTTTTTTTTTATTACAACAAGCAGAGAAGAGAAAGGAATATATGATTTTCATTCTATAAGATAGGAATAGAGGCTCTGGGAAGTTATGATTATGGGAAATCAAAGCATCACATGATATTCTGTGTCCCAGTCTAGAGCAGAATACAGTAAAAGCTTTCAATTATGATATATCTGTGCCTTTGTCAAGCCACAGCTAGCACAGTGAAGAACCATTTCACTAGTGTGGCAAGCCAGAAGCTATGTGAAAAGTAACATGTCAGCATATTTCTCATATTGTGTAAATACTAAGAAAAAAGAACAGATGGGGTAAAAGAATTACAGTGGTTACAATGCACAAAATATAATTTATATTTATACAATTAAACATTTTAAATGAACTTCTTTAATTAACTTCCAGTGTGTAGGTGGAGATATCAGTAGTCTAATGTAATTTATGAGCCATGCATGAAATGGTAATATTCATACAGTGCTCTGTAACTCAGACTGCATTGCAATAGCTACATATGCGTCTGAGGATAACACTGGATGCACTTCAGAAGAATGAGTAAAAATGATCTATTAATTTATGGAGACAGCTGGTTGTTCTTGCTGCATAATTTAATTAAATTCCATCCAAATGTAATGGGAATTTTGCTAATTGGCTCTAGGAACTTGCAGAGCAAGACTCACCCTATTTTAAGCATTTGGTTATTTTCCTTTGTATTTATTTCTGAGACCAGAATCATAGAATGATTTGGGTTGGAAGGGACCTTAAAGATCATCTAATTCCATTCCCCCATCACAGGGCAGGGACACCTCCTACTACAACAATCTAGAAGGCAGTTGCATCTGTATTTCTTTGAGGATTTTTTGACCAGACTTTCTTGCCAATGTGCAAAGGGCCAAATCCTGTATAACAGGGATATAGAAATTTTATTTCTACAAGCATTGTCCTTCTTGATGCTGTATTTTAGGTACAATTTATGTAGTAATATGCTTCCGTATTTATACTACTCAGATGATAAATATGTTTCTAGTAAATTACCATGCCAGATGTTTTAGATCCTTGTCTGCTGCTTCCTCCCTGTGCTACTTCGAATCCATCACCTTCCCTGTCTTCTTAAGTATGTCTGCTGGTAGTGTTGGATAGCCCAAATATTAGCTTTCTTGACTGTAAATAACTGTTTCATCTATTCCCTTTACAAGACTTCTTGAACTAAACATTTCTGAATAACAATCTTTCCGCTATTCTGTCTAATCCCTTTCCCCAGAAAGAGTTCTCATTGCTTAAATGATGTGTTTCATCTCCAGACAACATCTTTCTGACATCTCAGGGCTTCAAATGCCACCAGGGCCAACTTTTTGCAATCTCACTCCCCCATTTAGTGTTCACAGGCTGAGCTGCACATCCTCCACTCAGAACAGTTCCATTGATATCCTTGTCTGACAGGCCAGTCTGGACTCCACCTTGAAAAAGTGATGAACGGCATCTGTGAGGATAGTGCAGTATATTTTGGGGATAAAGAAAAAGATTCAGCCTTTCCCTACTCAGCTGGAGAAAATTACAAATGTAAAAAAAGAATTCATAAAGACAGGTGATCATGCTATGATCTAAATACTCAAAATGACATGGTGGCCAAAAGAGAACAAACCATAATATATGTGAAGCTATGAGTTTGTTTTAGTCCAATTAATGTTTTTACAGACTAATAGTGAAACTGTTAGACAATTTACAATAATATTAACATTTAAAATTCAAATCAATACAGAAAAGACCCATTACCAAGACGTTTAAAATTATTATACATTTGAACACACTAACATCTACTGCCTTTCTTTTGTTGCTTGCTAAGCTTTTCATTGACCCACTGGGACCTGACTTTGAAAATTTTCTCTTCCTTGGGAAGACTGGAAAGATGTTATGACAAACATCTGCCTCAGAGGCCTTCCCTTCTGAGTGATGCTATTGATAAAGTCCCTTCTTCCTCAGTACTGAGTATGCTTGTGGGCTTTTTTAATTACCTCCCTCCCTCCTGCTCCCAGGGGAGGGGGAAAAACTGCCTGGCAGCCCTCCATGCCTCCAGGATATACAAGAGTTCTTTGCAAAAGCTCTACTTATAGTGGAGGTGGAAATACATACATATAGGTAGGAACATATCCGCATAGTGTATTATATGAATCGTAGAAAACAAAATTAGAAGTTGTTTGAGAATATCAACAATTAGAAACTGGCACTGCAGAAATAAAATTCTGTAGCTTCTCAAATAAAACTTTAGTTCAGAGATCTTTATATTGAAAAGTTATTTCCATTTTAAAAACACATGCAAATAGATGCATGAATACGTGTATACAAATATACATAAATGTACTATTGTACATTTAGTCAGGCTAGTCATTAAAATGACCTGGATAACAAGGAGTGAATAGGTGGGGCTCAGAGAAGTTGAGAGGGGATAAGAAAAAAGGGAGGTGGATGCTGCCCCAGAGGTGAATGAACCAAGGTTCACTAAAGAGCCTGAAAGGTGAGTCCTTAAGAACCAGTTTGCAGATCAGAAGCAAGGTAAAACTTGGTCTGAGACTTTTCTTTTGTTTTGTTTGGCAATTCAAGATGAAGCCAAAGTTTGTCATAATGACATGAGGCTCAAGGCTGGTTAGTAACTGTCCTTTTAAAAGCAACCTCCAGAGGTGAGCTGCATGAATGTTACCTTGTATTTCATATTTCTTCACGTGTAGTAAAGTAAAAACTGGAGGGTTTTTTATTTGTTTCTTTTTTATTTGTTTGTTTTGACTTTATAATGACATTTCAAAACAAATCATTATTCATTGCTCAAAGGCACGGAAGTATTTGGAAATATGGGTTAAAGAAAAACTGCAGAACTCTTTGCTGTCCTTTTATCTTCTTCCCTTTATGTATTTGTGCCTGTTTGACAGTATTGCAGTGACACAAACTGGATGGGCTCTTTCTTTAACCAGAGATGAGAAAAGTTTTAAATCTCTTTTGATTTTATTACAACTAAAGTTGGCTAAAAATCCCCACTGATTATGGAGTCACTTTGTCTTTGCTGGTTTCAATAGCTGTATTTTCAAAGATTGTCCTTCTTTAATTTCCTTTAGATTATCTCATTTGCAATCTTATTTGAACAGAATAGTTTAATAGAATAGCTAAATCCCTGTACCTGTTTCAAAGAGATCATTAGAACATCCATGGAATATAATACAGACATTCCAGAGTTTACCATAATAGATTATATTGTTTACTCTTCTTGTTCAATAATAAATATACATTGTGAAATCATTCTGCTTTTGTATTCATGTCTTTCTATCTCTTGCAAGAAATCTGTAGTACACTCATGCAACTGCATAAAGACATACTTGACTATACTTAGCATTTTAAACTTTAAAATTAAATCACATCTAGGGGATTTTGAGGTATAAACAAACAACCATACCAAGCCTTTCAAAACTTGAAAAGAGGAATATTTTCTATTGCATTTGATCTTTGCCCCACAATTGCCTTTAAGTGTGGTATTTTATTGAATCCAGATCTAATTGTAACTGTTTGGGCATTACTCTATGAATAAGGTTTTTGATAAATCGGAGTGTTAGTCCCTCTGCAACCTAATTTATTACTGAAATTGTAAGATTTAGAGGTTACAAATATCTAGAGACTAATGAATTCTCCCAGGTTACCTCAGTTTCTCAGATGAGAGGTACATGTAATATTTGACTAACAGACAGCAAAAAGGTTGAATGAGAACATGTCAGACAGCCTTTAGAAATTTTACAGGTTGATTCAAAATAATGCTAATCTCTTGAACTCTCTGAAGCAGAACTTCCTTTGAGAAAGTGGTGGATGGCTTTATAGAACCTCAAACTTCTAGAAAGCTCCCTTTTGTCTGACATCCTATAGTTTCCTTACATCTTTGCCACTGTATACAAAGTGCTAGGCCTTTGATTGGGAAGTCATGCAGAAATGTTACCACCTTCAATACTATAACAAAACTATTCTATAAAGATTAAAGGATTCTAAAGTCTCTGGAGTAATTCCATGTATGTCATACACAGAAAATAAGACTGCTTGCTCAGACATGATCAGAAAGTGCATGATATTTGCCAGATGTGAAGTCAAGTAGGTAGTTTTTATAGCTGTTGTATATGGATGTTTACTAATCGTAGGCCAGGGTAACCCTATTTCTTCCACACTTAATTCACTTTTAGCCATCTAAACCACTGTACATTTTTGGCACATGTGATAGGCTAGAGAAAAAGTTGATCTTTATTGATGAGGAATTTTATTGAGGATCTTTATTGATGAGGAATATTAAAGAGGAATGTGTTAGGTTTCATTATGCTATTACCCTATAATACTTCATTTTTCTAAGTTGTTACTGTGGAAAAAAAAAAAAAAAAAAAAAAAGTGATCCTTTTATAGTAATGTGATATAATGTGATATGGATATAAAGTGGCCAAGTGTCATCAGCATTGAATGTCTCTTCCCTCTCCATGAAATATTGATTTCTACTTGTCAGGTATTGATCGTATTTGGATGGGGACTAGTAGCTTATATAAAGATGATGATGAGATGATGATGATGATGACAATGATGATAATAATAACAATAAATGAAAATACCCATGTAGAAAGAACAAATGCTCTTAAGCATTAAATCAGGGATTCATGGAACGTAGAAGATCACACTAGAAGCATAGTGTTGAGGAGTTATTAACACACTCATTTTGTTGCCTAGACGAATAATTCTCTGCTACTTTTATGATTAAACTTGATTAACAGTGGCAAGAGAGTTTTTATATGAATCTAAGAAGGTAAGATGTAAGGTAGGCATAGTTCAATAGCAATGGATAAACAACCCCACATAATTATCTAAGTTCCCTTAACTTTCAAAGGAGATGGATCTATACTTTAGCCTGAAGTAAAATAACTTGAATAATCATCATTGGAAAGCCTGTTGATTATAGAAGGGAACAGTCTGGACAACTTAATTTAGACAACTATAATTAAACAAGATGAGTCTCACCTTGAATAAGAAAGGGAAGACACATGGGATCACTGAGTGAGGGCAAAAAGGTTCTTTCTTCCTTTAGTGTCTCTCTGCCAGGACTCAGAGTCCCGACGATGCAAATAACCTGTTTATAATGAGCCCTGATTCCCTGACATAAAAAGAAGAAAAGAGAACCTTAAGGCTTTTGCACTTTGCACAAATGTACAATATATATACAATAAATGTACAATATTCTCCATGTCACCACTCTGAATTTAGAAGTGCCCTCAAATATAGTGCAACAGCAGTTGTAACTGAACATATATAATGTTCCCTTTCATTCATATCTTTTTCCTCTGCAGTAGGTGCCAAGAGAATACAACTGCTGAAGGAAGTCAAGGTCAGGACAGCTGGAAAAGAAGAAGCCATTTACCTGTAGTTTTGCAGTGACACATCAAAGAAAACTACACAAGAACAAGGGCTTCCCATGACATATGTAAAGACATTTTGGTGTTGGTGGAAGATTGCATTTTTACATCTGTTATAATTCTTGTGGTATTAGACATCAAATAAAAATACATCTTTGTTTCCATGTAGTGATTACTGCTATTATTCTTATGCCTCGTCTGTCAAGAACTACCTTTTCATTGCTCAGCTTATTCTCTTCCTTTTGGAACTGGTTATGGCTGCACTGTATCTTCACATACATATTTTAACTCTCTCTCAATACAATACCATATGTCATCAAGGGCTTCTCAGAGAAGAGATGCTGTTTGACTGCTACCTGTTTCAAAGCTCACTAACCCTGTAATAGAGGCCTGATGAATTATGTCTTTCAATTACAGCATAATAATACCTAAGAGAAGTAAAGTTGAAGGTAGATAATGTATATTGGATTCCACGAGCTAAAACATCTGAGGAAAACAAACAAACAAACAACAACAAAAAAACACACCACCACCACCACCACCACAACCAAAAAAAACCTTTCAGCTTTCCAGTGGAGATGTTCTTCAGAATACAGTTCATAAAATCATATATTTACATAGCTGCATAGGAAAAGAGATATCTGTCCTCACCAAGAAAAAGATACAAGTTAGTATCTTTAGACTTTCTCCACTGCAGAATATGGCTTCACTGGTAGTTCAGAACAATCACATAACAAAATTTCATCTAACCTTCCTCTCATATGTACTTGTTCTAATAATTGCCCTGTAGAACTGTTTCCCAACTTATTTTTTCTTCTCTTAGTTGCAATTCTCTGGAGGCATAAATACTCCACAATAATTATCATAAGGCTTACGTCCATCAGCGATCTTTGTAATGCAGAACTGGTATATTAAAGCAGTGAGAAAACTACACAATTTGCTCAGCTTTTACGACAACTGCTTGAAGAAGTATCTCAGCAAGTATCTCAGAATCTGGACTGATAAATATATACTGGTTTTAGGAATCCCATCCTGGTTTAGGCTGTGTCACCACAAGGTGTCTATCAGCTTCTGGCAGGTTTGAAGCTTTTCTGAAGTAATACATTTGAACTGCAGCTTCATCCACCTCTAAGATACTAGGGAAGTGAAATAAATACCAAAGGACAGAATTGTGGTTTAGCACTATAAGTTATTCACTTTAAAATGCATTGTCTCTCCTTTGTCTCTGAATACATTAAAATTGTTCATTTGGACTGCTCCTACCCTTTCTGGCTGAATACACCCCATTCTCCGTGATCATGTTAATGGAATGTAATTTGAGTTGCACATAATTATCTGGATGGGAAACTACCACGCTTGTGTACTCTAACGGATAGCTGGATTATGTAGCTTTATTATTCAAAGTGAATGGGAACATGAGTTACATGCTGTGTAACAGAAAAGTGTAGGGCCCATAGATTCAGTCTGATGCTTATTAAAGTGGCTTGTCATGGTTAATTCACTCGTAAAATAGGATCTATAATGGAAACATTTATAGTGGGAACAGCAACTTACCCCTAACTACCAGTAGCTATGAAAATATTGTCATACGACAGCAAGTTAAAACAGAAAACAGGCTCAGCTGTATATGTTATATACAGATTCCTTGATATGAAATAATATTTAATAGGTAATTCATGAATTTTAATAGTATTTACTGACATAGGAAATCTAATAACATATCCTGACTTTTGCTGGTGTGTATAATTTGTATATATTTTCACAGAATTAAAAAGTTCTTTTGTACGTAATCTTTGAAGGATTTTCTTAATATCAACAATCTCAAAATGAACAGCAGTTTCAGATAATATTTGTTCTCCTTTGATAATTTCATTAGATGATATGCTGATGATATCTGTCTTTATTCAGTAGTCACAGATACTCACACACTAAAAGAAAGTGGTGTGGTGCTGGAGGAAGATGCAAAGGTGAAAAAGTAGGCACGAAGGGAAGTTTGGGGATCCTTGCAACTTTGATTGTTCTTGATTTCTTCAAGCCTACATTTTGGTTTGTTCTTTTAATGTTTCTCTGTCTTTTCAGAGACAGACCCCAGATCTGCATCTTTAATAAAAGTAACTAGCAATATAAAATGACCACAAGTATAGCAAGTTCCATTTCTGAAATTCTGTGTTATATCATACCAGGAAAAACACTTCCAGACTGGGCCAGTGATTTACTCAGTGCTGAAAGTCCCATGAAATCTAGAGGGAAAATGCATCTCATTTGGCACTGTTTGGTGAGGGATGTATTTGTGGGTAGGGAGTTCATTTTAGATCTCCAAACTACATTCATACAGCAACATTGCTTCTGATCAAATCCATTAAGGGTATTAACTCTTCAAAAAACATTTATGAGGGCCTTGACACTGTAATGAGACATAAGCACAGCTCCAACTGTAGCACCTTAGTATCTGTGTTGTGCAGATGGCAAAGCATGAAAGTAGAGTTACAGTACAGGCATATTTTAATTGTGATAAGGTTTCACATGCAAACATGGTCATGTCATGTATGTAGCCCATGACTTAGCTGAAAGACATGCATAATGTCTCCAGATATTTAATACATACATATATATATATATAACAGTTTAAGGAGTTCATTTTGGTCTGAAATTCAAGCCATCTACAAACTTCTCTGTTTGGAAATTGTGGGGGTAGAAGGACTTCAAAAGAGAAAAAAAAAAAAAAATGGAATGGACTTCTGTGGCAATTAAGCAGTTCAGAATTTTACATCATTTTGTCAGCATTTACCATCAACATAATACACATGAAGGACATGAGAAATACATAGGAGATAAAGTGAAAAAAATTTCAAATGGGTGTATTACGAGGAGTTCACAAGAAAATTTAACTGGGTGTACAGGGTGCAGGTAACCAGGCAGTGGCAGGGGTCTGGTGACCGCTGCGTGTGTGAGGCGATGCCGGCGCTGCCCCGTGCCGGCCCCAGCCGGCCCCAACAGCCCCATCGCAGGGCACGGCCGGGCCCGCAGCCAAGATGGCGGCGCCTCACCTCGGGGGCAGCCTGGGGAAGGGAGGGCAAACACCACACGACAGGGGGCGGTGAAGGGAGCGGTGTGAGGAGTAGCCCTGCACAGACAGCAAGTGGAGAGCAGGAGGAGGAGGAAGAGGAGGGGCAAGAGGTGCCCCGGGCACCCAGCAGAGATGCCCATGTAGACTGTGGGGGGAGCACATCAGAGCAGGGGGGGCAGCGGGAGCGGGGGGGGGAGGCGGTGAGCAGGAGCGGGAGAGATGGGGAGGGAATAGAGAAGAAGGTGTTTTTAGTTTTGTGGTTGTTCTTACCATTCAAATCCATGTATTTACCTAGAACCACGAGGTTTTCCATCATATTTTCTTCCTCTGCCCTTTTTGAAGAAGAGAGTGAGAGAGAGCTGGGTAAGGTCAACCCACCACACAGAGGTGAAACAAACTTTTAAGAAGGAGAGAAGAATGGAAAGAACAAAATCAAAACCAGCAGTGACAGAAAGGCAGAGAAGGTCCTGAAAATTGATTAAATAAGAATAGAAAAGAAAGTAGGGAAAAGATGTTGAAAAAAGTGGGAAAAAAAAAAGCAGGAAAACACAAATGTGAAAAAACAGTAGGAGAGAAAAAAATGAAATTGATTCATAATTCTTTTCCTTTTAATTGAAATATTTAGTATTATAATTTTGAAATAAAAAGATAAAATGTGAAGAAAACATACCAATATTGTATTCTACAATCCAAAGTAAAATACATTTTTGTCTGGCAGGGGGGAGGCAGAAGATAACATACATTGCTAGAATGCACTGAAATCCTCAGAAATGGATACCAAACAACACTGACACACTTGCCTCATATTAAAGTATGGCCCTTGATTTTCTTTTTAAATGTTGATAGACATTTAGAACCCTGAGACTAAACAGCAGAGTTACACTTTTTGCTTAAGTTGATGGCAGTGGTGATGCGAAAATGTGTAGGAAACAAAGAAATATTTTCATGACTTTCACCTCAGTTGTTAAAATCTGTCTGCTAAATATTGATAGAATCTCAAACAGGTAGTGAGTTAAACAAACGTTTTGTAGACTCACTGTATAATTAAAATATTGTTACTAGAGATTTAGCAATATAAAAAGGCGTGGGCTTGTAGTTGGCCAACATCAATCTAGCAATATGTTTATACAATAATTATAGCTATAAGATGATAAGAAAATTGTTCTTTTTCTACTTGTTCAAAGAGATAAAGGAAAAATTTCCCCTTCTTTTGTGTGGTGTACAAGCATCTGTACTGTAAATAATGACTTTGCATATACAGGATTAAACATTGAGAAATATATTGAAACTGCAAATGCTTTTATTAATTATGGAAGATGTCAACTTCAGAAGTTTGTTATAAATGAATGTAATGACATTTTTGGAGCATTCATTATTACTGCTAATGCTGAGAAGATAGTATATGGATTCGTCATATAATAGCTGACTTTCTCACAAATAGAGTATTGAATGTTGAATTTATATCAGTCTCTTCCAGACAGGAATTGTGCCATAATAGCATTACAGAATATATAAGATAACCTGGAAGAAGGCAAATTAAATGTATTTTGTATTTTGTTAAGAAATGAAATACCCAATTGTTTATTTTTTTTTAATGTGATTATAATTCACATTCTTATTTTTTTTTTTACAAGTATTCTTCTGTTTGGTGTTTAACAGGTATAGATATTCACTTTTGCCAACTATTTTAAGGAGTAGATACTTCAGAGCAAAGCATGTTTTCCTGTTAACAGTGTTCATATTTTTACACGGTCATGGGTGTTTTTATAGGCCATTTAACATAATTAGATTGATGAATAAGTAATTCCTACAGTTATTCATACATCTGGTCTCAACCGTTTAAATTGTGTACGTGTATATGTGTGCGTGCTTGTGCCTGAAACAGGAGCAAGAGAGAGAGGGAAATACATTACACTACGCTTTCATAAAAGAAAAGATGCCTGGTTTCTTTAGTTGAGGTATATCTCCAGTAATTTCTCTATAGTTAGTGGAGGTATCTGTGATACATATGATATAAACCATGATGTTTTTGTTTTAGAGTGTGCCCCCATGTTACTACTGAAGTTTTGGGTAGAGGTAGAGGCAGACAAAATCTAACTGTGCCAACTAGGTTATGAGATAAGACCAAGGTGATAAAAAGTGCAATAAATGTAATTACATAAGACACATTGAATCCCTAGTTTTTAGCTGAAATATTACCTCTACTGAAGTCTGCATTTTGTAATTTACTCTATTCAGATTAGCAATTAATTTCATCCCTATTGTCTGTGCTGCCCCAGCAGCACAATTCTTCTAACCCTGTGCTGGCGTACTGAGACAATATTGACTCAAGAAGCAGCATGTAATTAGTTGATTCTACAGTGTCTTTTGCAGCAGCTTCCTGGATTCTCTTCAGACACTTGTGAAATGGTGCTTTTGTTTTGTTTTGTTTTGCTTTCCCTAATATTGAGCATACAAACCACTGTTTCTGTTTCTAAGATATTAAATAGTATGCATAATTCAAAGATGTATATTGGTATAAATTATATCAAAGATAAACATCTTTCAAAGTTTCAATAACCTTCAATTCCCTTTTTTGTGCAATGGTGTGTTGAAACTATCTCATATTTTAAAATTATTTTAGAGGAAACAACTGTGAGGACACAAGTCCAACCTTTTGTGAAGTTCAAGTAATTTCAGCGTTATGTTTTAAATCCACTGAAACATCTTTAATCAAAAAGAATGCTTGAGTAGGACAAGATAGGATTGCAAAGAGATCTTCCATAAGTGACTGAAACATGCTTTACCAACTTCCAAAAGCAACAGAACATAATTCTGGAATGTAAAGACCAAGAAGCAATAAGACTTTTCTCAGGAGTCCAGAGAGGAAAAAAAAAAAAAAAAAAATAATAATATAGAATAGTTTAAATTACAGTGCCAAAATCACTTCTGCTGATTGCAGTTACATGGAAAAGAACAACAATGTTGAATACTATCCCCTGCATCTGAAAAAAATTATGTGAGAGTAAACATGCTGAGAAGATGGAGGATTTTTTTATTTTTATTTTTTTTGTCAGGAAACAGAGATGGTTTATTGAAAAAAGTTATATTTAGAATTGAATTTGATTTTTTAGTCTTGTTATATCTCTTGTTTGTAAGGCTTTGATGACTGAAGAAAGTATTTTCTTGACTGATCAAACAACTGTAATTTGCAATTTGTGCCTAAATAGCAGCAAATTGCTTTTAGTCAAAGTCTTAAGAGTGTCTTGGTAATCTTGAAAAAGAACCTTATGAAAACCATTTCAAGACTTGAGTCAATTTAAATTCTATGAGGAAATGTTCATCTCAGAAGTCTTTTTAGATAGAAACAGCAACTGCTGCTTGCACGGTAATAAACAGAAATTACAACTGTTGTTGTTAAATAATATGAGATGAAGGTTGTGCCCCTGTATCTGACAATAGATTAGACTCTCCATTCATGGTTTCCCTTAGTCATGTTCTGTTTAGAGCCTTGGCAATATAAAATAATGGCTAAGATATCCTTTGAAGCTATGAGTAAAATGCTTTGTCCATTTTTACAGTCATAAAGATTTTCTACAAATGTGCAGAGTAGATTAGAGTTGTACCACATGTTCCTGTAACCTCCAATAGCAGCAGGACCTGCTGCTATAATTATAGCTACAGGAAAGAATGTTTTATGGGAGTTCTAATATAGTTTGATATTCAAGGTTCCACCACACTTTTTGGAGACATGAGGAGCAGAACCGTTCACAGGAATTCAAGATCCAGTACATCTTACGTCTTTTAATGTATAATAACATTACTGGTCACAACAACTTTACAATTTGTTTTGCCTTCCCAATTTGTGTGGAGCCAGCATTTTTGTATAATTGTATAATTAACTAGTATGATTCCAATATTTCTTTTCTGAATAGCAATATCCATTGTAACACATTTATTTAAAATCAGGGTGGTTTTTGTAGGTTAGGTTTTACTGATTCGGTTGGGTTGGATTAGGTCGGTTGTTTTTTCTGTTTGTTTTTGGTCTGTGTGCAGCACCACATTTCTCTCTCCTAAATATTATCTGATATTTAGACTACTCACTATATATCATAAATTATACCTTCACACATGGTCTTCATTTTATCACCTTGATACCTTAGTACTGTCATAAAATACCACACCTTCAGTAAGAGTTGTATCTTGAGTGTAAAAAGAGCTCTTTGTTTATTATCACAATGAGAACAAAACCTGCAATTTTTACTCATTTTTCTCCTTTCTTCTCTTCCTCCTTATTATCAGTGACAACAAGCTGCATGAAACTGTTTATGTCACATACGGAGAAGTTCTTCCATTGTTTTGCATAGAGCAAAGATACAGATTAAATGGAGCTTAATGGACCTTTTTTTTTTTTTTTTTTTTCCTCATGAGATGCAAACCTGTGCCTTTCCTGTCTGCATTGGTTCATGAAGCAGTTCCTTTCCCCTGATATCACAGACCCAGATCTGCCTTGTGATGAAAAAGAATATGCCTAATTGGTGTTGTGGAAAAAAAAAAAAAAAAAAAAAAAAAAAAAAAAGAGCAATTGCAGTTGCACTGATGGAGTGACTGTCCTGTGAAGATGGGTGTGAAGAAGATTAAATGATGTATATGTCATTGGCATACAGGTGAATGTGAAAAAATCCAGTCATTTGAGGTGGAGGCCCACACATCTAAATTCTGTCCAGGTCATCTGGACCTGCCTTGGGGCTGTTGCGTTGCAACACAATTGGAATCTGCTCCCAAAAAGCATCTACGAGCATTAATTTAGCTGAATCCCAGCTCACCTATTCTTTCTAAATGTAAACAAATTCTGTTGGGTCTGTTAAGCATTTTCAGTAGCACAAATAATGCTATTTTTTATTACTACATTTAAATATGGGAATTTTCTATAACATAATTATTTTAATATAGTAGGTAAATAAAATTGTCATTTTCTTCTGCTGGTGAAACATAACATAAGGCAATATTCTGGGAAATAGAGATTCAAATAAAATCCTATAGATCACTTTTCTTTAAATCAAGAAAAATAGCAATCTCCAAATTAATTGCCCAAGATTACTTCATCTTCCTTGTTACATTGCTAACATTGACATTCATTGCTATTAATGTCACCATTTCTTTTTAGAAAGGACAGCACTCATATATTACAGGGTTTGTAATGCTTAAGTTATTAACTCTCCTAGTTCTTGGTCTCTGAAAATTTGCAAGGTTCCTGCTACATAATACAATTATAGAACTGTGCCATATGCTTTACGCATATGGCAAACATTTTGGAGAAGCTTTCAGTGTTATGTTCTGCAGATCTGTGCAGAAAGTGCTACTCTGAGATTTGTGCAAATTGTTACAGCTGGAAAAAGATCATTTAATTATAAAACAATAATGGAGCTGAGTTGGACTACTTAAGGGAAACCTGACACAGATGCTTGTGTAATGGCACCCAGTTATTAATTTATAGAATTAGCCCTGCTCTGCAAGCTGCTCCAGGCACGTGAACCCCATTGACTTCAGCAGGGCTCTGCAAGGGCACAATGCCTTCCAGCCAGATGGACCACTTTGTGGGGTCAGAGATTGATTGTATCACTTGAGTTAGATAAAAAGTGACATGAACAGCTATTTTAGGCTAGCAACCTTCAATGTAACCATCATATTATCTCACTTTTTCACTACTTATTTTATATTGTTGTCATGTACAAACTGATTAACATGTCCATAATTTCATGGAGTTTTATTCAGAAGGTTTTGAGCTAAATGCTCATATAGTATTTGTTTCCATGTTGTGAAATAACATATAACTACCTTTCCAATTCCCACTGTCAATAGGAAGGAATTGGGGTTTCTAACCTATATATCTCTGTTATGAAACAGTGGAAAAGCAGTTGGATTAGTCAGCCTAGTGTTTGTTAAGGATTTGTATCTAAAACCAGATGACATCTTTTAAGAACTGCCTTGTTTTTTTGCTGGGATAGAGATAATTTTCCTCTTAGTAGTTGGTATGGTTCTGTGTTTTGGATTTAGGATGAGAATAAAGCTGATAACACACTGATGTTTTAGTTGTTGCTGAGCCGTACTCACACAGAGTGCAGGACTTTTCAGCTTCTGATACTGCTGAGCCAGTGAGGAAGCTTAGGGCACACAA
>CM021697.1:101564661-101586560 GCA_011074415.1 Stictonetta naevosa
CGGATGGGGACAGAACCAAGAGAGCTGACCCCAGATGTCCAAAGGGATATTCCATACCATATGGCATCATGTTCAATAATTACTATGGGGTGGCTGGCCAGTGTAGGGAGGGACCAACCACTGCTCAGGGTCATTGGTCAGCGGGTGGGGAGCAATTACATTGTGCTTTGCAGATTCTGTTATTAATCAACATCATCATTTACCTTCCTTTTCTGTCCTATTAAACTGCCTTTATCTCAACCCACAAGTGTTTCCATTTTTATTCTTTTCCTAGTTCTCTCTCCCATCCCACTGGGGATTGGAGGGTTGAGGGGTGTGGGGGCAAGCAAACAGCTGTGTGGTACTTAGCTGCCTGCAGGGTTAAACCACAAAAGAAACTATGAAGGAAGGTAGGGTAGACAGTCTTAAAATCTCTGAACTCTCAGGAATACACACTGCAGAATCAAGGGCCTCTTGTTTATTTCAAATGTCAGGTTAGCACTCTTTATAGTGCTGTATGGTGAAATCCCCTGATCACAATACAAGACAATATAAGAAAAGTTAGGTTTGAGCTCCAGGTGAGAGAGCAGCACAATATTACACCTATATGTGCATGTCTGTATTGCAGTAATTCTTCACTGGTAAGAATCTGTCAACAGGAAAACCACAATGTGCAAATTTACAATTTTATTGCTAAAATTCATAGGAAACAGAAAACACAAAGATCATCTGTCTTAAAACACGTGTGTTTTCCTTAAAAATTTTACATAAAAAAATTAAAAAAATAAAAATAGTAATACAAAGTTTAGAGAAAATAATTTTCATCCCTAAACTGTCTTGCTAATTCCTTCTCAGTTCTTCAGATGTATCTGAGATACTTGATACTCAAAAACTTCAGAATCTCAGAGTAGATGATGCTTACAGACTGTATATGAGATCGGTCCTTACCTTTAAGCTAAACTGGCATTCCTCTATATTAAAAAGAATGGTCATATGAAAAGTTTGACATGCTTTTTTTTTTTTTTTTTTTTTTTTTTTAAATTGTTTTACAAAGGGTGGAAAAAATGTGTTGTAAATAAATGACTCTTAAAACAATTGTACAGAAGAGTGTATCAAATACATTTGCAAAAGTAAACTGTTCCTTGAACAAACTATAACACATAGATTTGTTATGCTAGATATAAATAATTTGGTTCTTGTCGTTTGCAGCTGATTCTAACAGAACTTTTAATTATAGAATGGAGGAAACAACAACAACAACAAACAACAGTGTGCTATCATCCTTTCTGTATGTGAAATACTCTTGACTTAATATTAGCATTATGATTCTGTAAGGTAGGACCTAAAATAGACAAAATAGACTTCTCAAACATGTTTCAAATAGATAAGGTGAAACAATTAAAGGTAAAACATTAGTTAATCATAGAGGAAGTATATTAGAACTTTCTGTACATGTTATTATTCAGACAGAAATGATCATTGACCTATTTTAGTCAAAAGCACATTTCTAATTATGATACTTAGTTTACAAAACTTGATGATCTTAGACTAATTCTTGAAGTCTTGATATCATTGAACTTCATTTTTATAAGAATACCTAGTAACCAACCTCCTTCTCACACCACAAAGCCTTAATACATTCTCATATTTTCTTTGTCAAATTTGAAATATTTTGTGGCAAGAAATTGGTCCACTCAATGCAGTAACACATATTTCACTCAGTACTAGAGGATTTAATATTTTATACTATGCGTAATGTTTGCCTATTGCAATTTGATATGTGTAAAATTTCCCAGTTTCATTAGTTCTGTTCCAGTATACTTACTTGTTGTACTTGTATAAGTACTGGCAATTTTCATGAGAAACCTCGATTGCATGTCAGATGATTCTTTTTGACTAAACATAATGGATAAGTTGCTAAGGAAATTGTCCAGTCTCAGACAGACAATGACACTACATTTTTCTTTAGGTTAATATATGAATCAAATAGCTGTAGATATCTTTCCATTGAGATACTAATGATTCTGAGAAAGAACTCAGACATTTCTGTCAATATAGGCCTACTGAAATTTTGCAAGTAAGAAATCCCAAATGCAAAGCTGTAATTCTTAATTTGTAAAATCTATTTTTTTTACTCTTACTCCATATAATTAACTTCCATAAGATTACAGGTAAAAGATACCTTGCAGACTTTAAGTATTCTTTTAGGTGAATAAAGTTTTCATGTGAACTTCCAGGATACCTACACATTGCATAATACTTTAATCTGTGGAATGGGACAAGACACTAATAATTCACAGTTCCCAGAGAGGATCATAATTGTTATACAAAACAAGATTTTGGGGTACCTCAGCATTTTGCTGTGATTTTTACAGATATTTGTAATGGCTCTCTCTGGGATAGAGATAGTTTTCTTGGCACTACTTTAGAATTGTGACTATAACATTGATAATAGACAGATTTATTTATTTATTTATTTATTTATTTATTTATACTTAGTGTTGTGTATTCTTTGCACAGTCTCAAGGCTTTCTGTTTTTCCCAGCCTGTCCCCACTCAAGTAGGCTGTGGCTGGTCAAAAAATGTTACAAGAGACACAACTTGCAGAGATGACCTAAACTGACCAAAGGGATATTCCAACATCATGTTCAGCAGGAGAGCTCAATAAAAGAACAAGGAAGGGGAATGTTTCTGTTTATGGTGTTTGTCTTCCCAAGTAGACATTAAACAAGACTGAAGCCCTGCTTTACAGGAAGTGATTGTTTGCCTGCCAATGGGAAGTAGTCAATTAATTCCTTCTTTCTTTTGCTTTGCTGAGTAGCTTTCCTTCACCTGTTAATCTGTCTTTTTCTCAACTCATAAGTCTTCATGCCTTCCTTTTATTTTCTCACTGTTGTTATTCTCTCCCCACATTCTGCTATGGAAAGAGTGAGCTATCTTCTCTGTGAGTATTTAGCTTCTAACTGAGGTCAACACGCCACAATCGTTTGTCAATATAGAATCATAGAATAATTCAGGCTGGAAGGGATCTGAAGAGGTAATCTTGGCTAACCTGCCCAAAGCAGAGCCAGCTCTGGAATCAGACCACATCATTTAGGGCTTTAGCAGTTGTCCTGAAAATTCCCCCAAATGGAAACTGCACCCCTCTGTGAGCCTTCTCCACTGCTAAGCTTTGTTCAAAGAGGGAAACATTTTCATTATATCCAGCCCAAATCTCTTATTTTGTCATTTTGTGGCCACTGTCTCTGATCCATGTTCCACATTCGTTGGTGATGAGCCTGACTCCTGTTGCATTAAAAGTTAAAGTAATTGGGAGTGGTGCCCAATTAGCTGTTATAAATCTGGTTGCATTCAGGGTACTGAACTATCCCAAATAACGTAATACACCCTCAATCTAGTCATGTTCCATGAACTACCATGGCCACACTTAAAGAGTTTGGTTGCATTCAATGAGAAATATCACAGCTAGATTTAATGAGTAGTGCAATTTATTAAGGCAACAGGTACACAGGTTCTTTGGATTGCTGGTGATAAATTCACTGTCTGCAAAACACATACAAGTACCAAAAGAATGCATAACTCAGCCTGGCTATAAACACATGAAAAGGTATAAAGTGAGTCTATAGAGATTTCTAAGTTTCTCAGGGTGGCACTTGGTATAACCAAGTGTTCAAATCTTACCCAAAGGTGTCCCAATGGGAGGGGAAGAGAAGCTCAGCCCATCGACTGATTCCAGAAGTCTGAAGGTATCCTTTGTGATGGTATCTTCCTTAACATCCTCTCTCTCTTACGCTAGTTTATATCATTTTCTATCTCTTAGGTGGAGCTTGAGTGAATTTAGTCTTGCATATATTGGTTAGAATTAGTGCAAAATCTTCTCACTTTTTTTTTAAAGGTATAGGCTCAGAGAAGTTCAGAGCACATGCTCAGTGAGGTGTGGTCGCACATTGGAGGCAGGTAGCCTTTGGGATGGAGGTGTGTTTTGATATTATAATAAGCAAAGTTCACCACAGTACAGCATTTTGTCAAAAACACGACAGGTCGTTGGTTCAGGGTAGCAAATGTGCAGTTTATCGGTTTCAGTTTGCACAATGTAAGAAATACCTCAATAATTTTCTCAGACAAGGTCATCTGTGAAGCTGTTTTACTCAATGGCTGGTTTCCTGCAAGCAGGAGCGCCCAGCAAAAGTATATCATTAAGTATATCATAGTATATCATTAAAGTATATCATAGTATATTCCCTATTACATGATGCTTGATTCCTCCTGTTTCCTCATTGGCTGAGTGCTATAGGTTCACAAACTACTTGACACTTATTACTATACCATATATGTAAAATTTTATTTGACCAACCATTAATTTCTCCTTTTCCTTTTTTTTCTTTCTTCTCTTGTGACTAGAGAGCCCGTGATTTTTTGTTTTTACTGATTTTGCCCTTCTCGTCCTGTTTTTCTTAGCTATCCTCCTTTTTTTGGGACAGTGGGACCTTCCCCTTATCTGCTTAACATACTGCTATGCCATCATACTTAACACTGCTATGCCATCGTCATGCCTGATCAATCACTTTTGAATAAGCAAGGTTAGTGGAATTTTCCACTGCAAAAACAAACAAACAAACAAACAAACAAAAAAAAAACAACACATTATACTGGAAAATCACACTTTTTTTTTTTTTTTTTTTTTCCCCTCTCTTTTTTTTCACAACAAGAACAATCAAGTTCCCATCTTATCACAGAGCCTGGACACGGTGTCTCCACTCTGCTCCACACTCTGTACCGCCCCTCTTAAAGTCAGCAAAACCAGGTTTCCTGCTGTGATTAACATCTAACGTTGGAGGCCTAGGGAACTTCTGTGTAGTGCAGCTACACTCTACCCTTGAAGCTTCTTCAGTGCTGTACCTTTTCTTTAGAATGTGAATATCAGTTTAATTTCCAAGTAACCTCAGGCATTATTTCACAGCTTTATGGCCTCGATGACCTTCCCAGAGTCAGCTGTTAGGTGCCCCAGAAATTGACTCTAATTGACTCCCCTTTCCCCCCTCCCTTCCCTTCTTCTCTCCATCATGGACAAAATGGATTAAGGGAAGGAATGAAAATAAATGAAGAGGTCTAGTGGGATTCATTCTTGGAGCACACGTGTGACTGGGATTGACATTTGATGAAAAAAAAATAAAAATCTACAAGTGCCAAAAAGTAGTGCAGATCCCTAAATATGGAAGGCAGACAAAGATGGACTCTGAGATTTTATTGTGGGCGTCTACTGAGTGTAAGGGAAAGGAACGATGTTTTCTTACATTTCACATTAATGGTCTACATTAATTGGTTTGCCTAATTTGTATTAAAAAAAAAAAAAAAGACTTATTTGTGCACACAAAAATATAAAAATCTGTATAAAATCATCCTTTCAGACTGTTTGTTGTATGAAACTTAGAAGGGTGTCTGATTTCTTTTATTTTTTTCTACTATGTGACCTGTAAGAGCCTAAGAGACTAAGGCCACTTCTATGAAAAACAACCAAGATAAATCAATCTACTTTTTTTTTAGGATTAAAATCTATCAAAGAGAA
The DNA here is from genome assembly GCA_011074415.1 of Stictonetta naevosa. Taxonomy (NCBI): domain Eukaryota; kingdom Metazoa; phylum Chordata; class Aves; order Anseriformes; family Anatidae; genus Stictonetta; species Stictonetta naevosa. Next base: position 101,570,207 of record CM021697.1, read on the forward strand.
ATCTTCAAAGTGGACTAAAAGTATCCATTATTCTCTGTACTCCATACGGTTCTGAGAGGATTTATTTATAGTAACAGTGAGATGAATTTTGGGAAAGTTTATTTTTTAATGGTTCAACATGCATTCAGACAGGAAAATGTTTCTTCTATATAGTCTAATATTGGTAGAACACTTCCTATAAATCTGAGGAGCTGAAAACAATTCCCACTGGAGTTCTGGAAAATGTGCCTCTTCATCACCACTGCAGTGTTGCCTTCTGGAAGGGCTGAGTAATTAAGAAAGCACTTGCCAGTTCAGCATGGTGTGGCAGCAGCTGTCTGTTCACTCAGGTGAGAGAATTGAATTCTGGTGAGCTCTTGATTCTCTTTCCCTGGCTTATTTTTAAAAGGGAAAGTCTATGCTTCATGAACTTCTTTTGGTTTTCCATCATTACCCAACACAAAGCTTAGCCCTAGAGAGTTCTGTTCATTTTTTCCTTCTTCACTACAGACATTAGGTCACTGTAATATTACAAGGTTATAGATAAAAGGAGTAAAAAGGGATCAGAGAAAACCATGGGATATTTTCTGATCAGCTGAGACAAAATGGGTATAGCCTCATTTTCTGGCCTTATTTTATTGAAGTAAACAAAATAGCATCTTACTGCCCAATGTTTAAGCAAGCAAAAGACAGAAAACATGGAAAGTGAGAGAAGTGCGGGGCATAAGTGTTTAGGAAAGAGAATATTCAGTTCACCAAAACATCTCAGTGTCAACTGTGCAGGAGGCTTTTAGCATATGGAAAACATTAATTTAAAAGCAAGTTTCTGAACAAGGAGGAATTCTTATTTTTTTATTTTTCAACCTGGATCATTGCAAACATCATCAGCATTAGAAGTAAAAAATAAAATAAAATAAAATAAATAAAATAAAATAAAATAAAATAAAATAAAATTCATGTTTCAGTGGAATTGCCTGCAGGAGCCTGAAGTCAAGTATATGGTTTCAGATCTTGATTTCTCTGTTTAGGGGTATTTATTTATTTTTATCACTACTGTTTGATTCTGTCTTTTATATATATATATATATTTTTTTTGTCTGTAAAGCATATTTGCAATCATTTCATGAGCCAGAAGCAAACTTGGCTTCTGTTTTTTAAAGCACAGCTTGATGCTCCATTTTCCAATAAATCTCTTCCATTTTGATTTAAAATCATTTTCACTGAAGAAAATCAGTGTCATCATCAGAGGTGATCATACATCAAAAAGAATTAAAAAAAATAAGAAAATAATAAATTCCGTATACTAGATGTAGTCTGGCAGTATCCCTGTATAGTTACATCACCTGGTGAAACTGAAAAGTATGGTCAAGGACTGTAAAAAACGGGTGACCGATTTCTTTCCAGAAGTCTCATATAAAGAAGAAATACTACCTAGGGAAAGTTAAAAAGTTTTAAAATTTAAAGGACAAACTGAGGGAAAATGAGACCTCAGTTCTGAAGCAATACCTGCTCTTTGTTCTAATATAAAATGTATGTTTATATAGCTCATTTGTATCTTCCATGTTTACCTCCAAACTAGTGTTTCATGAATTAAATAGATGATGAAGCATTGTTTAAAGCCTTTTTGTGTGTGTGTGTGTATCCAATCTTTTTTTCCCTGTTTATGCACCAAACTGTACATCTTCAATACCAGTCTGGAATCTTTATTTATTTATTTATTTATTTCTATATCCACTGTGTGACCACAGACCAAAAGGAATTCTAGTCAACACAAGAACGGTGATGGAAGAACAAATATATATATATATTTTCTTTTCTATTTGAATCTGCCATCAGTCTCTATTTGTTGTCTTCTTCAATTTTGGTGCCTTGGTGAGGAACCACTTCTTTATCAATATACCATAAAGTTTGAATTGTTGTTTAGAAATGGTCAGATATGGGGTTACAGTTCACATAATATTTATCCTTGAGTATTGTAGAGGTTGACTGCTTGTGTTTTAATAATTGACTGCTGTGTTTACCTGCTATCCTTTCCTTTTCCTTGATGTTGATGTTACATGAAATTGGTATTTTCATAATAGTTTGCTAAATATTATTGATATTAATGTTGTGTTCATTTAGTGAAAGAGTAGCTAATTATTTGGTCTCAGCAACTCTTCAATTCGATTTTAATGCTGTGTTTTGATCTGAAGACTATTTAATTGTCTTATTTTAGGTCACAAAAGAGTTAACTATGTTGACTTTAAAAATCATTCCCAAAGCATCATGGTCTACAAATTGATTAGTTTGTGCTTAAAGGTTGCTCGGGAAAACCTTTCTATATCTTATCATTCTTGCACTGTTTACATAAAGAAGCATGTAATGACAGAAAACAATATCTTGTTAAATATATATATATGTATAGCAATTTTCGTCTTCCATCTGCTTCCTTCCTTATTATATCTCCATTCTTATATTTCTGCTTTTACTCTGCTATTTTCATATTTTCACTCCCATTATCTATTCCTTCTCTCTCCTACTGTAAAATAGAAAGAAAAGGACAAAAAGGAATGAAGTTTTCAGAAGTAAATGGATTCTGTGAAATAGCTGTTTTACAGGTCAGCTAAGTTAAACATTGAGACAGACTGTGTTGTACAGGAAATTTCAAGCACATCATTAATCTGAAATAGCTGCTTTTGACTGAAGTGTATTGTACAATAATGTTCGGTACCTAAAATCCATTTGGTCTCATACTTTTTCTTGCTACTTTCATCCCTCTAGTATAATCATACTTCTCAGTTATGACAACTTTTTTTTTTTCCATTGAAAACCCTGTTCATGGTTCAGAGACATTCAGCTAAGGGTCAAGAATTTTTTTGAAAATGTCCTGAAAGAGTTAGTTAAAAAAAAAAAAGCTCTTGAAACAAAAGAACAGAAACTATTGTGGTAACAAAGTATAGAACACTTAAGAAAGTCATCTACTCCTTGTGAGTGAATCTTGCATTGCACATTTTTATAAGCATGTAAAGTGAAATATATATATATATATAGGTATTATTTCATGAATGTCAGTGTGGTATACAGGGTATCTGATTACTTAATTGTCTATGGAGCCCTTTTCAGCTCAGAAGAACTGTGGCTATCTGTTGGTCTTTTGATGACTAATGATAACATAATATTAAAAACAACTATTTTTAAAATGTTTGCTACACTGTTGTTGACACAAACAATAACAACAATAAACAAATAAACAAACAGACATACTTAGCTTGAAAGACCACATGTACATAAACAAACATACAGGATTAAGTCTGTAAAATAGAATGCCTGAAGCTGGGTAAAGGGTGTTGAAGGAAGGAAATGGCACCAAGTTTTTGACACCTCAACACTGCTGGAACGCATTTTCTGCATTCCTCTCTCACTTCCTATCCACTGTCACAGGGAACAGTAGCCCCTCCAAGCAAGATTAGAAAGTGTTGATCTCTCTAACGAAAAAAGTGCTTTTTCAAAAGTACACCTTTGACTAAACCTCCCTGTCTCCTTGCCCTATTTCCATGCAGGCCTCACAGGCAGAAAGCCAGACATGGTAGACCAAACACTCTGCATCAGTCAAACCAGTCTTTCTCAGGGAAGGAAGGAAGGAAGGAAGGAAGGAAGGAAGGAAGGAAGGAAGGAAGAGGAAATATTTTTGAAAAAAAAAAAGGAATTAATGAGAATTGATAAGTAGATTAATAAAGTGGAGTTCAAAGCATTTTGATGGCAGAAGTTTAGATTATTTCAATGCAAAAAAAAAATAAAATAAAATAAAGGAATATAGGAAACTATGTCATCATAATATGTTCTTAATAAAATACATAATGATAAGAAATAATGTAATTTTAATTATGAGTACCTGAATGAATTCCCTCAACAGCAAGGAAAACATGTACAAAATTTTAAAACTATAATACTGGGTTTATAACCAAGAACAAATATAGAAAATTATCACAAACCTATAGGGACAAAAATCAGTATACTCAAAGCATAAAGAATGATTCAGGTGGAAAGAAATATAAAACATACCATGTATAAAGCATTCCATTCTATCTTACCTAAAATTAGCTATCAGAGATTAAAATATTTAATCAGAGGTAGTTGACAATGCTTAAGGAAGAGCACCTCCAGAAAACAACTACCTATTTTTCTTATGAAGAGATAATTATCCTTTGCTCCTGGCTGCAGAGCATATCCAGATGACCAAAATCTGTAAATTGGACTTTTATGTTTTAAATATCATAGATATTTAAAGATAACGTCACCTTAAGCTAGGTGTTACTAAGATGTAATTACTTAATTAAAATATATTTACAAAAGGAAGACAAAAAGCTTATTCTCCCATTTGGTGAAGAATACCAGTTATCCCAAGGAGAGAGAACTGCTTAAACCCTTTTTGCTTGAGGGTTTATTATTATCAGATACTTAAAACAATATATTGCAATGATAAAGAGTAACATTTTTCTTTCCATAAGAATAGAAAATATTAAAGAGTACATCAAAGTTTAAGAATTTTCTGCCATAGTCTCAGAATCATTTGCACTTGTCTATGAGAGTTTATAGAAAATGGGGAAATCCAGAAGATTAAGAAGCATAAAGATAGTGCCCACTACCAAAGTGGGAAGGGGAGAAGAGGGAAAGAAGGAAGCAAAGGGAAAATATTGTCCAGTCAACTTCACTTATATTGCCAGGAGAATTTTGGAACAAACCAAATTAGTTCTTTATAACCATCTAAAATATAAGATGGGGTACACCTGACAAGGTGGGGCAAGAGTGTTCTAGTCAACAAGCTGGCTGTTCTTATTAGCAAGGCTTCAAACTAGATTCAGCAGGGAAAGGAAATGTAACTTGGAAGTGAATGGATGGAAGTGAACCTGGGAACCTTGTCACTTTAGGAAGCAACAGGAAAATACTTGTGAAATATCTCAAAGGAATTAGGATTCCTCCGAGAAGGTGATGTGTCTAACAGCCCAGCTGAAATGCCTCTACACCAATGCACACAGCATGGGAAACAAGCAGGAGGAGCTGGAAACCGTAGTGCAATTAGCAAACTGACCTTATCTCTGTCATGGAAATGTGGTAGGACAAATCACATAACTGGAACATTGGAATAGAGGCTACAAGCTTTTCAGAAGAGATAAGCAGGGAGGAAAGGGCAAGGGTGTTGCTCCATATTCAGGAATGAATTGACTGCAAAGCGATGCCTCTAAGAAACAGAGACAGGTTAAGAGCTTGTAGGTAGAAGATAAGAATCAGACCAATAAAGGTTGAGGGTCTACTACAGGCTGCCTGATCAAGGGGATCCTGTTGATGAGGCCTTGCTTCAGCTACAAGAAGCATCGTGTTCACACACTCTCACACTGATGGGGGATTTCAACCACCCAGTTGTCTGCTGGGAAAGCTACACAGAAGGCTGTAAGCAATCCAGGAAACACCTAGAGTGTGTTAAGGATAACTTCCTGGTCCAGGTATTAGACAAACCAACCACAGGAGAAGCATTACTGAACCTGTTGCTTACCAGTGCTGATGAACTCATTAAGCAGGTCAAGACTGGAGACAGTCTGGGCTGCAGTGACCACGTGCTGGTTGAGTTTGTGATCTCAAGGAACATGGGCCTGGTGAAGAGCAAAGTCAGGACCCTGAACTTCCAAAGAGCAAAATTCCATCTGTTTAAAGACCTAGTGGATGAGATCCATTGGAACACTGTCCTTAGGGACAAAGGAGCGGAACAGAGCTGGCAACTTTTAAAGGATATTTTTCTTAGAGCTCAGGAGCTCTCCATCCCCCTTTGTAAAAAAGTGATCAGGGATGTCAGAAAACCTGGATGGCTGAGCAAAGACCTGTTGGTCAAACTGAGGTGCAAGAAGGAAATGCATAGGCAGTGGAAGCAGGATCATGTAGTCTTCCTGGGAAGACTATAGGGATGCTGTCTGGATGTGTGGGCATGGATCCAGGAAAGCCAAGGTACAGATGGAACCAAGCTTGGCCAAGGATGCAAATAATAACAAGAAATGATTCTATAGGTGCATTATCCATAAAAGAAAGTTCAAGGAGAGCGTACCTCTTCTGACAAAAGAGAAGGGAAAACAACAGACATGGAGAAGGCTGAGGTACTCAACAACTTCTTTGCCTCAGTCCTCACTGCCGGTCAGGTTTCCTACATCTCTCATTTCCCTAAACCTGTAGATGAGGCCTGAGGGAGCAAAGTCTCTCTCACTGTAAGTGAAAAGCAGGCTCCAGACCACCTGATTTAAACTAAACAAGTAAAAGTCTTTGGGGCCTGATGACGTGCATCCCAGGGTCCTAAGAGAACTCGCTGATGGAGTTGCCAAGCCACTCTCCATCATAGTTGAAAAATCATGGCAGCATGATCATTGGGTTGCATCCCTACCCATGGCAGGGAACTAGATGATGGAACTAGATGAGTAAGGTCCTTTCCAACCCAAGCCATTCTGTGATTCTAAGATTCTATAACAGAGATCAATGCAGACTGGTATGGATTTATCATGATCTAGGCTTATGAAGATAAGCCTAAGATTTCTTCTACAACTGGGAAACTGACCTCAGTGATTGGGGAGAATTTGTAAATACTTTTGGCATTACTAAAACTTCTAACATTGTCTCAGGTGAGATGCTAAAGAAACCTGGACAAGACAGAATGTCTGTTGAATGCATAACTGAATGGAAAATGTTTATAAAAGAGTAATTATTTTTCCCTGTCAAATGCAAATCTGTGTAAAAGTGGTTCTAAAGTCTTGTTCTAGATATTAATATTTCACAATTTTGATAAAAATGAAGAGTGAGAAAGGAATGTGATCATGAATTTGCAATTGATACCAGACTGGGAGTATTTAAAAGCACGCCAGAGGCCAGGTTTAGAATTTTAAATGATCACAGCCAATTGAAGACACAATTAGGAGAACAAAAAAGCACTTCAATAAGGATAAATGACAAACTACGCACTCAGCAGAAATAATAAACTGCTGTAAATACAAGATGAGAAACAAATGATGAGACATCATCACTGTTGAAAAGAGCCCAGACATTTAATGGATCACAAACTGAACATGAATCAGCAATGTCACTTAATTACCATAAAGGGAAACACATGCTGGAATATGTAAAGTGGGTTATTGTCCATGAGACATGTGACATGCTGTTTTATTCTACTTAGTGCTGACATGACCTCTGCCAAGCAGTATTTGCCACAGTTCAAAATGGATGTAAGTCAGGTGGACAATGTTGAGAGAAGGATTATGATAATTATTAGAAGTGTAAAAATCTGACTTAAAAACACAAGTTAGAGAGAACACAGATAAATAATACAATAATAACCAAACGTATAATAAGTGTCATAAAAAGACAGGAGAGAGAAAATCTTCCTGTGGCAAATAGATTCTTACACAACTTTGATTTAACACCAATGTTAGATTTATTAATATTTTTATGGTAAATCACAAGATTAGATTATGTGATTTTTAACAATACTTAATCCTCAGTCAATTTAACACAATGGTTTGAACAGAATTTACCACAATAGAAACAGTGACTTAGTTAAAAATTCAAGAATGGCAAGATTCACTGAGACTTACTGCAGGGTTTAGGGGTTATCTAAGTTTAGTCGTGTGCTTACAAACTTTCCCCCCCTTTTGGTGAATTAAATTTACTTGGTGTGCATTTGAGTGCTGCATCCAGATCATCTATAAAATCATGAAACAGAGCCCCATGGAACCCCACTAGTGACAGGTCAGCAGACTGATGTAATCCCCTTTGCTACAACCCTTTGAGCCCAACCTGTCAGCCAGTAGTTGTTCACCCATCATATTATGTAGTTGACTAGCTGTGTGGCGGACATTTTGTCCAGAAAGATACTGTGAGAAAAAGTATTGAAAGCTTTACTAGAGTACAAAAACAAACAAACAAACAAACAAACAAACAAAACACTAGGTGGGTGATGAAATGAAATTTAGTTAGTTAAACAGGACTTTTGTCTCATGAACCTGTGTTGGCTAAGACCAATGACTACATTGTCTATCAACTGTTTTTTCAGTAACTCCCAAAATAATGTTCTCCGTAGTTTAACCAGGCACTGAAGTGAGACCAACAGGTGTATGTTTACCAGGTCTTGGGCATGGGCTTGGGGAGCCTGCTCTAGGTGGCCTTGCTTGAGCAGGGGGGTTGGACTACGTGACCTCCAGAGGTCCCTTCCAAACTCAACCAGTCTGTTGTTCTGTATTTCTGGAAAATGCTTCCCAATTCTGTGGCAGCAGTGCACATAGCACCCTATGCTGATGTGCCCCCACAAAGTCCTGTGCAAACACTCAAGGACAGGCAAGTGTTTGTTCACATGAGCAATTTATTGGCATCTGTGCACAGGTTGAAGCTCCCAGTGAAAATGGACTCTCTCCAAGAATCTGGATGGTCACTGTCTGGGTGCTAACAGCTTCCCTTTGTCATTTGTTTTTTTTTTTTTTTTTTGATAGAACAGCCTCTACAGGCATCTCAGTGAAAGCAATTTGGGTTACATTATCAGGACAAACTTTCCTGCAGTGTTGAAACACTCCGTAAAAAAATATTTCAATATAAATAAAACAAAACAAACTAACAAAAAAAGAGATATATATCAAAATCATACATGGCTGAAACTGGTTTTAGGTGTACTATATCATAAATTCCTAAGACTTATTAAAGACCTTTAGCTGTTCAATTGCAAAAAAAATAAAAATAAATGACATAAAGCTGTTCAAAAACATTGTTCTTTTTTACAAATAGGAAAATTGTGAAGAGGATAGCTCAGAGACAGAGATCAACAGCAAGGCAAGTTTATAATTCTTTAAAGTTTCCTTCAAAATCATATGTTTATAATAACTGATTTTCCTATATGCATTTCACCTGCATTTGGATCACTTCATAATCTTGCAATCTCATGTTCAGTCACTGAGCAAATGCTAATTGTAATCTGAAAGTACGTTATAAATATGCAGCAGTCCTCTCTTTGGAGGACCAGGGATAAACAGTATGTTGTTGTTTCTACTGCAAATGAATATGATGTGCTCTTATTATTTGATTTAGGAATGTATGGGCATATTTTAGTAGTGTATTCTAAAAAAAAAAAAAAAAAAAAAAGTTTAGTTTTTGTCTGAGAACTCTGTATTTTCTATATACATGTAATAGTTTCTCTATAATAGATTTCAATCTAGCTTCCCAATGACAAGTAAAAATTGTTTATATGTTTAGCAAAGTGAAAAACATATTGTGCCAGTAAACTAAAGCCAAAAAATCAGTTCTGAGTATGTTTGAATGGTAGGAGGTTTACCTAGAGGTACGATCAATTCATCTCCAACTTCCTCGGAGAACTCTGACCCCTCAAATCAGATTTGTCTTCTCCTGATGGGTAGTGCTGTACAGACATCACTTTTCTCTGCCTAGTGCAGTTATTAAAGAATGAAAGCAACATACTACCTTGATGGGATTCCTTCCAAATTAAATCTCTGTAGACTGTATAACTATGAGATGGACACATATCCCCACAGCTTCACATAATCTGAAATTATTGCAGTTAGACTTTTGCCTATTTATTGCAGTTAGCCTATTGCAGTAATGCCTGATGTCCTTTGGCTGCAGGAAATTTTTTAAAGTATTTTAAAAGCAAAGTTTGTGCCTACTGAGTGCCTTAGAAAAGAAATATTCCACTTCAAGGAAGGGACAAACTGCTGTGTGTTCCCTACTGGATAATCCTTGAAATGGGCTTCTGAAATTATTTTGCATTTGAAATTAATGACAGTCATTCACCAGTTAGTTTAGTCTGAGTTTCACATCCAGAGAAGTGGATAAATGTCATTTGAATAAAATGCTCCAAAATGATCCCATAAAGAGCTTCCAAGCATGTAAAAACACTCATATTTTGGATCTTTAATAGAGCTTTGGTCTAAGACTTGAGGAGATATATAAAAAGCTTAATTTAAAAATATCTGGGGCTTAAGTCCCTATTTGCAGAATATTAGTTTATACAGTGAGTCTGTCAAGCCAATTTTCAGAACCTGAGCTTCAGTACAAATGTACCTCTTATTTTCTTAAAATCACTACAGCAGCCCAAGTGTTTATGCACCCAGTAATTTCACATGAATGTTGTGGCATAGTTATGTTAACAAATTGTAATGCCATCATGTATTTAAGTTTCCTTTCTAGAAAATATATTTGAAAGAGAACCTATTTCTCTATTTGCATATAGAGTTATGAGATGGGTTGAAGTCATATCTTGAACAGATAAAACTGCTTGAATTAAGTCTAGATTGGAATGGATTGGACGGAAATAGTGTCCTACCATGACCAATGAAAAGGAAACAAAAATAATAATGAGCCAATTTCTGATCTGAATCATGACAAGGACATCCAGAGTATCCAAGGAACACCAAGAGATTATGACTAGCAATTAACATTACATCAATAATTCAAAGGGATTTTTAATATGTGATATTTTTAACAACTAAATGAAAAACTGTAGAAAAGTCTTTGAAACAGATTTTGTTTCTGGCCAAATATTTCCCTGCTCAAGTCATATTTTGCTAAAACATTTTATACAATTTGTCATAATTATATGCATTCACCAATTACTAAGATGAAATTGTGTTGATAAAATTATGTAAGTGACCTCTAAAAAATTAAGCATTATAAAATATCATGATCATACAACATTCTGTTTTTAATATAACTGGCTATTTTGGCATAATAATTCATACAATAATGGTTCTGGGGCTGGGAATAGGGCAAGTTTTGAGAGCTAAAATTATATTTTTTTCCTGAAGCAGCAAGCAATATAATTTAAGTATTCTATCACTAGTAATTTGATTTGGTGTTCATTATAATAACAGTAATAATAACATATTCAATTGCTATTAATGGAAATGTCATATGCACTTTGATAGAGGTTTTATTGTAATTCAGTATTAATCAGTGTATCATTAAAATAAAGTGTTATCATCTAATTTGTATTTATTCAAGCATAAAGGCAAAATGAAAGCCTATTATCATTCAGTGTACTAGCATGCAATCAGTTCTTTTAATAAAACAACTTTGCTATATGTTTGCATCCTTTTCTTACATTACAGTGGAGCAACGGTATCAGAAAGTACTTATTCACATCGTATACACCCAATGGTTTGTTGCAATAGCAAGGTTAAATTTGATCAGTGTTCTCCTACCAAAAACACCTCTGCAAAATATTCAAGGGTAAAGCATGTTGATACAGATTTCAGAACCATGGTGTGTCTCATACATAATAAAAGAGTATTTTTACTTAAATAGGTTCAATTTCTTAATACATACAGATGACTAAACATAGGTTAATATAACAGATCTTAAAATGCATGAGGAGCAGATTTCTCTATTTCCATAATTAAAAATAAAAGTTTAGGTTTTTACTCATATTCTTAGTTATGGCTATTACGTAGAACAGACAAAAATGCGTTAAAAAAATAATGTTACTTTCACTGAACTTTGCAATTTCTGTAAAGTACTCACTGGCTGAGTACACTGAACCGTTCTGGGAAAAAAAAAATAAAAAATCTCCCAATATAATAAATTATATAATTTATTAATTAATGTATTTATTCACTGAAGACTGAATTAAAGCTCAACAATTATATCTACAAATGAACTCTAAAATGATATATTTTAAAATTAAGGATTATATAGATCCTTGGATTATTTTGAATTAATGAGTTGTTTGGCTTCTGCAGCAGATCCAGAGCTTGGGGCAAAACTATTCCCACCCATCTGAGGTCTAGAGACAGTTGGTTCTTGAAATGTAATGGAGAGAAACCAAAATGAAGAACAAGCAGAGATCTAGAACTTGCAAGAGAAAATCGTAAAGAAATGGATAAAAGGACAACAAAAGAGCACACACATTTGTGCACTGGCTGAGGTTATTTTATTAGACACATTTGAGTTTTTCATGCCCTTGCCTCAGGAAAACTTTTCTTTAATACTCCTTTTTATTAAATGACTGCTAATTTACGATGCTATGGTGGTTATACCTTGCTGGGCAGCTGAACTCCACCACAACCACTTTGCCACTCCCTTTCATCAAAGAAAAAGGGGGAGAAAATGCAATGGAAAGGGCTCAAGGGTTGAGATAAGGACAGGGAGATCACTCATCAATTACTGTCATGGGCAAAACAGACTTAGCATAGGGAGATGAATATAATTTATTGCTTATCACTAGCAGACTAGAGCAGTGAGCAAACTAAAAGCACCTTCCTCCATCCACCCTCTTCTCCATCCTTCCCTAAGGGAGTGGGGAATGGAGACTGCAGCCAGTCCCTAACGCTTCATCTCTGCCACACCTTCACGGTCACTCTCTGCTCCTGTTCCACGTGGGGTCCCTCCTATGGGATGCAGTCCTTCCCAAACCAATCCTGTGTGGGCTTCCCACAGGCAGCAGCTCTTCTAGAACTGCTCCAGTGGGGTTCCATACCACGGGGTCCGTCCCCCAAGGAGTAAACTGTTCCAGCACAGGTTCCCCACGGGCAGCAGCTCCCCCCAGATCCCCTGCTCCTGCGTGGGCTCCTCTCCACGGGCTGCAGCTCCGGCCTGGGGCCTGCTCCTGTGGGGGCTCTCCATGGGTCGCAGCCTCCTCCAGACCACATCCACCTGCTCCACCAGGGGCTCCTCTACAGGCTGCAGTGTGGAGTTCTGCTCCACGTGGGACCCACGGGCTGCAGGGGGATAGCCTGCTCCACCAGGGGCCTCCCAACAGGCTGCAGGGGAACTTCTGCTCCATGCCTGGATCACCTCCTGCCCCCCTTCCGCACTGACCTTGTCTGCAGGCCTGTTTTTCACACATTTTCTCATTCCTCTCTCCCAACAACTGTGGCACAGCAGATTTTACTTTTCTTATATATGCTCTCACAGGCGCACAACCAGCATCACTTCCTGGATCAGCAGTGGCCAGCAATAGGTCCCTTTCGGAGTCAGCTGAAGCTGGCTCTGATCTGACATTGGGCAGCTTCTGGGCCCAATAGAGGCCACCTCTGCAGCCCCCCTGCTACTAAGTTCTTGCCATGTAAACCCAGTACAGTGCAAAAGCATCTCTTAACAAAGATGTGGGTCTCTTGTCTCCTCATAAACGATTTTTGTTCTGTGAAACCAATAAACTTTTAATAGTTACCTGAAAACTTACTCACTTTCAAATTGATTGATGAAATGTTGCTTCGTATCAGCCAGAAATCAGTATTCTTACCTGAACAGTGAAAATCCTGGGCTTGAAATCCTTCAAACCATCTGTTTACATCCTTTCTTCACAGTGAATAAATTGGGTACTGATGGTAGTATACAGTCATCTTATTACAGATTGGCATTAGGATAAATGTTTTTAAGAATATTGTTTTTCTCATGGCAAAGTACTAAGTTACATAGCCTTCACCTTTAGTTCTACTTTTTATTGATTTAGATTCCAGATTTCAAATATATATATATGTTTATATATAGAAAGATGTTTTTCAGCTGGTGTGTTGCTTCATTTCAGTCACAAAAACTCCAAAGGGAGTTTTTGAATTAATGTAGACCATTAGTATAACCAAAAAACCCCAAACAAACAAACAAACACAAAACAAACAAACAAACAAACAAAAAAAAGGCAATTCAATACAACACAGCAGGGAGAAGATGCAATTTATACAACATTGGAAAAATATTTTAAGAAGGGCAGTTATTTGTTAAGAGCTAGGGAATTCAGAGAGACAATTTAACAAAATGGTCTAATAAAGATCAGAGTTGTGCTGAACAATAATAAAAACCAGAATTGAATAAAATCTCAGAAATATCTCTAAATTAAACGTATAAAGTGACTCACTCTCACAACCCAGGCAGTTGATTATAATGTTGGTCAAGAATAGATCTCAGAATTTTATGCGACTCAATGCCTTAAACCTCTAGGTGCACCCAATAAAGTACCTAAATATTGTAGCATGTTACATTTATGCAACTAACTTTGAGGTACATGCTATCAGAGCCACTGAAAAATCATTATGTACTACATGTGAAAAAACACATATATTGAAATTGTATACAAATTGTTTAGCATGCTACAGACATTGTCAGCAAAAAGTAGAAGAAATACTATAAAAGGAGGCAACTTTTTAATCCTATAATTTAAAAGTTGGATTGTAACAGTAACTTTTAAATATGAATCAGGACCGAAGAGGATTTACAATATCCTTGGAACACACTGTCTGGAATTTCTTTCAGCAGGATTGTATATACACTTTTTTGTTTTGTTTTGTTTTTTTGTTTGTTTATCAAACACATGAGCAGAGTGTTTTCATGTTTTAAGTTCATTTGCAAAATGTCACTCAAACTTGCCACTCCTCACAGAAGAAACTGCCCCTAACAGGTCCCTCAATGACTTTTGCAGCTCTCAAGTTATACCTCAATTCTTGCTTTCCTGGATCTTATATGCTGCCTGGATGTCAATGGATTATTTAACCTTCTTACAATTGTGCTTGCAGTCTCTTGAGAAGGTATGTAGCTGTACAAAGTAGAACTACATCATATTCAGTCATCCTCATTCAGTAATTCCGTAATCAAAATAAGACATATCTGAAAATTATTGCTAGGTCCTAAGACAAAGAAATGACAGCATTGTTTTGAGTAATAAAAATAATGATAAAGGATTCAAAGGAGACCCTAGAAATCTCTTCGTGCTCCTGAGTAGAGCTAGACATATTCTTTGGAAGATGATGGCTACTTCATAAGCAGTTTTTTGATGCCTGTTGGAGACTCCTGTCAGCAAATGGACTATGTTTTTTTAATGACAGATGAGTAAATGAATGAGATTTACTTTTCAATGAGGCAACTCAACAGCTAATCCCATGGTATGCTACTATTTCTTTCACTAATGTCATAGAAATATTGAAGAGAAACAGATATATCCTGTATCTCTTCAAGTCTCTGCTGTTCCTGATAGAAGCTATTCATGAATAACTTTTGAGTTATGAGTGCAGATACTAATCTGTCAAACATCTACTGACTTACATAGGACAGTGAGCAATACTTCCAGATCCACTGAGGCAAAATACACAGGTTATAATTACAGATAATACGCCTGTGTACATGACCATCAAAGCCTTTATTTTACTGTTGTAAAAGTGATTTCTAGTCTGTATCTTAATTCAAACCATGACTGTAAAGCACCCTTAAGCTTAGATCTTACATGTGCCATGTATTCTTGGAGCTTAATATTTATTACCATTTTGTCAAGCAGTGATTTTATTTAAAAGAATATAGAGAAATAGATCAGCAAGTCTGAGTGCTGACAGACCTCCTAGGAAACATGTTTGTAAAATATTGCAGTTATATATTATATGAACTGTAATTTAGTTGATTTTACTTGTTGAAGGAACTAAAACAAGTTCACTCATAGACACAAATCTGAAAGACTTTCAACATATGCCCCTTTCATAATACATGTTGTAGGTTATGCCATATAATGTGATATTCTACTCTGCTTCTATCTTTGGATTTAGCAGGCTTGCAAATACATTATTATAAATACTGACGAAATCTAGGCAGCTATTCTGAGTCTGGCACTCTACGCCTTTGAGGGACAGGATGTAGACCACAGTTATCAGCATTGAAGATGCCTGACTTTGTTGATGGTCTTGATGAATCCCAGCCACTCTGAAGTACAGCTGAGGCCAAGTGATATCATTGATACCAAGCAACAAGCTGTCACTTTGCAAGGAAGTCCGATGACTGCTTCTGCTTGTCCTTTTTTTGTCCTCCCCCCCCCCTTTTTTTTTTGTTTTTGCTACTCTACCAGTTCCTTCAGTTTCCTCTCTCTCTCTCTTTTTTTTTTTTTAAGAGAAAATAATCAGCATTATTTTAATATAAATTATTCTCCCCTAAACTGCTATCTTGCCATCAGACAAAACATAAAATCATTATCCATGGGACCTCACTTCCTGTTGTTTTTATTTTTCTATCACCTATCATTATCATCTCATGAGGGAAGAGAGTAGGCAGATAAACTAACAGGTTTTTGGCATTTCTGTAAATTTCTGCACAAAACCTTTTTCCACCTGACCACCTAATTTATTTTAGCTGGAAATGCATTTTAGCTTCTCTGCTTGAAAACTTAGAAAATGTGTAAATGTGTTTTTGTTTCATATTCCTCTTACTGCTTTAGTTCAAAGATTCCAAACACTAAGAAGAGATGGCTTGCTTTCAGGTCACCTAGGATACTTCTAATCTGTAGGACACAAAAACAAGGGAAAGACTTTTCTTCCTTTCTCCTTTTTCTTTCTTTCTTTCTCCCTTTTCTTTCTTTCTTTCTTTCTTTCTTTCTTTCTTTCTTTCTTTCTTT
>CM021697.1:101590125-101600899 GCA_011074415.1 Stictonetta naevosa
TCCTTCCTTCCTTCCTTCCTTCCTTCCTTCCTTCCTTCTTTCCTTCCTTCCTTCCTTCTTAAAAGAAAGTAAGTTAAAAAGAGAGAGAGTAACTACGCATGTTGCATTGCTTCATGTGAGGGTTCTGCATTGAAAACAGCTCCTGTAGAACAAATGACAAAGCTGCAGTGCTGCACTCTAGCTGTGATGTGTGTACACATGCTGTTGTCATGTACCCAGACACACAGTCTCTCCGTATCATGAGCTGGCACATGAGTTCTCCCATAGCAGAATTATAGAAGGTTGAGATTCTTGCTAAAGTACCAAGCTGATTGTACCTTTTCTGCAGGCCACCCTTCCATGTGTTCAGTAACAGACAAAAGTAAGTTGGAAAGAAGCTAGTAGTCCAGTTGGTTCTAGGACTCAGCTTTGTTCAGCTAATTATTATTATTATTTTTTAAGTTATAAAATAGCATAAAGAGACATATGGACACACTTTTTATTAGTAGAAAACTTCTGTTATATATAACAGATAAAAAATGTGAAGCACTCAAAAAGGACTTCCCAACTGACTAATACATCAATAGCCACAAACAGTATCCAAAGTAAAAAATGGTATTGTGACATATTTTGGGAGCACTAATTTCAATTTATATGCTGATTTTGAGAGATGCTGCCAGAGCTGTAATCTCAGCAGAGGAAAATAATGGAATCACATGGTTATATACAGAATTAAGTGAGAGTTTGACATATTCAGGTTTGGAGAATCTTCAGTCAATAAGTAAATCTGAAAGTAAACATGTAGACCAGTGGAAAAGTTGTTCTAGCCCATGAGATCTGAAAACTTTTCTACAAAGAGAAGTTCATTGGTGAACAGTCTGTCACAGGCAAGGAAAGACTGAGGATTGCTGAAACTGTGTGTGGTGAATGGTCAGGGGAAAGGAAAGAGGGAGTGTTGCACTGTGCCAGAAGCTTGCTCAGATGTCACAGAAAACAAAGGAACAAGAGGTGGTGAAGGCACGCAGTGCATTTCCAAATGTCTGAAACATCTTAATCAGGTTTACTTAAGAAGTTGGACTCTACAGTGCTTATCTGAGCTGAACAGAGTTGCTGAACTTTCTCTCCTGAGGCTTTAGCTAAACTGTGAGGCTTTGAAAACCACAAGCAAGTTTCCTCAGTGCAGAATCTGAATGCAAGAAAAGACACATCAGGGAAAAGATACTGATTTTTTCTTTGGAATTTAAAAATTTTATTCCCTTTGTGGAAAACACTCTGAGCTAAGTATGGTGACATAATACTTGCTTTAGCTCACAAGCTGTCTCCACATAGCTTTTCTTGCAATAATGAACTCTGAATTACACTTTTCAGTCACTCTTCCACTAAAATCCATTCACAGTTGAAATCTATTAGTGTATGAGGGGAAAAAAAAAAAAAAAAAAAGAGAAAAAAGAAAAACAAAACAAAATAAAACAACAACAACAAAAAAAAACTGAACACTTATTTTAGTAGGAGTAGGACTTCTACTTCTCTTACTACACTGAAACCCAGAGAGTTTCCCAGCAGGAGTTGATAACAGAAAAACTTGTAATTATTCCACATCAAAACTGTGTGAATTTCCATCAAGGTAAAGTGCGTACTGGTGTATAAACAGGTACAAGCTGAAACAAGTATGATACTGTTACTGGGTCAGTCACTGAGAGAGCAGAGGCAATATGTATTCTGTATTCTGTGTTTGTTAGCAACTGAAGGAGACAGAGCTTCACTCTGGAAGCCCTGAAGCATCAATCATGGTCATTGTTTTTAATCTCAGATATGCCACCTCACATCGAGGCCTACTGCCTTAAATACAGCAGTGCCCTAACGTGGCTATAATCCTTATTCAACATTCAAAGAAGGGTTATTAGGGCTGTATGTTGATACCTCATCTGAGATGAAAATACTCTTACATAAAAGTACCAGTCATGTGGTGAATTACTTATATGTATTTGTTTAATTTAACTCTAAAATTTTTGGTATTAGAAACTGCAGGTCATTAGTTTATTCATTTTTGCTGTGTTCCTAAGCAGGCAAAAGCCTCCACTAAACTTCAACAACCCTGGTTTCTCCGAATCAGTCCTGTTTTCACAGAATCATTATATGTACTATACCCATTAGATAAATACCAGAAATAATTCTAGGAACATACAATTCAAGGAAAGAACAGAAACTACTGTACATCTTGTCTCTAAACCTTAAATAGTTTAAGAACAAAACTGAAGACACAAATCACTCTTCAGATCATTCATTCATTATCTAGATGTTTGGTCTAGATTCCAGTATATCTGGCTGCCTTTGGCCACAGCAGTCATCCTTTTCTCCACCTTTACACAACCACAGTCATTGTCTGTTCATTAAACCATTGTCCTTGAACACTGTGGAGCAAAGCAGAGCCAGGAAACCTTGTTTTCTTCTCTCTGGTTTTGGGTGGGTGCTCTAGTCCCCTAGACTTCTAGGCAAAAGCAAGGTTCAGAAACAGGGTCCAGTTCTGAACACCACTTTGATATATGAGCCCAGCTACAGCTCTAGTTAGGTGCCTGAGACCAGGCGGTATTGCCTTTCTGTTCCTTGCTAGTTTGCTGGCTCTTGGCCTCTGTGTTGACATGGTATATCCCATTCTTGGGCATATGACCTCCTTTTCTAACTCTACATAAAGTGCAAGTACCTAGACTATCACTGGGAATTTACCTCTGGGCATGTATACTTATTTTTGGCTGTGCTATGTTAAATGTAAAAGTATTTAAGTGTATTTTAGTTCTGACCTCCGTACATCAAGGAATAATACCCCATATATCCCTGAATTCAGCATGCATTCTGGGTATCCACATCCAAACTGGACTACATTTTAAAAAATTATTTAGTTAAAAGAAAAAAAAAATTATAAACATTTTTTTCTTGTTTCTACGGTGTGCTATAACTTTTACTATAGATATTTATTTGCAAGTCCTTGAACTGAATTTGCTTATCAGAACTTACACTGTCTATATCTTGTTCTGTATTCACACCAACCCCCTGAAGCTACAGAAGTAAATATCACTCATGTGTGACTGGTTTTATTTATGATTCCTGTCTGCTGATATAATACTGCAATACTACAAAGTAAAGGTTAAATTAAGACAAAACAAACAAAGCCTGGTTCATTGACCTTTAAAACCAGTCACAAGCAAACATCTTGTCCATCCCAGTCCTGCAGGGTTTACCGTATCTTTAAGACAGAACCTCGAGTTTTACATAATGCAGAGTTTCTCCTAGGAAAACATAGACAAAGCAGAAGCCTGTTGAAGCCATAAAGTAGGATACCAATTAAGGTATAATTAACATGTTTGTCTTGAACCCAGACATAAGCACACTAAAGCAGGGTGATCTACAACTGTATACAAGAATTTTATAACAATGTAAGAATACTAACAGAATTTTGTAACACAGCTAAACATAAATATATAAGAAATGCATAGTCACAAAGTGGTAAAGAGAGATAATTGCACAACCAACGTGCAGGAAAATATGTGTAAGTAGTAATATCTGCAAAGAGATAAGGATTTACAGCAAGAAAGAATGTCTGGTGAAACCAAAATAATTTTGCATAATGAGCAGGAGACATATCTGATGGAACCAGAAAGATCCTGTAGAATATGCAGGAAACATGCCTAGCAAAACTAGAACAAGCTCTGCTCCCACAAATAAGATGCACTATGGCAAGAGCATATGAAAACATTCCCTTGTCTTCCTCTGTGAAGGAGATAAGGAGCATTAAGCATCAACAAGAACGGAAAGATAAGGAAGAAAGCTGACAACCCACTGGCATAAGTGATCTCCAATTTTCTAACTGATAAACAGATGTCTGCATACATAATATACATATGGATATTAATAGACTCATAGAACCATAGGATCATAGAATGGCTTGAGTTGGAAGGGACCTTAAAGATCATTCAGTTCCAACCCCCCTGCCATGGGCAGGGACACTTTCTCCTAGGTCGGGTTGCTCAAAGCCCCTTCCAATTTGGCCTTGAACACTTCCAGGGATGGGGTATCCAAAACTTCTCTCAGCAACTTGTTCCAGTGCCTCACTACCCTCTGAGTGAAGAATTTCCTCCTAATGTCTAATCTAGCTCTCCCCTTGTTTAGTTTAAAACAATTTCTCCTTGTACTATCACTGTTTGATCATGTAAAAAATCATTTTCTCTCTCTTTTATAAGCCCCCTTTAAGTACTGAAAAACCTCAATGAGGTCTCCACAGAGCCTTCTCTTCTCCAGCCTGAACATCGCCAGCTCTCTCAGACTGTCGTCATAAGAGAGGTGCTCCAGCCCCTCATCATCTTCACGGCCCTCCTCTGGACCCACTGTAATAGGTCCACGTCTTTCTTGTGATAGGGGCCCCACATCTGGAAGCAAGGGGGAACAATCATTACCCCCATCCTGCTAGCTATACCTCTGTTGATGCAGCCTAGGAAGTAGTTGGCCTTCTGGGCTGAAAGTGCACACTCCTGGCTCATGTCAAGCTTTTTGTCTACCAGAACCCCCAAGTCCTTCTCTGCAGGGCTGCTCTCGATGAGTTCTTCTCCCAGTCTGTACTCATGTCTGATACAGCTCTGACACAGGTGCAGCATCTTGCACTTGGTCTTCTTGAACCTCATTTTGTTCATGTGGGCCCACTTCTCAAGCTTGTCCAGGTACCTTTGAATAGCATCCCTCTTTTTTGCTGTCTCAATGGAACCACTCAGGTTGGTGTCATCTATGGACTTGCTGAAGGGGTATACTTGATCCCACTGTCTATGTCACTGATAAAGATATTAAAAAGCATATATATAATACTCATGAATGCATATGTATACTATGTTTATAAATCTGTATGTATATATATATACATACAAAGTGATATATTCAGTAACAACAGAAACATCTGGAAATACAACCTCTCAGATACCCCTTTCAGGTTATCTCATACATCTCTATATAATTTCATTCTGGCTTTCAAACCACACCATATTAAAAACAGAGGGAGAGAACTCCCTGCTGTCAGAATTAAGAGCATCTCTGATTGACCTGTTTGTAAGAAACAGTTTGGCTCCTCCAAACAGGAAGGAGTTACCTGACAGCTACTGAAGAACTTAATATACTTCACTTGGTTGTATGGCACTTTCAAGGACTCTGCTTTCTCCTGGCACTGCACTTCAGCCTGCAGGATGCATCTCTACTTAAAACAATCACCTTGAATATATTCTTCACTTCAGATCACAAGGTCTCAGTTCTAACTTTTAGCACTTAAGGAGACAGCAACCTGACAACTGCATACAGCAGCTCAAGTTCTATGCCCTACAAAATTATCTGCAAACTTTATAAATCTGCTGGTGACTTTCAGGGGCTGTTGTCATGTCTGTTTTACACTAAACAAGGGATTTCAACAGAGCAATTGTAATATGCAGTAATTTCTAAACTTCCAAAAGCAAACCCATGGGATATATAATCACACATTATGAAGGACCTAATATGGAGATTCTAAAATTATATTCACTGAGTTAAGAATTGTGCAGAACTGTACCTGTGTGAAGCAGTGTATTGCTACCTGGACTCTCACTTGTAGAACATCTGCATTAAATAGTGACAAGTGTCTCTGAACACTGACAGATTTTTATCATGGCAAAAGGATAAAATCTGCACGCCATATGAAAGTGGTTTGGAGATGAGTATACTCTTATCCTACAACAGAATGCACTAATTTTATATTAGATGTTATTTATTTTGGTATTTTCTTAGACTTAGAGTAATTAAATGAAATCATGACCACAGTAGGACTGGATTTTTTTTTTTTTCTTTTCAAATTAATCAATATTGTAATAGCTTATCTTTATTTCTGAAGTTCCCATCATAACATAAGCATGTCTTTGCTTTGTTTCCTGGTATTCCTGACTATATTTTACTTACAGGCTGACCACATAAGGTACATCCTTTTAAACTCACTCCAGACAAAATTCAAATCTGAGAAAATCTCTTACCTTACTCTTTATGGGTTATTTTAAGTCTAGCATCAATTTGAACACAGCTAAATTAAGTTTAAAAACAATAAAAAGCCCTTAATTTTTGGAATGGTTTGTCAATTAGTATTTTCATTGCAATGCTTCACAAGGAAAGTAACTTGCAAATTTTAAATTTCTAATATATTCCATTGGGTCAGCAGAATTCACAGTGATTGAAAATGGCAAAATGTGCCTTTAAGATGAAGAAGTCCTTATCACAATGACAGAATACAATAGCATAGATTATTTGCATTGGTTCCTAGACAATCAAGGAATACATGAAAATATGCTTGCTAAAGTTAATCAGACTGATTAAAAATACAGAAATAGAGAGTCAAAGCCAGTGAGATATCAGAGTGCAAGCTGCAGATTCTAGCCTGTTCACTAGATTCTCTAAAGTAAAATATCTGTAGGGTTGAGTCTTATCTTGTTGGAGGGAGCCTGAAATAAAGGAGAGAACTGAGGTAAAAACTGCATCTGTTAAAAAAATAATAAATATATATATTTTAAATTTTTTTTAAAATTTTAAAATATTAAAAAAGCATTTTTGTCTCCTTTTTTTTTTTTTTTTTTTTTTTTTTTTTTTTCCACAGACATAGAAATACCACAGCAAGTTCCTTCTAGCCATGGTAAGCATATAGTATCTTCATTTATACCTGTAAAAAAATCCCCAAAGATCAATATATAGATTTTATTGTTTTGTACATGCAATTAAAAAGAGTTTTCTGCTCTCCTTTTTTCTACCTCTGTGAGAAAATAAACATTGTATCTAACCTGAAAGACAAAATGAGTAATATTGATGACTTCCTTATAGGTTTTCCCCCAAAATTCCAGTTGTGTACTAGAAAAGTACACTGGAGACATGACTGCTTCAGCAGGTGTTTCTCAAGTAAAGTCTGTTTTTTTTTTTTATGGAAGGTCAATAAATCTAGATGAGGCAATTCAAAAAAAACTTTTTTATATAGCAGACATTACTCAAGAGAAAACCGATGATTAAACTATGAATTGAAAAAGCCCTGCTCAGGTGTATCTGGGTTGATTTCCAGGATACAACAGCCTCTACATATTAGTTAGCATGCAAAGATGTGCAGATGGATTAAGAAGTTTTAGGCTTCAATGACATCCCAGTCAAACAAGCGAGGGAAAGGACTACATCACTTCCCATGAGCTATGTTTGCCTCACAGTGTAGGCATTGCACTTGAATTCATGAGATGGGAAGACATCACCCCTGGCTGGGTGACTATGTGAGCCAGGAGACCAGAGGGCAAAGAAGAATTGCTTTAAAAGTTTCTCTTATCTTGAATTCTTCTTTCTCCCAGTTGTCATGTCTTTGTTTCAGATCTCCTCACCAATTAAGCTTAACAGGTGTAATAGAAAAGGAGTTTCAGAAGAGACCATGGGTCCAGGATGAAAAGAGTTATTTCACAGATATTGAATATATTGCATGAGCACTTTTTATTTTAGTATGTTATATTTTGTAGCTTTATAGCAACTTTCAGTTGCTTTATGCCGTAGGCAAGAGAGAATATGGCTTTCCTTTGTGCCATTTACAGCTAACCTGATAGACTGTTTTTTTTTTTTGTTGTTGTTGTTTTGTTTTTTTTACAGTAAGGGCTAGTAAATGTTATAATTTATACGTAACTGAATTAGGGTTGAGGCTCCACCTCATGCTTAACTGTCCTATAAGCAAAGAAGGAAACAAATATCGAATACAAACTGAGATAGGGAATTAGAGACATGAAGATGCCTTTGTTCTAGTCTTTTTACCTTTATATACACAGAACAACAAGGAGACTGTTAAAATAATAATAATAATAAAAAAATAATAATAAAAAGCATGATGTTACAATATTTCTGTCAATTAAAATAAAAGAAAAAAAGTGAAGAAAAATTGTTGCAGCAAGTAGAAGAAAAGCTTCCTCTTAGAAGTGTTCCAGTCTTTGAGTCTGATTTCTCTTTATCAGACATTGTAGAGTATTATTGCCAGTGTCATTTATACCTTTGTTCATAGGGCTGAATAAAACCTCAGGGAATGGAGGATGGTCTTCTGAAGGTTACAGAAGAGAGAATAAATCCCTATCAATTCTAAAACATATGTTAAAATATAAAAAATACCTTTTTGAAAAAAAAAAATGTGGTATATACTACATGATTTTTCTCTTTAGGATAAGTATTCATCATATCAAGTTTACTTTTTTCTATTTCAGTGTCAGCAGCTACTGCTGTTATTTATTTTTACAAAGGTGACTATACAATTATTAATACTAGAATTTAACGGCAGTTAAAAGCCTAAAGACATCAAAGGTTGGTGTCAACTGTTTGACTTCCAGATGCCAGATTGTCAAATAAGCCAAATTAAAGAGGAAAGAAAATCCCACGCATGTATGAGACTTCACTAATAATGACAATTAAAAGCCTGTGAAATAGATGTATAATGAACTATATATGAGACTATGTAAAAAATGTATAAGTGAACAAATGTCAATTTGGACCAAAACCAAGAAGAGAAATGGAAAGTTCATAATATGGGGAAACTGAGTGGAAAATTGTGTTTAAATTTAGTAAGAAAATCACAAACTGCAACAAAAGTAGAGTGCAATTCCAAAAAAAAAAAAATCAGCCATGAATAAAGATTCTGGAACCTGGTATAGAAATACTGTGCCTATCTCTGAAGTTAAAACTTGCAGAAAATAAACAAACAAACAAACAAACAAACAAATAAATAAATAAATAAAACCTATATGTATATATAATTAATCTCTGCTCTATACCATTTACCATTCAGTTCAGTTAAGATACATCTACAGCTTCATCTGTTTCAAAGCATAATTTCATCAAGTTCATTTTAGGTAGGATGCTAAATTTACCACTGAATCTACTGCTTTGAACATTCTCAGTTCTATTCGCCACTCCAATCGTGATACAGTCATTTAATTTCATTTCCTGTCACCTTCAAAAATAATTATCATTTTCCTTTCATGTCCTGCCTTTTTTTAACTGTCTCATTTTACAATATGGTCTTGCAAATCTATGTAACTGAAAAGTTGCATTTCCTTATCTTAAATTTTCAATGTTTTAATCTCTTTTTCTTGGCTATCAGTACACACTGTCATCTACACAGCATCACCGAAAGCTGCTTCCTATAGTAGCAAAACTGTAATTTAAATTTGATCTACATGATATTTTGGAGCAGATGGGTTTTATTGTGTAACTCCTTGGCCTGAATCTGAATGAATCACTGAGTCATGCAGCCACTGGGATGTTTGCAGTAATTGCTTGTTGATTTTCTTTTGGCCATTTGAGGCTGAAAGCACTTTTGATTTCTTTATTATATATTAGAGGAAGGTCACTGATTTGATTTGTGATACTGTTCAATTCTTCTGTTAATGCTTGTGTCGAATGTAGTGTAAATGTCTGTTTTATTATGTCTACAAGACTCCTTGTAATTGACATTTAAATTGTAATCAGTGCATTTATCTCAAATTGAAGGTTCTCAAAAGAAATAGTTATATCCAGGGAAACAGAGAATTATTTATAAAATCTGATAGTTTTAATCCTCTTTTCAACAGTTTTTAAAATAAAGAGGACAAAGTGCACTTCAGCAAGATAACATTGCATTATTTTGGCTGAATATATTTATATGCAATATCCATTAATTTTTGGAAGATGCACTGAAAGTCTATATTGACTGCTTAGGAGACACATCACAAAATACATAATCTGAGAGCTATAAATCAGCTCTTTTATTCTCTGCTGTGGGACAATACGGCTCAAATCCTGATTTGCTGCACAGTCCTGCTGCATTTCCCCACATAAAAACACAAGTCAATTCTTAAGAGGTCCATGTCACACAGATGTTGAATGCCTGTGGCAATTTCCATCCTGTCAGAGGCAAATTCTACCATAAGATTTTCTTTCTAAGACACTGCTACTTAATGTAGCAACAAAAGGATAATGAACATTCTGATGTTATGATACTGCTTCATATTATGGTCTCTGGGTTTGCCCATGTCAGTTTCACAACAAATTGCAATATATTTCCTTTAAAATATGTATATTAATGTATTACTGATGAAAATTTCTTGTTTCCTTACCTGCTGGCTGCCCAGCAGTTCAGCATCTTTTTCTCTGAGTACTGCAGTGCCTACCGTTTCATAGAGTACTGACCACTCTGAGACATTAGTACAGCTGCCTCAGTATTGCCTGTTCATTTGGAGAAGCAATATTATTTTGTTGACATTGTCTTTATAAATGTATGCTCCAGTCTAGGGTGGCTGTGCCAGATTGACAAATGTGATGGGCATTGATTCAGATGGGTATGGATTCTGATTTTTCTTTGTTAGTGTCTCAAGCATTTCACAGAAGAAGGAGTACTGCTAGCTGATGAGGCAAAAATTAACAAGCTGTGGACTACCTCCACGAAAGGAAGTGAAGGGAAGGGAAGGGAAGGGGAAAGGGAAAGGGAAGGGGAAAGGGAAAGGGAAAGGGAAAGGGAAAGGGAAAGGGAAAGGGAAAGGGAAAGGGAAAAGGAAAGGGAAAGGGAAAGGGAAAGGGAAAGGGAAAAGGAAAGGGAAAGGGAAAGGGAAAAGGAAAGGGAAAGGGAAAGGGAAAGGGAAAGGGAAAGGGAAAGGGAAAGGGAAAGGGAAAGGGAAAGGGAAAGGGAAAGGGAAAGGGAGAGGTAATGGGAGGAAAAGAGGAAGGAAGTAAGGAAGTAAGGAAGTAAGGAAGTAAGGAAGTAAGG
>CM021697.1:101600999-101628308 GCA_011074415.1 Stictonetta naevosa
AGGAAGGAAGGAAGGAAGGAAGGGAGGGAGGGAGGGAGGGAGGGAGAGAGGGAGGAAGGGAGGGAGGAAGGGAGGGAGGGAGGAAGGGAGGAAGGGAGGAAGAAAGATCGACAACTCTTTGAAAAAGATAGTCGATTCCATAAATGCATGTGTGCACTTTTGTACATGTACCTTATGGTTGCAGAAATTATTAACTCCAGGTGTCCTCAGCTGCTTGTCTGTATTAGCTTAGCATAAACAGAAGATCTCTTGTAGCTACTGATTTAAACTAAAAGGGATAAAGGAGTGCTCATACAGTTTAGGAAGAAAATGAGCAGCGAGCTGACAGCAGTTATGTTCTTGCTTGTTTAGTACACCTGTTGCCAGAGGGTGCAAGCCCTCATGCCTAGTTATAAAGTCATTTCTGTGTCTCAGTAGTTCAAAAGACTCCCTGATGTGAGGTCAAATATTAATTGCCAGAAAGGCCAAAATCATCTATATGAACATAAGGCAAAACAAGAGGTGCCTTTTGACAGAGTTCTTGTTCCCTAGGATAAAGATCTTGTTCTCTAAGTCATTTTTATTATTTTCTTATAACTTTGATTTTCTTCCCCAAATCAATGCACAAACTATGAATTGGGCATGTGACTCATGCACACCACAGCATGTCTTTTCATGAATACAATTACAATCATAATCTGTTATATATATAACGGAAACATATAAAAATATTACTGGAAGCATCCGAAACATATTCAAAACTATGGATAAATGTAAATCCATGTAAATGCAGCTGGCCTGAATAAACTTTTCACCACTGCTACCTAGAACAAAAAGTGTATTCCAGGTATGTCTAGTTATCAGCTCAGTATCTTAGTGAAAATACTTTTAACTTCTAGCTCCCTTTTGGGATAGTTCCCAAATGAGTACCTTTGATGCTATAAATCAAAGATTACTTTAGTCATCTGTGAAGTCTTTCATGCTAATGAATTACACTTCCCCTCTTCTATTGGTTAGATATTTCTCATTTACCAAAGTTCATAAAATTTGTGTGGAACAGAAGTTTAAGATTTATTTCAATTAATCCAGCAGCAAAGCTCTGGTCTAGAACTTGTCTTGTTTATAAATATGAAATAGCAACATCTTTACTGAATAATCAATGCATCACATTTAGTTAAAGTGGTGATGCATGTTCAAGTTGATTGATTCAGGGACTGAAAAAAAACATTGACAGACTATGAATTGTCACTATATGCAATGTCCTTTTCTATTTACCACAGATTCATGTCACTCACTTGAAGGAATTCTGAAGAATATGAGTAGTAGATGAATGGGTGTGCCATGCACCACAGACAAAGAATTGAAATGTTATGAAAACAAAAAAAAACATCACCACCACCACCACCACCACCAAAAACCGAAACACTAATGGAATGTATTTTCATAGACATTTTCTGCAGATTAAACGTCATGCTGTAAAATTTTGCAATATAGCCATCTGAAAAATAGCCAATGAAATAAAAAAAAAAAAAAGTCAAAGCATTAGATAACTGAGAACCATACTTGTACGTGTCACGTTATTTCATCCAACTGAGCAAGAAAGACTGAGATATCTAATTTCCTAGATAAAGTTATTTTTCCCCAATTTAACAATTAAATTTGTAAGAGAAAGGAATGAAAACACTTTAAAAGGACACCCAGATATTTGTTTTTTAAATCAGGGAAAGACTGGTGGAGAAGAAAGGTGAAAAGGAGAATCAAAAGTGATTTTAGCTCTTGCTTAAGTAATCTCAACTATCTAAGCAGAGCTAGTGTACCTGTTGCCCTAGCACAAAAGCAAAGTGCACCTTAGAATGACCAAAGTCTAGAACTGGTCAAAATCACAAGAAGAATTCACGTATGTGTGGAGGAGATGCAATAATGCTCTGGTAATTATGGAAAACTTTAAATTATATATATATATATATGACAAGTAATAAATACAGTGGCTAACACTACCATTAATCATATTTAAGACTGTAAGCTTGAATGGAACCTACAATGAGCTTCTGGTCATTTGTAAGAACATGCACTACACAAAAAGTTATGGGTATGCTGCCAAGTTTCAGAGAGAATTCTACCTAGTCAGTGACTTTGCAGAGACTGTCTCTTTTTAAAACGAATCATCATTACATCCATTTTAATCATGTATCCAACTCTAATAAGATTAATGTATGAGTTTTATACAGTATTCTTTATTCAGAGGTCTCTCAGACTTTTGAATGGATTAATTTGTCAACTGATGATGAATTTCTCACAAAGAGAGTAATGGAATATAAAATTGTCCCATGTCTCCAGTGCAAAATAGGTTTAGAGAAAATTTACAAATACAGACAGACATAATTTAGGAATTCTAGCTTCAGGTTCTGATTTCATACAACAGAAAACTATGAAGCCTTATGATAAGTTTCTTTTGAGTTTAGAGTCATTATAACAACTAAATGTGAAAGCACATTCCAGAGTTCGGCAAAACAAAATTTAAGCCAGACTTCACCATTCATGATTAGTGTGCCGTATTTTTGAGTTACTATGCTGCTGGGAGGAAAAGGTGACAGATATATAAATGTATTTTCCTCTTCTCTTGATTGTAATGCTGCACTTACAATTTAGCTGTAAAAGCAGCATTGTTTTCCTATCAATATTCAACTGCATCTTTCAAAGCATTTTGTTTATCTTGTCCATGATCACTGGCAAAGGTAAAACAACCTAAAGCCAACAACAGAAGAAACTCTAATCATAAGCGTTTTTTATTCCAAGCAAAGTCTTATTCTTTTCACATTCCACCACCTAACACATGTTCTGGCTATTTTGCACAACAATATTAGTGAATGAGGAGCTTTTTTGACCAGCATGTCTGTAAGCATGCAGGACAGCTTGTGAGGTCTCCTCACACTTGCACTTCAAGTACAGACCCATTTATAAGTAAGAGAGGAATAATCTGCTATCACACAACCAACAGTAACCCTTCAATACTGAGTACTGGCTTTAAACCACTGGGATAAGTGGTTATGCTTCAGTTAGAAGAGCTCCTCAAAACACTC
Source organism: Stictonetta naevosa (assembly GCA_011074415.1). Taxonomy (NCBI): domain Eukaryota; kingdom Metazoa; phylum Chordata; class Aves; order Anseriformes; family Anatidae; genus Stictonetta; species Stictonetta naevosa. The sequence goes on from CM021697.1 coordinate 101,604,059, forward strand.
CTGTTAAGCTAAAATCAGTAAATTATATTGTGGGTTCCATGGATGCAGCTGTAAAATATTGTTTGTATTTTTCTTTTTCAGTATGCAGTTTTAGTTTACCAGCAAAAACAGTGGTGTTCCATTTTGTGAACAGCCTCAGTTGCAGTTTTCATGTGATATTTAGTACATGACTACAAGCACTAAAAGAGCTGTGCAAACTAAGTTACAGTGAATTGTTCACCAAGTAGCTATTTCACTCTACGTGTGTGTGTCTGTGCATGTGTGTGTCTGTGTGCATGCGTGAAAGGTTTTTTCCAGACATCTGTAGGAAGCTATTGAGTGTTATTCACAGCATTTTTAAAATCTGTTTCAGAATGAATGCCTGCCAATGCTTTTGACAGAAGACAGGAAACTCCAGTTCACCCAGCCAGCTGCTGTTGTTACCAGCTCATTTGCTGCTTCCTCCCTCTCCCCTTCAGGAGAGGGCTTCCTGGGAGAGTGGTATACCATTAGTTTGTATGATGAACAATAGACTAAAGTAGAGCAAAAAGCAATCTGTGCATGAGGTTGGTTTAGCTGACTGCTAAATTAAGAATGAGATGAGGGCTAATGCTAGAAATCATGTATTTTCTTGTGCATTATTTCTGCTAAACAATTCTGCTACTGTTTCAGCTACTAAGGCAAGCATTGTTTCCATCATATCCTTTTGGCCTGGCACAAGCATGGCAACAGGAGCTGTCAAAACTTTTTTTTTTTTTTTTTTTTTTTTTTTTTGTGGTTGAAGGACACATGCTAATCTTACACTTACAAAACTTTTTTTAAAAATCAGATCAAATCAAAACAAAACAAACAACAAAAAATCCCACCTGTCATCTCCATGACTGAAGAGAACATCTAATTTCTACCATCATGAATTTTTAAGAAGAAAACTTAAAAAGGAATGAAAATGTAATTAAAGACAAGGTGATATTTTCACTGAGGCAAGAAAATAGAAAATAACAAAAATAACCCCCTTTATGTGATTACCTTTGTCTCATTGAATTTCAAGAAGGTACTTCACTGAGATCACTTACAGCTAAAGACTAAAAAAGTGAGATTGAGCTGTCATAATGCTCTTCTCTCTTCTCTCTCAAAACACTCCCACATTAAATAATCAGTTCATTTAAACATTCTGACAATTTTCAATATGTTGACTGATTACAGTGATAAAAATGTGCTTATGTAAATCTCCTTGTGACTAGTAACCTAGCCATTTCCTAAGTGAGCAGTGTTATGTGAAAAGAAATGTAAATTATAGCACCACAGATATACATATTCCTCATAGATCTGGCGTAATGATTATTTTTGAGAATCAGAATTTTAAAATAAATCTATAAATTGTATTGCTAAGAAAATTACTGATGAAACAGAGTGTGCCAGGATGACTTCTTTAACAGCTTACACTGATTTACTTCTTATTTAAGAAAGAATTGCTGTCACTGAACTCAAGATAATTAAAAGATACACAACTGTTTTAAACCACTCAACTAAGTACCCATATAATTGATGGAGAGGAAAAGGAGAGGTGTCTTTGTCTAAGACAAGTGTCCAAGACACTTTGGATTGATTGGCTTCAAGAAAACCTGATCCTCTGCTGACTACAGAGACAAACTATGTTCCTGACTTTGAAAAGACCATATTCAAAAAGCCAATGTGAAGCCACCTTTGATAGTTAATGGATTTTAAGGAGTGGCAGTTGAAACACCCGTGTATTTCTGCCTGACAAATAAATGACCTGTGTTACGGAGATGTGGCATAGACTGGTATTGACTGAAGAGGCAAGAACTCTTGGAGAATCAGTTTCATGATGACCATTAGTTCCTAAAAGTAAGCTGAATGAGAAAGAAATTGATATGAGGATAGGTGTGAAATAGATGTGAGGATAGAGGATATGAAATGGGTATGAGGATAGTTATAGAAATAGATATGAGTATAGCTCTTGGACCAACTGCCACCAATCCTTTAGGGAAACGGAGGCTACTACAATGTGGCACTGTCCAATCAAAACCAAAACCAAAACCAAAACCAAAACCAAAACCAAAACCAAACTGAAGCTGTCCTGCCATGCCTGTAGATATGGCAGGACAAACAGTGTCTAGGAGCAAAGAAGCATAGGTCTATGCTTTCTCAGTACAGTAATGCATGGCAGTTTTATCCTAGGAAAGCCATTTAGATGAATGCAGTCAGAGAAAAGGAATAAATTGTTATCATAGTAATTTTTTTCAGAGGTAGTGAAGAAAAAACATATTATGCAGAGTGAATATTTCTAAAGATTTAAGGATTTCCGAAGTCTAGAGTGCCAGCATACACTTCTGTTTTCACTTGTTAAAATGTTACTAGGGCTAATTAACAAATGCATAGATGTCAATAAATTCGGAAAATCATGACATACTTTGCACAAGTTTACTACACAGAAGTAGAATTTTCATGCTATAAAAATTGATATAATCACTAATCATTTATGCTTAATTTTACAAAATTCTTCAACTGCTCATTTTTAAGGTAGTGGTGAATATGCCAGTGTTTTGCAACACTTGACTGAAAAGAAAAAAAAAATCTAGATTGACTCAAATATTTGAGTTTCTATTTCAGCTTTGCCAATGTCAGTGATGTTAGGGTTCTCTTCTCTCCCCATTGCTAAATATCCCAATCACAATCTGCATTGAAAATCACAAACTGTTTCTCACAATTTCCTTTATTCCAAAATCTCCATTTTCCCATTCAACCAGCTGCAGAAGTATCTACTGTATCAAAATAAATGTGTTTGGATGTCAAAAATGCTGATGAGTAGAGCTGAACAAAAGATATTTGCAATGCTGAGTACAATTTGGTCCTGCAGTAATTCACAGAGATCCCTGGAAGAGCACTAGAAAAGTGTCAAGCCTGCTGCAGCATAGTTATATCCTTTTCCTTTGTAATAAGTTCACTGCTTATAGAAATAACATGGCTTCTGTTGACACAAGTCTTGACACATTAACCAGGAGGTGTTGCAGTCTTGTTTATGCCTCGTGTGACTTGACATTACATTTGAACGGTGCTGTTAGGAATTTTTCTGTCATCCTGGGGTACACTAATTTTGTGTGATTGCACTGAAGTATTTCTGACCTTTTGAAATTGCTGGGTTTATAACATTGTCTGGCACTTTATACATATACACGTATGCACATATATATGTGTATGTTTGCAAAGAGTTCTGATAGATGCTTGAAATGTAAACTATACTATTTAAAAAGACTTTGAATTTCTGATTCTAGCTCTGCCAAATTCAGTTGACTTTGACGTGGGAAAAGGAACTGTAAGGAAAATAAAATAATAATAATTCATGGTAATTATCCGTTCACTTCTTTTACATTGTATCTGAATGTTCAACCACACTGACATTCAAACACCCTAATTTTATTAGACAAAAAATTTACCTGGGGCAGGACCATGACTTAAGCAAGGCTTAAAATATAAAACATCTTGTGTTAGATAACCTTAGATACAACACCTAATCTATTTTCTGAACCCACTTAGTGTTACTGCATCTTTTCTTCAATGATCAATATTTTGACAAGTAATTTTTAAACAAGCTCTGCTCAAATATCGGAGAAAAACCTAGCCATCCTAGTGAAATCTGTACTGTACTTACGTGTCCTGGTAAATTCATTTGAGATGAATTATTTGCCTAAATCCTTCCATGTGACTACTTATCATCCTTTGTGTAAAAATCTTTAAGGAAAAATCACAAGCTAGAATTAAATAGTCCCTAAACTGTATTAAGGAGCAAATTGTAGCAGATTTGTTTCACAAATACTGAGAAGCATGGAGGAATCTTTTCAGAAAAAGTGTTCATTCACTTGTATGAACTTAGGTTCTTATCAACACTTCATGGATTTCAGGAATGAGTACAATTCCAAAGGGAACACTGATAAGATCTGTAAAAGCCATAAATACATTCAAAGCATGTAAGCTGACACCTAGGGAGAGCACCCCAGGACAGAAGGGTTTGGATAATAGCATCAGATAACAGTACGGTATTTACATGGTGATCTTTCCATTCTCTTCCTACTATGCAGAGAGAAGTTGTTCTCCTGTGGCTTCGCAGATAGACTAACAGTGGCTCTGCAATCAAGTGCTTTTATTTAAACACTCTCCTCTCCTAAGCTTTGCTGAATATGTTTAAATTTCACCCTGCTGTACAGCACCTGTCTATCAACTGCTAACGTACCTCTGGAAGACCTTTGGCCTACCAGAGTCTTCAATAAGTTCTACATGAATCTGTATAAAGATTTAATTTAAGTTCAAAGGAGGAGATGAGGAGATGAGCCTATATATACTTATATATCTGGCCAGTAAAACTGCAAAAATTTAGGTCTTCAGGCAAAGCACATGCTTGAATATGCTTTTGTTTGAGCAATTACAAACAATGTTACTTATGCTCCTAACATGTTGCATAATTATTATCCTAATGCAGTACTCTGCTTCCCACATAAAGCCTACTGGTGATCAACAAAATAAAATGACTGAAAATGACAAAAATGAGACAAATACTGTTATTTGTCCCACTAGTAATGTTGTATTGGATATTTTGATGTGGTTTCCATTTAAGTGGATTGACAACTCCAACTGTTTCCTTAATGGACCGAATTATATAAGTTTGTTTTAAGTGTCAGTTCACCACACTCATATTGGAAGCTGCAACAACATTATGCAGGGAAAAATGCCTTAAGGTCTTTCAAGACCTGATGAGTTGACCATATAGCAAACTCATCCAGTTGTGGTAGTCTGCAAAGCTGTGTATCCTACCAAGTAAAACTGCCCAAGCTGCCTTGAATCAGTCTGAGATGGTCCTGAAGATTATTTGTGCATGGGGGAAAGCAGAATGCACATACTCTGATGTAATTTCAGCTTCTCTCATGTTTGTCCATCAGCTGATGGGTTGATGTGGATAAAGATATCAGTAGAACAGTCAGGCTGAAAATAATAAATACATAAATACAATAAAATGCAATAAATACAATATTAACAACATACATAAATTAATATATGAATAATGAGTAATAAGGTACAACAGGAAAAATAAATATAAATAAATAGAGAACTACAAGGAATATGAAAGCAAGAATAAGCTATATATATATATACACACATATCAAATATAAATGGAAATATGACAAAATACTACCCCAAAAATCTATTGTCAATTTTTAACACACATTCAATATAATGGCTAGGAGTGTGTTTTACATCATCTCTATACTATCCCATCCTTAAGCACTACAGATGCAACTGACATAGACAACATGATAAATTATGAAACTGTGAGAAAAGCTGTGACTGTTGTTAGTTGTGGATTGTATGTATTTGAAGAGAGTATCACTTGATTTGTCTTGTGATCACTTTCCCTAACTTCCTCATTGAACAATGAGGACGTTATGAATGTCTCTTTTCTATATATAGCTGTAATCATTTAAGAAATTAACATCCCCAGCAACTTATTACTTCTCCTAGTTAGACATTTCTGCCACCATAACTGAAATGCACTAAAGTTAGTGCAAAATGAGTAACCTCTGTTTAAAATGAAACAGAGCTACTGTATTATTATTATTAGTAGTAGTAGTAGTAGTAGTAGTAGTAGTCTTTTTGTCTGGGCATATCGCTATGCAGCTAAATACCAGATTCATTAAAAATGTTCTTGTTTGTACAGCTTCACCTACTTAATTTCAAAATCAACCATCAATAGAACCCATTCTGAAACCCAAAACTCAGCAGCTGCAAAACCAAAGGAGGAAAAAGAAAAACACAGTATTATTTCTTGACAAATAAAGTAAAAAATAATAATAGTAATTAAAAACAAACAAAAAAAAAGTGTACAAGAAGGGATATGATTCCTATCGTTTTTTCTTTATTTTACATCGACTTTTCATCAAAAGAAACACTTCAGCATCACTCAGAACTCCCATAGCTCAGTGCTGCATTTTGCAATAAAGTTCCTTTTCCGTTCTTTCTTTGTCCCCCCTCTGTTACAAATATTTCCAGAAGCAGAGCACATTCAAAAAGAGGACCAGAAAATAAAATAAAATAAAAAAAATCCAACCACAACACACACACATATACCCTCACACAAACACAATGTAAACTGGGATTAAGGTTCTCTCTGGGAGAACAGACTGAAACATATCATCCTCAGTCAGTACTGAGCAACACTAAAAGGAAAAAAGAAAATTACTGTGCCCTAGGTAGTCCTTCAGTTTTAATCATCATTATCATCGTCATCATAATATAGTATTAATATTGCACATTTTTAACGATGCTGACTTGCCATTGTGTAAAAAATGGCTATTACAAATAGATGGACTTCTACAGTTATCACACAGACTTTGAAAACTGGCAAATATGATTTTCAGTAAGCTATTGTTATTTTTTTGCTCTCAATCTTGTTCTGGGTTCTACTTGCCTACTTTCTAGGCAAGCCATTACTACTTACTGTGCAGAGAGACAGTATTACCACCTTGTTTGAAAAGAAACAGCCCATGACTCAGTTTAAGTGGAAGTGTATCCTTCTAGTGATGTGTTGTAAGACCATGCCCTGAGACTGCTGACCGGATGGTCACTGAATGATGATGGTGACTGAAGAGTACTTGGTTTATGGATTCTGATTCAGAGATTTACAGCAAGTGTCTCAGCCCTGACAATACCGGTGTAGCTTAGAACATATTAATAGCCCAATTTATGTATTTTTGGAGCTCTGAACAAAAAGAGCCAAGGTCTCTATACAATCACATGATGTATCTTCAAAATTAGGCAACATATGGAGAAGAGCAGGATATTTCTTATATCACATATTAGATAAATAATATTTATTTGCACACAGATATATATATATATGGAATATTTTATTTATTTATTTATTTAATTTTAAATTCCAAACAGCCAGAATGCTTCTCCCTTGATATGGCTTCTGATAAAGTAGAGCAAACAACTGGAAAGAGAGAAATAAAATAAAATAAAATAAAATAAAATAAAATAAAATAAAATAAAATAAAATAAAATAAAATACTTGCTGCTTCTTGTGCTAAACCTAAGATGAAAGACTTTCTAGGATTTTTTTTTCTTCAAGTGCATATTCATGCAAAAGAATACAGCATCTGAGGAAACAACTAATGTAAAAAGCTAAAAAATCACAGTAGAACTTAAAAAAATAAAGTATAAAAGTACATTTTAATGATATTTTCAGTAAAATATTATGATGTTAGAAGCATCAGCTCTTATACAAAATGCATTTTCTGATTTTTGAAGTTTTGTTACCTGACATGTCAAACAAGTTTTGAAACACAGAAAGATAATGCTAAATATATACTTTCAAAAATCAATGTATTCAAATATCCTAAACAATTGTTTGAGCTGCAGAGACTACTAATGAGAGCTACATTCTGTGGATGATTCTGTAGAAATATCTTAACCACAGGAAGCAGAGCTGTATTACAGGATCATATACACAGCTGCCCTAAACTGGCACAGTGCCACCAATTCTAGCAAAGCGTAGCTTATTTATTTATACTTCTTAAGACTCCGGACAACTACTGCCTATACGTTGATTTCCAGGGATATGATTTTATTTCCTTGCCATTCCTGTGATGTTCTATGCTGAGATGCATACATGGGATGCCTAGAGTGTGATCTCTTATGAAGAGCATCTTTTCTCTAGCTTTATTAATCTTTCTCAGGAATGTGTATCTGGAGAGAAGATTTTTATTTTTATTTTTTTTTCAGTCATAGGTACATAAGTCTTTTAAATTTATTCTTTGGAGAAAACCCTTTTTGTATTGTACAAAGTCATACTGTGAGCAACAAAGTCTATAAATAAAAGAATGCCACACAGCTCACAGATTATCTGTTTAACAATGACATTTTTGTTCTTCTTTCTAATTTAACAGATTTCAGTCTGGTAAGATTCTGCAATTTAATCATTCTTAACAATTGAATAAAATGTTTCCCACTGAGACTTGAGCAACCACAACACAGACCTAAATCAATGTGTTCCCTGTGAGTGGGCTGAAAATTAGAAAATGTTGGATTATTTTATTATGTAAAACAAAATTAAAAGTTGTAGGAAGTTTATTAATTACATATGCATGTTTAAGTTGCTAACTTCCAAATGTTTCCTGGAAAATTTTTACAAAATAAAGGGCTAACGGGTTGGTTCTATTGGCAGCACTGAGAGTCTAAGTCTTGCATTGGGTTAGTTTATTCTTCATGGAAACTTTAAAATGCAAGAAATGAAAATATCCCCTTGGATTTATTTTAGCAAAGTAAATCAATGTTCTTTTTTTGTTTTTAGTGGTTTGGCTTTACTACATGATTCATTTATATGCTTGTTAAGTTTATCAGTAAAATTCAATAATTGTATGTCCCTTTATCAAGCTTTAAAATCTATTTTGAACTATGCTTTTAATTCTTTCTAACTAAAATATTCAACCAATGCTGAGCATTTATTTGAGCAATTTACCAAATGAACTCTTTTAATAGCTCTAAACACTTTCCTGATTTCTATCCCTAAACCATGGTTTTCTATTGAAACTGCTCAGTGAAAGAACACTTGCTGAATGGCTGTGATCACTTGTTGTTGACAGATGAAACAGAGTTTTAAAACAGTGAAGGAGCTACTGTCAATCATTCAGCAGCTCAAGAGAAGTAGAACTAAATGCTTAGTAAGGTAGGAGGGAAATTTGTCAGTTCTCTTGCTTTCTTTAGTAGACTTATTTTGGACTTTCTTTCTGGAGCACCATTTATTCCTAGAGGGCCACTGCAGAATCTCTTCAGCTCTTGGATCTCATAACAAAGAAGATGAGTGGCTATTGTTTTTGGCCAAAGAAAAGCTACAGCATAATATAAAACAAATGTTTGGGCAAAGGATGACTCTACCTCCTGTTGTTACTGTTCCTGACTTGAGAGGGGAGATCCTTCCGCCCAGCACAAGGAATTCAATGAACTGGGGAAGTACCAAATTCAAAGGTTCAGAGGCATGAGCCTGGTTGCCCTAAACACTCATGAATCTCCTCCAAAGGAAGGACTGGATGTTTTAGAATAGCAGATTTATGGGTTTTGTTTGTTTTGAGGGGCCAGTGTTGTCTTTGAAAGTAAGAAAACGATGATAAATAGATGGAAATTTGAAAACTGAGGCGGAGAAGAATGCTGCCTTATAAAACACCACTGGAGACGTGCTACAGATCTGGAGCAATTTCTGTATAAAGAAGACTTTTACTTGAAATGTCATCAGTGAAATTTCACTTTAAATTTTTATATGCTTTCTGATTTTATAGTATTTTTCAATATTACTGTATCATGGTAATAAGAGAGAATTCAATGAGGAATGGAGCAATCTACATTCTTATAGCACTAACTTGAACTCCTGTAACTATACAAAGTACTAAAATCACAATATTGTTGTAACTGTTTCTCTAGAACATTGTGCAAGACAATATATGCCTTGAGACACTGAAACCTATTTAACCATAAAGTACAACAAATCTGAGTTTCTCTTGCTGTTTTCAGTTGGAAATGTGTGAATTTTATTTACAAAAGAATGATTTGATAGTGTTCTATAGCAGATTTTATCATTCATGAAAGAAACAGAAGCTTTTTGTAGGCCTTAATATGTTTTTCATGAGGATTTAAACAGAGGTGATTTTCTGATGGAATATATAGACAAGAATATAAGCATTCTGTTCTGCTCTCTAACATATCCAATTTAGGTATGCACTTCAAATGGGCCAACTAGAGAAAGACCAAATAAATGTAATCAGAAATATCAGAGATTTGTAAAATATGACTGATAAAGAAAAAATGAATGCAGATTGGTTAGTCTAATTAAAGAGGAAGTGAAGAGGGAGATAACCTTCATATATATAAAAGGCTGTTGCAAAGAGGGCAAGAATAATTTATTTTTCATATTCATGACAAATAGAACCATAAAATTATGTAGGATCTGCAAAGTTAGACCTAGGGAAGTTTTTCAAATAGTAAGGCCAGTGAGTCCATAGAGTACATAGCTAAAGGTCATTATGGGCTTTCAATCAGCCAAGGCCCTTTGAGGATAACGTATGTCCAGAATAAGACAGTTATAGAGAATGGTTTCCTTTGTTCTCTTTCCTGTCCTAAGTTGAAATGGGGATATGATATGCACACTGAAAGTAGTAAGGATAATTTTGCTCTGCTATAAACATGACCAAAAAAAAATCTATAAAATTATTTAAAGTGTTTGACTAAATAGAACAGGATACAAAAAACAAACAAACAAACAAACAAAAACAACAGGGATTTTAATTCCCACTTGTTAAATACATAAAAGGAAAGATCTCACATGTATTACTCAGAACAATAGAACACAGAACAATACAAACCTGCAGAAGGGCTGTGGAGTAAAAGGACTCTTCATTATTATCACCATAATGAATGACTTGGAACTTAGCTCATATGGTTGCTAAGATATCCTTGTTCATTTAAGTAAATATATTAAACTTAATATAATATAATATTAATATAATATAATATAAATATATATACTTAACATACCGTTTAAATACAAAAGAGCTTTTTTTTTTTTTTCCCTAATTAAATTGATATTAATTACATATAGGTGATTTAATCTCATTATTTGTATGGTTGCATTTACAGATCACAGGGATTTTGAATGCAAATTTGAGAGAGAGGGAAAGCAGTGGGTAGGTGACTTTTAATGGTTCATTTCTGCTGACATGAGGGTTAGTAAAGCATCAATTGTGGGTAAACTGTACTTGGCATTATTGATGAAACAGGAGATAAGACAGAAGATTCCAATATTTCTTTCTTTTATTTAATAGATTCATGGACTTTTCAGGCAGAAGGGAAACCATTATGATCACATACTCTGACCTCTTCTGTTATATAAGCATACAACTTCCTTGAATTAACTTCTGTGGCTGAACTGGAATATAAATTGTTCTCATATTTTAAAATGAGAATTATTTCTAATCTGAACATGCCTATCTAGATCTTCCAGATATTATAATTCATCATGCAATTACTTGCTAGATTCAAGAATCCTCTCAACAAATTTTTATTCCTCATATATTTGATGGTTTCTCACTGACAGCCAAGTAAATTTCATCACACTGCTCTCTCACTCCCCCTCCCCAAAGGAAGAGAGGGGGAGAAAATATGATGAAAAAAAGAAAAAAAAAAAAAGCTCATGGGTATCACGAGATAAGGATATGTAATTAAAGATAAAAGAAAGAAAAAAAAGAAAGAAAATAATAATAATAATAATAATAATAATAAAAAGACTATGTGGAAGCAAAGAGAGAAAAAACAATTATTCTCTACTTCCCATCAGAAAGCAATGTTTGGCCACATCTTGGGAATCAGGGCCTCAGTATGCGGTTGTTCAGGAGGTCAGATTTTTTTCATGAGAGCATCATCTTCTCCTTTGCCTTCCCCACCTTTTATTGCTGAGTGTGACACCACATGCTGTGGAATATCGCTTTGGTCAGTTTAGGCCAGCTGCCCCGGTGATATCTCCTCCACACCTCTTGCCTACCCTCAGCCTACTGGCTCTGGGGGAGGTTGGAGTGAGGCTTGGTGCTGTGCCAGCACTGCTCAGCAATAGACAAAACTTTGGTGTGATATCAACCCTGTTCTATCTACATGTGCAGAGCACAATGTTACATGGGCTGCTGTGAGGGAAGTTAACTTCATCCCGGCCAGATGCAGTCCAATATTATTTCCTATAATTTCCAACCAAATCACTCTTAACAACTGTGAGAGTCAATGTGGAGTTCATGAATTCTGTTTGTTCCTGTGGAATCTGCATACGTGAAAGCTTTTCTGCTTTTCTCCACTACCTTTATGCTTCTACGATGAGAAGAAATTCCGAGGGAAATGAACATAAGTAAAACAAACAAGTAAATTTGGAAGGTGTTATTTTAAAGTGGAAACATACTTAAAATTAGTTACTGGAGCAAAAACTAAGAGTAGTTTATCTATGCAAACTATCAAATTAATAATAGATGAACTAGTTCAAAACGTTGGTTGATCTTATACGTCAGTCTCTTTCAGGAAGTAACCCTTTATAATGCAGGTTTCTCATTGTGGAGGTGTCCCATCCCCACATATGACATCAGAAAGACAGTTTGCTTGACAATAACATGACTGACTATGATAAAATTGTTTCCGTGTATACATGACATCAAGGAAAAGCCACCAAATATCTTTCTAGAAACATGACCTGACAATTAGCCAGATCTATCCTGATCAGCTGGAACAATACAGAGAACCAGCACAAAGAAATGAGCAGGGAGGCCCTGGGAAGGATGAGCAGCAGCGGCAGCACATGAGAACACTGATTGGACTAGCGTAGGTATCTCCTGTGGGAGAACTCCAAAGGGTCCCACAGGAAACCCACAGCTCCACTGGATTCCAGAGTAGCCCAGGGAAAAACAGTGGCCATTGATACAAAAGTGAGGAATCCCATCCCTGGGAGAGACAAATGTGTATGTGAGATTTTGTGTAGAACGATGTGCATCTGCCTCCAGGGCATGTGTACACAGCATGAGTAAACCCTTGTATTGCTCTGCAATCCTGCTGTACCTCCATTTTTTTTTTTTTTTTTTTTTTTTTTTACTTTTTCTAGAGGGAATTAAGGGCTGTGTCCATCAAAATTTTAGAGATATGTCTAGGGATTATATTCCTTTCCCTGCAGCACTACCAGTCACTCTAGAAATAGCAGCAGGCTTGTTCAAGAAGAGGTAGAAAGCTCTGCTGTACTAAAATAGAATGGAGTAAGCAGAAGGACACCACACAAAAACAAAAGACATGGACAACAAGACAGCACATTTTGGAAGAGATGGCCTATATGCAAGAGACATTCTAGGTACACTGGCCAATTTCCAGTGAACTCCAAGAAAGGCAAGGAGACAAACAAACAAAAAAAATTTTTTTTTTTTTTTTATTTCGCCAAGAACTGCTGTCCTATATGGTATCTAAAGTAAAACAATTCTGCCCCAAAACTCTGCAAGCCTGTTGGCAACATATTTTGGTTATTGCAAATGCATGTAAATAACCCATAGATTCCTGGGAAAGGTATACCACTGGTGGTCAGTGATGACCCAACCTAGAGCCAAGGGCAGCTCAGCTCTGATGTGCCATGTCTGAAAAGAGACACAAATTCTTGTACCAAGTGTTTTAAAAAGGACAAAGAATTGGCAGGACATCCTTCCTTCCTATCCTTCACAAGCAAGGATAGCTTGTGAGCAGAAAGGTATGCTCTGATGGGCATCCAGCTGGGAGGAGATAGGAGTGGTAGGTATAGACCCAGTTCTTAACCTTTCCTTTGCTAAATTTATAGCTTGAGCTCCCTGAATTCCTCAAAGTCCTTTAATAATTCTCCTGGCTTTCCTTTAATCCTCTCCAATTCATCAATGTCTTTTCTGAATTGTGTATTTCAGAACAGAAAGCATCAGCAGCCACACCAGGAGAAATGCAGAGAGAGCATAATTCATTTCTCCCCAAGATTCTCATGATTATATCTCACATTTTCTTACATTTGCCTTTTTTTTTTTTTTTTTCCCCCCTGTGGAATAGTATTGTGTTCATGTTTAGTGTGACTTCTTGTACCTTTTTAAGAGCAGCTGCTTTTCAAAGCAGAATTTGTCAGCATGGCAGTGTGGCTTCTGTTCACAATTAACTAGACTGAAAAGTGACTTGGCTACACGGAATTGTAAATTGTGTATTATACAATATATTCTATACTTACCAAACAACCTACATTTCCCTTCTGAATATCACTTCTTTGACATTTCTTTAGGCATGTGGGCATACACAAACTATAAATTCAATCAATAAAAGTTTTGTTTTCCTCCAAGTCATTGGTAACAATATTAAATAGCAAAAGGTCCAGGACTGATCCTTAAAGACCTCAAAGACATCAGTAAGACAGCAGTGTTTAATCAATATGAACAGTTCTATTGATTTTCTATCATCTGGCTTCTTAATCAAAATATCTTGTAGCAAACCAAACCATTTGCAGAAATTGAAGTGTTAAATTGTATTATTGTTGTTATCAATGAAACTCATAAAGCCAGGTTGCCTAGTATTTTTCTCAATCAATTTTTCATTAATTTGATAGTTACATATTTATACTGAAAAATGCCAAACCACCTAGCTGCTGAGCATTCAGGAGTTCACATACAAAACTCAGCATGGCAACAATGCTCAATCATCATTAGCACTTTCAGGCAAACAGCAGAAGACATAGACAACAGTCATCTGACAGTCATTCAGAAGTATTACACTTTCCCGTCAGTCTTAAGTCATGTAGTGACTAACACAAAGAATTATTAAACTGAACTTAAAGAAAAGGAAGATAACAAAGCCACTACAGTTAATGCAACCAATTTTTAGGTATTTGCTAGCTAAAAAAATAAAAATAAATAAATTAAAAAAAAAAAAAAAAGGAGACATATCTGGTCATTTCTTTCATTAACTATACTTATTGCACCCTAGGAAAATGCCATCACCCCCCCGGCTTATATACTGCTTAAATTTTGGACCATGACAACATAAATACTGAAGCAAAATGAAATATTACTTGGCATGGTCTACCTAGCTACACCAGAATTTCCTCAGAGAGTGTATTGCATTTTCTAGTGTGGGAAAATGCTATTTTGTGCTATAGCAACCTTTATAGCAACCAGATTATTTGTTCCCAGGTGTCCTCATCTATGTTCTCATTGAAGTAAGTGGAAAAGTGTGAGGATACTCTTGAACTTCTGAATATTGTTATATTTGTATTATATATATTCATACATATTCAGGTGATAAAGGCCATATAAGGATTTCAGAGAGATACAGCCAAGGAAATAGACATTAAAATGCAAAAATACACTGTGGAAAATAAAATAAAAATAAAAATAAAAAAAAAGACCTGTCCCACTGTAATGTGACATCATAGAGCCTATCAACTTTTAAATGACTGCACAACATGAGCACAGTGTGATTCTAATCTTTGTATTTGAAAAAAAAAAAAAAAGAAAAAAAAAGAAAATCAATTTCTGTACAAATTAGCACTGCTGAAATTAGTGATTACAGTATAGAAAATAGAAAATATCAAGCAATAGCGATAATGTTATGGACCCAAACAAGATTACTGTCTGCAAATAAATTTTCTTCTTAGAAATATGCTCATCTGTAACTGAAATTATCATTTAACATTAGCAAAATTAAAAAAGCAAATCTAGTTTGATCTTCTAAAACGTTATATTCATTTTGTACACATAAAAATTTCTTCATATGGTGATAGACAAAAGAAATACAACTATAATTTCCTCATAACTGAAAACACATTTTAATATTTTTGTGTGCTATTGTGGTAACACTCATCCTAACTCAGTTTCTAAACGTGAACAAATTCTACTAACCACCCATAAGCCTAACCTAACGCTGTGAATGGCCATTAAGAAAGCTTCAAGATTCATTTATGTGCTTGTGGAAGAAGAGAGAGAGAGAAACATGTAAGCTTCACTCACAGCAGTTAATGAATTAACTGAAGTAACATGATGTTGGTTGTTCATAGATCAATATTTTCATTTCTTTTAAGTAGAAATATGTTCTTCATAGTGAGACCTTGCATTTCACAGAGCCACCCATCTCACAACTGACCTAGGGAGCAAAATTCCTCGAGGCTTTTCTGTAGTGTTCACTGTGATGAAACTAGGAAAATATGTACTGTAACAGGAGTTACAAAGGACATAAAATAAATTGGCAATTCATTCTGTTTCAAAGCTAAGTATTGCAAGCTGTTTAAAGTATGATACACATATCCAGAGGACTACTTGCTACTCACATTTCAATTCTTAAACTTTGTTTTTGTTTCAATGGGAAAATTCTAAAATTGTGTTTAGGATGAGCACTAACATTCAGCAGCTGCAAGTTGTTAACATATGATCTCTTCCTGCTGAAAAAGCAGTAATCCTACAGAAACACTTACAAAATGCATAGAGCATATCATTTAAACAAAACATTCAAATATATTTCTCCAAACATTAGGGGAAAAATACATTGAGGAAATGGTAAAATTACTTCTATATATATTTTATTGCTAAGTATATTCCCTAAAGCACTTCTGCAAATTGCTTACAAGCCATTCTTTGAAAATATGCATTCCTACTGGCATTGGTTAATTTTGATCAAGTATCTTTTCAGCTACGCAGTGGGAGGATATAGAGAAGATGCCACCAGAATCTTCTTAGAAGCAAACAGTGGAAGGAGGAAAGGCAAGGGACACAACTTGCAATGTGGAAAATTCTGATTAAACATAGGATTTTTTTCACAGTGAAGGTAGTTCAGCACTGAGTAGTATTGAGTCAACTGTACAGTACACTGGGT
The DNA here is from genome assembly GCA_011074415.1 of Stictonetta naevosa. Lineage (NCBI taxonomy): Eukaryota > Metazoa > Chordata > Aves > Anseriformes > Anatidae > Stictonetta > Stictonetta naevosa. Next base: position 101,620,481 of record CM021697.1, read on the forward strand.
AGTACTGTAAAATACTGCAAATACGCAGTTACATTATGTAGACACAGTGAAATAACTGGAAATGACAGAGACAATAAAGCAATGTCATTGTGGAATGAGAAAAATGGGAAGGGAAGAGAAGATACTTTGAATGATGGAGTTGCAGAAAGAATAAGAATCAGAGAAAAAAAAATATATGAAAAAAAAAAAACACAAAGAAATGGAAAAAAGACAAAGGTTAAAATGAAACTTTCGACAGTTCCAACTGTTTGTTCATTTGCAAGTTGTTTTTAATAAAGTTTTCAATAAAGTTGTCTATAAGGTCCAAAATCATGCCTTACTATTTTCAGAAGTGTTCTTGAAAATGTCTTATAATAATTAAAAGCAAAGTCCCTGCTCTGCAGAATGAGCTCTCTAACATTATTTCAAAAGAGCCTTGCATTTGGGCAAATATTGAGTCCTACATGGTTTGCATCAGTTACTGTGCAGACTTAAACATGTTATAAAATGACACTGCATTTTGCTTGTTATGTGCTAAGCGATTTAGTGACACTACTATTCAGAGAAGACAAGCAATAGTTCTTATGTTGTAATATAGCTCTAAATAAAGCTAAATCAATATTTATATAGTTGAACTTTTTCATTTCCACATCTTTTTTAGCTCAGACACCATTCTAAGTATGTAAAATATCTAAAGACAAAATGTTTCTCAATTTTATTTATTTATTTATTTTATAAATTCTAGATTCCATGCTTCTGACAAGGCATTTATGTCATCACAAAATAAATGAACCTGTGGAAGACACCAAAAAAAAAAAAAAATGTAGTGTGGGTTGTTTGAAATCCCAAGTACTGAAACCAAATTTAGTATTAGAAGATTATGTTTGTTTACCTGAATCTTGTTTTGTTTGATTTTTTTTATATCTATTTTTTTTCTATAAAAAATTGATAAGAATTGAAATTGTAGCTGATTCAAGGTCCATTTCTGCTATTAAACAGGCCTTACAGTAGCTGTTGAGAGGTTCATCAACATAACGGAGTTCAAACATTACCAATATGTTCTTATCATTGTAACCAATTACAATCTATCAGATGATGAAGGAGAGCTCTTTTCCCTCCTTCCCTGATTTTACTAGTATAAGAACACCAAAAATACATTCTTCCTCTCATCTTGGTCTTGCTCTAACCTTAAATCAATAGCTGTGTAGCTTCTGCATTGGCAGGGATCACGCCCATAACTTCTCTGTTCTGTTGCTGTATGAAAACTCTGTTTTTTTTTTTTTTTAGTGAATCAATCATCCTTTCTTAGCAGACTGTGTCCCCTGGATGGAAAAGATATTTTCATTTCAGCTATTCCAGAAGTTCTTTGTTTAAGCATTCTCTCTCTTATTAAAATGTCTTTCTGTGTATAACTTTTTCTCTTGCTTAGATGCATATGTCCTTTTCTATCATAAAAGGCTACAAAGTTAAGTAGGCCTACTTAAACTCCCAGGAAGAAACATTTTATGACAAAACATATTTCATAAATCTAGGGTTTATGCTATGGCTGTAAAAACTAGTTCAGATCTTTAGTATTAGATAAATACAATCAGTGCTAACTTCATGTGAGCTAGCACTGATTTATTTTCTGTTCTTTCTTTTCCAAGGTAATACCGTATTAAGGAACGTGAGAATGAGTAGTAGTTAGTCTGCTACCCTGAGTCAAGACGTATCTAGTGCACCATGTTCTGAATGCCTTTCTTGGGTGCTCTTCTGATCTCTACCTGCCTGAAACTGGACAAGAAATTTGTCACATGTGCCATGCTCTGATCTAAGTTTATACAGTCTACCTATTATCATGGTGTCAGTAAGGAAACCTATTACCCATTGTTAATGAGGTTTCACTTATAAGAATTTTTCTTTACCTCCAAAAATCATACATGTCCAAAAGAGAGGGAAGGAGGAAATAAAAAGCACTATGCAGATACTGTGAGATCAGAGATAATTGTAAGGAATATTTCTGCCCTGTGTTTTAGTTGTCTTCACTAGAAAATGCATAGAAGTAGGCCTTATGTCATCAGGAGACAAAATCCAGTGACTATAAATATAAAAATTACAACTAAAGGACAATGTACTGTCTAGTACTAGAATACCATAAAAAGCAGAAACACTGAACTATTTGTCAAAAAGCTTCATAGTTGCTTGTAATTCCTTTATAAGCTCTTGTGACACTGTTTAAAGGGACAAGTTTTCTTATGATCTTTGCTAAGTATCTCACTAACACAAGTACTGCTAGCTAAATTAGGTTCCAAGATCAGTATCTTCACAGATCCATTCCTGATTTCAAATAAACAAAAAGTCACAGCTGTCATCAATTAAGATAACAAAAAAAATTATCATTGAGAGGTTATTCTGCTATAATATCAAAGGGTATTAAAAAAAAAATAATAATCCAATTCTAAATACACCAAACAGATATTCTTTCAAAGAGTACATTTCTTTTTATTCTGACAGCTTGTCTTTGGATTTAAAATAATACAGAAATAAGGCTTTCTTGCAGTGCATAAATTCTCCCATCTCCATTTGAAATTATCAAATCAAAAACCCTCAGGAAAACACATACCTAGAGATTTGTGTGTTTGCAGCTTTGGTAAATAGATCAAATGAGTCACTCTCTGTATGTTTCTTAAATCTTCTTTCCTACAGGAGAAGTCACAGCATTAAAGGAACTCATTTTACCATGAACTAAAAAACAACAACAAAAAATAACACTTCTCTAAACAACACTGCAACCAACAGACTCTATAGATTGAAAAACTCAGTCAAGTTGAATTGGACCAGTCCATAACTGTTTTTTTATTATTAACTTATTGTATTTTTTGTTCCCCTACATATTCACCTCAATACCTTTAAATCATCATTGATTGAGGCTTTGAGAACCTGAAGTTAATGAAACAAATTTAACACTCACCTGATAAAAATCCAGATAAAAATGCAATTGTTATTTACTCAGCGTTGGATCTTGTTGAATAAAAGGTCCTGCTTTTTCAGAAAAGCATTCTACTGTGTCACATTAAGGGGTGTAGCCAATTAACTGTTATGGGTCTGGTTGGATTCAGGGTACTGAACTATCACAATCACAGATTCACCAATAACGCATTAACCGATATGGGTCTGGCTGGATTGAGAGCACTGAACTACCGCGGTCACGGATTTACCAATAATGTATAACCGCCCTTACTCTAGTTGCATTCAATGAGAACTATCACAGCTAGGAACAATGTAGTTAAGTGCAATTTATTACAGCAACAGGTACAAAGGTTCTTTGGATTGCTGGCGATAGTTATTGCCTGCAAAAGCAAGCCAGCATGCATGAAATACACAGGTGCGCAGCCTGGAAATTAGTGCGTTTTTATATTATTTTCTATCTTTTATGTGGAGCTTGAGTGACTCTAGTCAAGCATATCTTAGTTATGACTGGTGAAAAGTTTTCCTGTCTCCGTTTAAAGTAATAGGCTCCGAGAAATTCAGAGCGCATGCTCAGTGAGGAGTGGTCGCACCTTGGAGGTGGTGAGCTGTGGAGGTGTGTTTTGGTATTATAATGATATTATAGTGAGCAAAAGTACCCTATAGTACAGCATTTGTCAAAACATGTCAGGTCATTGGCTCAGGGTAGCAAAAAGTGCGGCTTATCAGTCTTGGTGTGCACAAGAACAATCGAGTCCCCATCTGGTCACAGAGCCTAGCCATGGTGTCTCCACTCCACTCTACGTTCCATGCTGTTCCTTAGAGCCAGCGCACCAGGCTCCCCCAGTGCAATAGCATCTAACATTGGAAGCCTAGGGAACACTCAGGTAATGCAGCTACACCCTACCCTGAAAGCCTCTTCAATGCTGTACATTTTCTTTAAAATGTGAATGTTAGTTTTATTTTCCTAGTTACTTTAGGCAATCACATCACATACTGTTACAGCAATCATAATCCCATAGAAACTTCTGGTCCAAGGACATTATTCAATATGCTGCAACTTCCTCTATTATTCATGCTTACTGCCTTGCTTTCTTAGTCTTGATTTGTGGCTATACTCCAAGCACAGCAAAAGTGTCCAGGAAATGAGTGTGAGAGGAGACAGTGTATGGAAGTATTAGGAGAATCTCTAGTTGATATAAGGCATACTCAAGGGGTAGAAATGCACTTTCAGCAGAAGAGTTCAATGAAAGTGGCGCCAGAATGTGAACAAACCTAGCTAGGAGAGTCTCCAAGTAGGAGAGAAGCCAGACCATGAGTAGTCTGATTTCAGCAATGGGAAGAGGAAAGAAAAAACTGAAAATTCAGAAATTAAAGCAATTACTTACTTTCAATTAAAAGAATGACTTTTTGTTTTGTATTAGTCCTCCTGAGCTCTCTATGTGCAAATTTCACACATTTAAGTTTTATCAAACCCTGTTCTCAACTTATTTTACTGCAAACATTTGTCTAGATTTGAGCAGATCAGCAGGTCTTTGAGACAACGAACACACTATGTATTTGGTCAGCAATAGGCAAAACAAGGTACTAGCCCAACACTTTAGGGATTATACCCTTCCCTTTCTTGACCCTATCACCTCTGCATCTCAAAGCATATGTTAATAAAACACATAGTCTCTGTTCCAATAGTCAAGACTTCTGTATTCCGTTACTAACAAGAGTGACTGCAAGCTCCCCAAATATGTTTCCCATTCAGATAGTAGCAGTGGATAAGGTTTTATTATTTACTTCCTTGTTCATCCTACATGCAGAATTCTCCTGATTCTTTTATTTTGCTTTTCTTCCATTGCAGTACAGCAGATATGTATGATCAGGCCAAGACAAACAGTGAAGAATTTTAGAGATTAATTATCTGAATGAAGGACATTATAAATTCCAAAACAAAGCCTCTCCTGCTACTCACTTGTCTCCCTGAACAAACAAACAAACAAATAAATAAATAGTCTTTTAATCACTTAAGCAGAGTGAAGCAAAGAGGAAAAGCTTTACTGAAAGCATCTAGATAACATCTATTATTCTATGCGAATAAGACTTGTGAAATAGGTGCCAGATATTTATATCTGAAGTACTCGTCTTAATAGAAAGTAGGTCATGTCTAATGTAACAGTGAATGCTTCAGAATAATCACTTTAAGAGGGTGTGAAAGTCTAAGAAATTAATATATATCCATTCTGAACAGTCATAAAATTCCACTTGTAACAAAATGTGTTCCAATATGCATCTTGTTCCTAATATTTTATTCAAAATTTAGCATAATCAATATCTACCATAATTTAGTTTTCTAAGCATAAAACAGAACTAACTGCATGTAGAACAGTTCGTGGGGGAAGGAGGGTGTTTATTTTTCCTGGATGTCAATAGATGAGCATGCATCATATTCTTGTGAATAGACAAGAGGAGTACTCTTTTCATGTCTTTCAAAAGCTTTTCTAAATCTATGTTGTTTTAAGAAAGATTAAAAAGTGAATATGAACAGAAGTATCTTCAGAAATATCATTTTTGAAGAGTGGGATTTGATAGTTTAAAATCTGAGGGTACCACCCCACTGAACCGAGATAAAAATGAAATAAACCTCTTACAAAAATAAGTCAGTCAAGTCTCTTTGATCTTTTCTTCTAAACCTTAACTTCTATCAGGTAACATTTGTAATAATGTGTGGCTGTTTTACCATGCTAGGCAGCTGAACACCACAACTGCTCTCTCACTCCCCCTCCTCAAAGAGGAGCGGGGAGAAAATACGATGAAAAGGGCTCAAGGGTTGAGATAAGGACAAAGAGATCACACAGTAATTATCGTGACAGGCAAAACAGACTCAGCATAGGGAGATAGTAAGATTTATTGCCTATCACTAACAAGCTAGAGAAGTGAGAAATGAAAGAAAGCAAAAGCACCTTCACCCCCATCCACCCTCTTCCACCTCCTCCCCCCAGGCGGCACAGGTGAATGGGGGAGTGCGTGTTATGGTCACTCTATAGTGCTTCTTCTCTGCCGCTCCTTCTCGGTCGCTCTCATCCCCTGTGCTGTGGGGTCCCTCCCACGGGATGCAGTCCTTGCTGAACTGATCCGGCTTGGGCTTCCCACAGGCAGCAGCTCTTCAAGAATTGCTCCACATATGGATCCGTACCATGGGGTCCATCCCTCAGGAGCAAACTGCTCCAACCTGGATCCCCCACAGGCAGCAGCTCCTGCCATGTCACCTCCTCCTGCATGGTCTCCTCTCCATGTGCTACAGGTCCGGCTCAGAATCTGCTCTGGCAGGGGTCCTCCACAGGCCAAAGCCTCCATCGGTGCAGGTCTACCTGCTCCACCGTGGTCTCCTCCACGGGCTGCAGCATGGAACCCTGCTCCACCGTGGTACTCCATGGGCTGCAGGGGGTCAGCCTGCTTCACCATGGTCCTCACCACAGGCCGCAGGGGACTTCTGCTCTGGCACCTGGAGCACCTCTCCTCCCCCTCCTTCTTCACTGACCTTGGTGTCTGCAAGGCTGTTTCTGTCTCCCAGCTGCTGTGTGGCACAGCACTTTTTTTTTTTTTTTTTTTTTTTTTTTCCCTGTCTTAAATCTGCTCTCACAGAGGTGCAAAACAACATCACTTACTGGCTCAGCTCTGGTCAGCAGTGGGGCCCTTACCAAACATGGGGCAGCTTCTAAATCCTTGTCACAGAAGCCACCCCTATGGCCCTCTGCTACCAAAACCTTGCCACATAAACCCACCACATAATGATAAAGTAATAGTTTTATTTTGATATTGAGCATTGCTGAAATTATCAAGATTCTGAGCTAATATATGTATTTTTCATCTCCAAATAACACACCAATAATGTAATGTACTGTACATTTTTAATTTAGATATCCTGTTTCTGTATGTTCAGGAAAATCCTATTAGCTTAAACACATATCAGTGAAAGAAATGACTGTAATGACTATTGAAGACAAACAAGTCAAGACTTGCCCTACGTTCACAAAAAGAACTTTAAAAAATGCATGGCTTTTAGGTTGCATATAATTCAGAAACAGAATGGGTAATAGCCATAAAATGTCTTCCTAAAAAAAAAAAAAAACTAATAAAAAAATTAAAAATCCAAAACCCTGAAGCAACAGTGTAATGGGAAATGTTTGTACAATAGCATAAGTTTCTGTGACTAAAAAGCAAATCTGAGCTTTGAAATGTCTTTTTTTTTTTTTTCTACTTTTGTATTTTCATATAACTCTGACAATGCATACTCTGTAAGTCTGTCCTAAAGGCCACTATTTCTTTTCATGTTCTCCTTGCAAATAAACCTGACATAAAATATATTTTAATTATTTTTTTTCTCATAAAAAGATGGAATGCCCCCCCAAAACAAACAAACAAACAAACAAAAAAATAACTGTGCTGCTATATTCACCAGGTATCTCAAGTATAAAGCAGAGTCTACAGGCAGAGAAGTGGCAGTGTCTCAGACTTCACTCCCTCAGGAGGATATCTATTAGATGCTCATGTGGGGGCAGCAACAATTGTAGATTCTCTACCAACATCTGGTGACAGATACATTTTATTGCTTTTTGTATTTCAGTTTACAAAATGCTTACTCAAATATTTACTCCGAGAGAATGAACTGAACTTACCCTTTGCTTTAAAAGCCATATAACAATTAGTCTGGTCCCTAAGTGATTTGAGAAAGACTAACAGTGCAGTTTCTACTAAAGGAATGATGATGAGTCCTGTAATGGTTAAAAAAATGATTCACGAATTGGAGTACGTGTTTCAACCAAGCTGCACGAACTGGCTTAAATACAGGTAACACACCACTGGGGAATAAAATAAAATAAAATAAAATAAAATAAAATAAAATAAAATAAAA
>CM021697.1:101629284-101727683 GCA_011074415.1 Stictonetta naevosa
AGAAAAAGAAAAAGAAAAAGAAAAAGAAAAAGAAAAAGAAAAAGAAAGAAGAGACCCCAAAAACCCATGTCATCTCATATCCTGTTTTTTGGTCATTGTGTATCAGGAGAGATACAGAAATAACATATAAACCAGTAGAACAACTTGGGTGATTGTACTTTGGCTAAATTAATTTTAATTAACTGCATCACCTCTATCATGCCTAAGAATACATGTGAATGTTAGAAAAATTAGATCAAACATGCCTGTGAGAGTGGGCAAAGGGAATAACTTCTTAATTATCAGACTGCAGGAACTCAGTCCCAGCTTTCACTCCACAAATGTGTACAGCAGGAGGGTAATGAAGCAGATCTAGAAACTAACTCTGTCAAGCATAGCAGAAGTAGAATATAGCAGGATGTGGGTACTAAATATATTTTAGATATTGATAGAATACTTTGTATCACTTCTTTCCAGACTTATTTATGAATAACTTTATTTCTTACAACCAATATTTCAAAATATTAGTGTATTAAAAATATATATATATATGAACTAATTTATCACAGCTCCAGTTTTTCTAGTACCTAAAGAATGAGTTATGACATTTATTGTAGAAAAGCACAAAACTGATTTAAAGACTAGAAGTGACAACCAAGTCCTTACATATTCATCCAGTTGTTTTTTATCTTCACTGTTAATAATGTATAGTTTTTTACTTTGTACTTCTTTGGTCTGGTTAGTTCAATTTTCCAGTTCTATTAGAAATCTCAATTACTGATGACTGTACTAAATTATCTTTAAATCTTCTTTTGGATAAACTAAGAGAACGGTAAACATTAAGAATGCATGTAGATTGACCAGATGGTTTAAGGGAAATGTAACTATATGTAACTATCTTCATGTCTCTCATTTGCTGTACTTTGTATAATGTATACTATAAAAAGAATAATTTAATATATATCTAATGCATTTCATCTAAAATGCTGTATAAGTTTATTCAGTATCTCTGAAGTTCTGTTCTCTTCAAAAGATTTTGCATTTAAACCAACAACAAAAAAAATAATAATAATAAAAAATCTCATTCAGTGTCATTTAATCTATAATGGTATGGTATCTGGCAATCATCTTTGCCTTGACTGGTAACCAGTGGGCTACCACAGGAAGTCAAAGTAAAAACAACAATACAATTATTAGAATGCACAGAGACTTTTTTTTTTTCTTTTTCTTTTTTTTTTTTTTAATTTTTTTAACAGTAGATTGTAATTCTGAGTTATGCTCTACCCTGCTTATTTGATATCCAGACTCTTGTATGACCACTTCTTATAGAACAACTTTGCCTTATTTTGTGTTTTGTCTGACTGATTGAAGAGTTCTTTAGAAGAGTACTATGTTAGTAGATAATATTAAACAATAAACATTATTGAACTGAGATAGGGAGATGCAGCTTAACCTTAAAATAAATAAATAAATAAATAAATTTTAAAAAAATAAAATGAATTGTCTATTTTTCACTCTCCACAGTCTCTTTATTTGGTTCTGTTGCACTTACAAGTTTTCTGAGAAACAAGTAAGATTTATCAGCCACACAGAAGCATCAAGGAAACCACATTCCAGAGGAAACCAGTTGCACTGGTAATTAATCATGTGGCTGAAACACATCTGAATCATAGATAAACAGATTATATTTACAGTGCTGGGAGTCAATACAGGTGGAATGGTTAAAAAATGTGTAGGTACTTTGGTCTTCAGATGAGCAGTTCTTAGAGTATATCACATAGATGCTGAGTATATGTATCTATATTTAAGCTTAGTGGAAAAAGTAAAATCCATCTCTTAAACTAGAAACATGATATATATGTGTGTTTTATTTAAATATAATTTTTCATGAAGTTTTTCTTAAGCATTTTATTATTTTAAAGATTGTTTTACTCTATAATCCCTCTTTAAGGATATTTTTTAGAGGAGAGGACAGAGAAAGACATGTGTTATTCATTGTTATATGACTAATAGCAGCAATTAACTAGGAGGAAAAAAGGTAGTGATTACCAGTTCCTAATCAGAGGTTAGCTGGTCTGTACTGGGCTCTTTTGAGAAACTTTGCCAAGAGATGCTGCAACATGAATTATTCATTTTATCAGCTCGATTAATTCTATCACAACAGTAATACATCCCTAGGGACTGAGACTCAATTCTCTTTCTGTCTACCGGCATCACAAGGAAATCTAACGTACAGACTGAAAATGGACCTACCATTTCTCACATTTTGTTTGCCACATTCAGAAGTGCACTTTATTTATATATGAAGATTAAATATGCACTTATTTATCACAGGCAAGGATAAAATTATTAATATGAGTTCCGAAAACTAGGAGTTTACAAGGGAAAAAAAAAATCCAGAATTCTAAAATCACAATCAACTCTTCAGTTATACAACAAAAATGATAGAATAACAGGTAGTTTTACTGCATAACTGAAGAGATGGTTGTGCTTTTGTGTCACAGAGATACTTCTGGATGAAAGTGTGATAATGAATAAAGACAGTATATCAGATGAGAAGCCTCCAAGAAATATAACCACATAGGTGTTTCTACATCTTACATTAGTAATGAAATACATCCCTTTTATCTACATGTAATTAAGAAAAGGGAAAAAATAAATAAAGGTATATTCATATTCAAGAGCACCTGCAGTTTGCAAGGGAGGAAGACACCTACTTTAGTGATCTGAAAAAAGTTAATAATATCATAACAATGATGAATCATCATTTATATAAAGTTCTAAAGGAAGAAAATCCTTACTAAAATGGCTCTGGAGATCAGACAGTGTGAAATGAAAGAAAATGGCATTGATGAGGCTGGAGGTGAGAAAGTTAAGTTTAAGTTAAGTTAAGGTTAATCAGTTAAGGTGTGGATATTTTTAGGATTTTAACAAGAATATTCTATGACTCAGCTACTTTTCTGCTGAGCCACCCCTTATGGATAAATAGGCTAAGTTAATTTTTGGACACTCGAAGCAACCACAGGCAACCTGGTGTAAAGAAGCAGTAAAACAATTAAGTATGAAATCTGCAGCAGAGTGCAGAGCAATATGGGCAGAGGGTGACATGGTGTCAACTTCATCACACATTCTCCACTGTGGATTTCATGCTCAGGTCACCGGTAACCACCTTGATCCCTTCACATGGAGCACAGTGGGTGAATACTGCTGCTTGCCCCACAACAGAGACAGTCCCTTTTTGTGTCTGCTTGGGCAGGTATACCAGCTAAACAAAACAAACCACTGATAATTTAGGTTTATTTATGTTTTATATCAGTGCTATTTCTCTACCCATTTAAAACATGTCTCCCTTCATGAGACAAATCTAGCAATGCAGACTCTAGGTAAAAGTTGGTATAGTAACAGTATGGCTTAAAAATTATGAATTATTATTTTTGTATAAGTATGAAAAACACTGAACATGTTGAAAAATTCAGTGTTACAAACCAATAGAACATTGGGAAATCTCTCTTCTACAATTGTACACATACAAATACTGAAAACAATCAAGGACAATTATTAATAGAACATTTTCTGATTAATAACTCAGTTACCCATCAAACACATTTTTTCACAGTACTTTATGCCAACCCTCACATTTAGTACATGAACATGAGTTTAAGAATATAAATTTAACACATTGATTTGATCACAAATATGTCCTGGAAAAGAGCGCTGTACTAGGTGCCCAGGTGCTGGCAGTGGCCGCTGGTTGTGTGGCCGCTGCGTGAGGCAATGCCGGGGCTGCCCCGTGCCTGCCTCACCTGGCTCCAACAACCCCACCGCAGGGCATGGCTGGGCCCCACAGCCAAGACGGTGGTGCCTCACATCAGAGGCAGCCTGGTGCTGCATGGCAGAGCAGATGTTCACACTGCCACCTGTGGAGGACCCCATCCTGAAGGACTGCAGCCCATGGCTCTTTGCTGGAGTAGGGGAAAAGTGTGAGGAAGGAGGAGTAATAGGGAGGAGCTGTCATAGACAGACCACAGCCCCCATTCCCTATCTTCCTGCACTTCTTAGGTAGGAAAAGGTTGAAGAATCAGAAATGAGCAAGTGAAGTAGAGCCTGGGAAAAGCAGGGAGGTAAGCTGTTGCTTTAGTGTTTGCCTTCTTGATTCCCATGGGTGGTGGGAGGATGAAGGGAGGGACTTGATTAGTTTCACTGCCAGCCAGGGTTAACCCACCCAAGCATGCAGCTCTTTCCTTTGAACACAGAAAGTCAAACATTTTTATTTTTAAGAATGTGAAATACACCTGTGTTGAAAAGAGAAGCTCACAATTAGGATGAAAATATGACAAAGTACAGCATTATCTGCATCAAAGTGCAGACAAAGATAAAGCCTTTGTTCCTCCGAGTTTCTCCTCATTGTTACATTGATATGTTACCTCAAATATCTTGTCTCCTTTTGCAATCTTGGTTGAGACAAATGATTCTGCCTTACCGAATTGTATTGCCTGCTTTCTAATGTACCTGTACTTGAGTAAGTACATACATATTTACATTATAAAAAGGGCCTTAGATCTTATATAAATTTTGTCACTCACTATCCCCATTGAAAGAACTCCTGATGTTATTAATAAGAATGCTCTTTCATTATATAGGTAGAGGCAGGGAAGGAAATAAATTTTGCTTCTGTCCTGCAGTGGTCACCCTCCCTAGCTATTGTCTGGACTGATCCTGGATACATCTTACATAACATGCCAACAAGGCATGGGAGCACATTCAGGTGCACACTGAAACAACCTCGTATATAGGAATTGTTATTATATTCACCATGTTCCTAACATCACTATTAGTTGTCCCTCACAGCGTACTCTGCAGCCCTCTCCCCACCAACACCCCCCCTCCCTGCTTTGCCATGAGATGTGCAGAAGACAATCTTTAAAGGAATGCACACACATCTTCCTGGAGAGCTGCACAAGCAATGGGAGGTACAGGGAAAGGAAGGAAGAACACAGCCAGAAAACCTCTGACAAGACACAAGCCCTGACTGGGACTACACTTTGTACAGTAAATTTATCATGAAGGACAGGTGAATGTCCTTCCCTTTGCCTATCTCAAAACACTGTCATGCCGAGGGAAATGGACTGTTCAGCCATTTCAATACTGGGGCCTCACATGCACCAAAAGGGAAATTTAGATGCTGAAACTTTATCAACTAAATTCAGGACTTCAAGAGAGTTATGAAAAGTTGGTAATGCTAAGAATCCAAATTTGGAATTCAAATACATAGATTCTTCCCAAATTCTACCTAAGGCACAGGATAGAATGATGGTAGTCAAGCAAAATGTAGAACTGGTGACAGTTTTTCCTCATTTGTGTTAAGGAAGGATCTGTAATGTTTAATTTTCCTTATAAACCGTTGATTTCCCTAAGTTTAAATATCTTGTCCTCTTGGGTAGTATTCTTCCAAGGGGAAATCACTTAGAACAGATCTCTCTGAAGTCCCTCTGAGAATCTGAGTCACGGCTATCTTCTGTAAATTTGGCACAATTGATCCTAGAGATAATGGCCAGAGTAGGCCAATGTTAGGGAGTTTTTCTCCAAGCTTAGCTGCACTCCTGCAGTGATAACAGGAAAGAGGGGAGGGAAAAGTGAAATGAAGAATTCAGTGGGATATCATCATGATACTACTTCTGTGGAAAATATATATATATATATATATATAAATAAAAATAAAATAAAAAATCTCTCCTGCCTCTTAGGTCTTCAGGTCTTTCTATCCCCAAGTTAGATGAGCTATATAATTCAAAAATATGGTAGTACATACGGTTAATTCTCAAAACTGCTGAGAATTATAAGTGTAAAAAGTACAGAACCGTAGTCATAAAATCCAAGTAAAATGAAGCGTTTCCTAGATCTAGTAACTTATCTAAATATAATTCATTCAGTATAGTTCATCAACTTTAACTATATCTACTTATTCACATTATGAAGGTCAAATACAAGAATGGATTTGAACTCCAGGCACTCATATTTCTCTCTACCAATCCCATATATCAATGCTTCATATAGTGAACAGAAATAAACACTTCACTAACTTGATAGTCTGTGAAAGAGACAGGTTGGAAAAGATGCAGATAATTAGTGACACACCATATAGGAGAGACATAGGAAAAGGTCAAGAAATAACACAATAAGAAAGACTCACACATCCATTTAACACAAGAGTTCTCTCTAGGTTATCATGGCTGCATTGTTTTATTAGTATTATGAAGTGAAGAAATATTATGATGTGCAAAAGCAAAGCATAGGGAGTTTCACTGTCTTTCTTTTCACTGTCTGCAATTTCATTTCAAAGGCTTAAATCTAGAAGGGGAAGGTTTTTTGTTTGCTTTTGCTTGTTTGTTTTTTATATTCTTCAAACATCAGGCATCTCAGCATAGCATCAACATACAGTGGAACAGAGGTCTGATATTTTAGGTGAGCCCTGGAGGATGATCCTCATCACTTTTTTTGTAATGGCAATTTTGGTAGAATTGTTGACAGAACAGTATTTTTAATGGTACTGCTGGATTCTGAAATTATGCTCAGCAGGCTGGGTGATCCTGCAGAGATTTCAAACACAATATTGCAAATTGTGCAATAAAGCATGTTACTTTAATCCCTGCATTAGGGACAGACAGTCTTTTCAGATAAACTAAGAACCATTTCAGACTTTCTCCCAGCTAAATGTACAAGGTCATCCTAAGCCTGTTTTCTAGATTTAGAAAAATTTGTCTTGGAGGCCATCAGCAAATTTAACAGACACAATTCAAACTCTTGCATAATGTGCTTGTGGTCCAAAAATAGCTGAGGAAAAGACTCATTCAGTAAGTTCTGACCTTGATCTTGATGTTTTTGTATAAACTTAAGTCAGGCATATGGATGAATGTCTGGACTAAAATATCATTATTAATAAAGTTAGCAAGTATTGAAATAAAGGGTTCAGTACTACCGTTAGTAGGGATGGTTATTGATTATGTTATTTTGTGCACTGTTTATTAAAACTCTTAGAAATGCATTTTTTGAAATGTCAAAATAGGAAACACTGAGTTTTTCAATTCCCTGATTAAAATTTTGTTGCTTTCTTATAACCATATTACTTGGCATAGGAGACCCATAAGCCCTTGGAAATAAGCATGTAAAGCCCTTGGAAATAAGCATGTAAATAATCATGAGAGTCAGCATGTTATTTTTTCACTAGTGAAGTAATAATATTTATCCTTGTAAGCCATTCATAAATTGGATTTGAAATGTTTGTAAAAGAATATAATAGGGGGGTTGATTTATTAGATTATTACGTATTATTTATTAGATATTTCATCATCAAGTTCAGTTGTTCGTGAAATTAGGCTGTCCTTTTCATGATTTTGCCAAGTTAATAGATGATATTTTAACTCTGGTGGTGCTGCAATATAAAGTACATAAAAGGGCAACTTTAAATTAGCAAAATAATTTCTTTGAACAATATTGTGGAAAATCTCTTTTTGGTATAGTTTACAAATATGTATACTAGATGTTTTAGGGCCAGAAATGACACACTGTGTTTTTGCTTTGTTTTCTTTTTTAAAGAAGAGCTGTTCCCCTCTGCATGACGATTCTAACAACTGGAATTTCTTTTTGTTCTTGCCAAGGTAAGGAAGTTGTGAAGATAGTGCTACTGCTGCCATTTTCTTTATAAGCATGCATGTTTAAACCATTTAACAAATGTGATGTGTAAAAAAAAATTGTTATACTTGTGTCTAATTTTTGCAGAGCAGTTATACACTATTCTTCATCATAGTATCACTGAGACTAATCTCAGTAAAAGATGGGAAATTCTGCACAATAAATTAAGAAGATGGAAGGGTATTTTTGTTTGTTTGTTTGTTTGTTTGTTTTTCTATGCAAATATATATATATATTTTCCCATATTTTATAATAATATAGAGTAATAATGGAATGGTATCATTACAGAAGATTTTTACAGAATGCTCCTGAGGAGTACAGGAGGTGCTATGTCACAAAGTGCACCAGAGCTTATGCTATTTATATACTCTTGTTATTTCTGCAGTCTTTTAAAAAGTGACTAATGAGTTCTGATATAGTGGGGCTTTACAATTTCCACAGCACAAAGCAGTGCACTGCACACTTCTGTGTCTCTCTTCATAGGCCTTCGAATGCATTGCCAACACAATGGCAGTCTGCGGAAGGAAAGCAGTGCCTTATACATAACACTTGCCAGGAGCTTTCTGACAAAACTGATACTGTGAATGCATCTTAGGGATGATGAACTTTCACCAAGGAATAGGTACAGTGCTTACTTCCTGAGTGGCAACTGAGGATTTATGGCTTCCAGTGAGTCAAGGCTGGAACAATCAATGGAAATACTTTTTATTCTAGGTTTGCTTATGTGACTTTTTTAGAATATGAGCTATATTCAAGATTTCAAAATCTACAGGCTTACAGTCACAAATATCAAATCACTGTACATGGGTGAACAATCTGAAAAGTCTATTTTAAGGCATCACTATTAAAGATTGATGGGGATTTTGATTTGTTTTCCTATTTTGTCTGTAAACACGAGTGGATGAGGAGGAATATCACCTCATTTTAAGAAGAAACATATAATATCTGCATCTTTATTTAGACTGCCTTTATAGTCAGTGGGAGGAGAATAGTCTCTGCTGTAATTCCATAAATTTCATCCTCAAACAGGTAACAGAAGACAGATGAATTGTATGCAAAATACGCCTAAATCTCTCCACTGACCATTCAAGAATCTAGGTGAACAATCCATAATGTCATTGTGAACATTTAGAGAAAGATGAATTAAATCTCCATTTTATGTGTCAAATTTTACAAGAAAAATAAATCATCTTTTTTATGAAAAGTATGGTTGACCCATTCTCTTATGCATGAACTACATAAGCTGTATGTGCAAACCTACATTTTTTTTTAGTATTTATTTTTATAACTTGGGTCTAAGTGTTTTTCCTTGAAACCTCTTATATAATGGAAAGTTTTAATATTCAGGTTTTATTCTATCCAGTTCTGTAGTTGTTGGAAGCTTGGAACATCTCACAAATGTCAAGAAAGAAATATGTGAATTACTTCAAAGGGAATACAGAGCATGATTCCATGCATTCAGAGAATGCTTCATTTCTATGACAACAAAAATGAAAACCAAACAAGGGCATTCCAGACACTCCTCAAATTCTACTCACAGCTGAGTTCAGATGAGTTAAGCTAAGTTTTTAGCTTAATTTTGTGATTCTTATCAGAGATTACACCGAGACTACTTCCTGTTCCAGGAAGTTCTAATGTTGCCAGATCTCCTCCAGTCTAGTCTAGCTGGTGTACCATCTCACAGCAAAACAGTTGCAGAGCAAGCCATAACTGCAGCTGAAAAGAACAGAGAAGGCTGTCCATATAAATATGGAAGAAGTGTCCCAGCCTAGCACAATTATGAGCATAGCCCCTTATTCATGTTGTTAGAGAGGGAAACGAACTGTCTGTACTTACTAAAAGTGAATAATGAAAAACAGAAGCATGAGATCATTCATAGAAAAGTACTAGGATTCAGTTAAGTAGAATTCAAAATAGGGATAGAACATAAAAAATGAGGTGGGGTATATTAATAAGTTATTAATAAAACAAAATAGGTCTCAGTATAAATATGTAGAATAACAAACTTCATAGTCTGCAGCTGTTAGAGAAATTAGACCAGGACAAAATGACAGTACGGCCAGATGAAAATTCTTGTCTCTGTAGTTACTTCCCTGCACAAATAATGTCAAAGTTTTCACTTGTGGCCTTCCATCAATTTCCTGGAAGACCTGTCTTTGAAGACTATACTTTTGGAAATGACATAGCATGCAACTGTAGTATTTTGCTGACACCAAGATGTCAGTCTTGGAAATAACACTTTTTCAAAGCTTTGATTCCAGAGTGAGACAGTGACAAAGCACTCCTCGAGATTTCAAGAGTTAATACACATGGGTTAAGAGAATGTTTAGCACACAGGAAGTGACATTAAATCATCTTAATACTATTCTCACTTAGTGCAGTTTTAGCAGAGTAACAACTTACAAATAACTCTTGTACACATACATCATTAATTCAGAGTTCAAGAACTACATGAAATAAGTTTTGTGACCTCGATCCAATTGCCAGAAACCAAGTATCTACATCAATAAAACCATGGCCTAATTAACACACTATCAGACAATATCAGCAGAGTTGCCGAGTACTGAATGGGCAAAGAGACGGACCTATTCTCTCTCTCTTTAGAAATGTGTCTCTGAACCAGGCGTATTACTGGGAAAAGAAATTTTACAGCTGTTTCTCATGCTGAACCTAGTTTTTGGACTACGCAGAAGAATGAAGTCTTCAGGGATATATATCAAGCCTTTTTTTCTGGGAAATGAGATCTTTACAAATAATTAAGCATATCACTTACTGAGTCCAATTTTAAATGGGGTTATTATCACAATAAGCAAAATAGCATATTTTTGCTCCAGAATTCCCACATCACTTTCAGAAGGAAAGATCTGCTTCTTGCATATTCATTTTGTTTTTCTTAATACAAATATAAATTATCTTCTGTCTTTCAAATTTTATTCCACTTATATGTAAACTATGCCAACATAAATACAGTAGATTATGGCACTTAATGACATCTTTGGCCACACTGTTTGCTTATGAAATTATAAACATTTCCTGGTCCAAATTAGCAATAGCAGAAACTTTTTCAAGCACACACTTAATATTGAATAATTTAAAATATATATATATATATCATTAGGATGTAACATCTTATCCATAAATGTACTTATTATTTGCTCCTTTACAGCACCCTGAAAAAAGGGTGTTTAAAAGGAATTATCATATCTCAAGTACTTAGAATTGTTTGGACCATAGGATTCTGTGAGCAGGCAGGCAGATTGTTTCTAATTTACCGAACAGTAACAGCAGAGCAATACATGAGGGCTTTCAATAGTACTAAGCATGAATAGCCTCACCTGAATCCTCCTTCCACACCAGTAAATCTAGGAACAATATTTAAGCTCAGCCCAGGGCCCTCAGTTTCTCACTGAGCAATGCTAGAGTGCAGGTGTCCAGCTCAAGTCACAGCTGTGACCAGGCCTGGTCACTGAGGCCCTTGACCTGCACACTGGCTCCCTACCTTGACCTTGGCCCTGCCTTGTAACTTTGCATCCTTCCGTCTATCACTGGACCCAGTCCTAAACCTGACCCACAGATTGACTTACTGCCTTGACCTCAGACCTGCATCATCACCATGATACTGCCTTCCAATCTGGACTTTGGCTGGATCTGGCCACCAACCCTGGGTTTGCTCAGGTACAGTGGGACTGGCTCTGGCTTGTGAAATCTTTGCTCTGTGAGCCTGGAGACCCCCCTTTTGCATCTTGAACCTATGGGACCCAGGGAGCCTTTGGCCTTTGTTATGTCCTGACATTAGGACTGAACCTGTATAATTAGACAGCTGGTGCTGAAGTCCTGACAACCTCCTGCATTGGAGGGTGGTGAGAGGTGGGGACAGGGAATCATGCTATTTCTTCTGTACAGGTGACAGTAACATGTGACTACCCAATACACACTTCCTTTAAAACTATTTACACAGTCCCAGGCCCTATTTTCTACTCCTGATCCTGTACTTGGCTTGTTTTTACTTCTGCTTTTCAAACAGTGATACCAGAGACCCACTTAACACAATCTCTCTTTCCTGTTTCTGTTTCAGTGTCAGAAATTGGGTATATGAATGCCTAATAAGCAGGAATGAATGAGCCTATAGCTACATCCCTGTGTTCATGAAAGCAATCCGTGACCCGGCAAAAGTGCTGAATTGTTGAATAGAAGCAGAATATGTTCTTATTGACAGTAGCAAATCGCACTCATTTATAACTTGTTCATAAGGACTGATCTATTTTTTTTTAACATAGTGCACAGGAGTCCCTTATGTCTCCAGTTGTTCTACAGACAGTATCTCCTGCAATCCATGTACCCCAAATAATTTTATTTAAAGATATAAGAGATCATAGCAATATTCATCACCCCTTTGTAGACAACTAGAGAAATGCCTTCATTCTACCTGAAACTCTAACAACTCTCACCCACCCTGAAAAATATTTATAAAAATCAGTACATTTATTCTGTTTGATATAACAGGCAGAGAGGTACTGAAGGCTACAGATGTTGGCTGTGTCAGGGAGCAGATAAAGGAGAAGCTCAGTGGCTAAAATGTTCCCTTGCAGAGGTGATTTCCCTTGGACAAAGATTCTGGCTTTGACACATGACAGTATGAATGCATGGACAAGATAGGTTGGCAAGAAAATGGTTTGATGATCAGGCTCAGAGGGGAGGGGTTAATAAGTTATTATTCTATCTAGATGCCAGTAAGAAGTCTATCCTGGAATCCATCCTGTTTTATACCTGTATCAATGATCTGGAGGAGGTGACAGTGTGAACTCTAATCAGTTTTGCAAACAACATCAAATTAAGGGGTGCCTGTCAACATGCTCAAGGGCAGAACTTCTATACAGAGGATCTACACAGGCTGGAGGAATGTGCTAACAGGAACCCCATGAAATTCACTACAGAAAAATGGGAGGAGTTGGCCCTGGGAAGGAGTACTCTTGGCAACGGTGCAGCCTGGTAACTGGCTGACTGGGGAGTAGCTATGTTAGAAAGGCTCTGGGGCTGGTAGAAAACTGAGCATGAGCCAGCAGTCCACCCTGGCAGCAGAGATGGCCAGCAGCATCCTGGACCATATGAACAGAGTCAGAGATGGTAGATTGATGGAAGCAATTATTCCTCTGTATTCATCACTCATTAGCTCTTATCTAGAAACTGTATCCAGTTTGGACCACCCAGTACAACAAAAGCATCTGTAAACTGGAACAAGTTTATAGGGGAAGGAGTACTAAGCTAGTAAAGGCTGGAGTGCTTCCAAGGAGAGGCTCAGGGAGCAGGGTTTGTTCAGCTTGGAGAAGAAACCTGTGAGGACAGGGGAACAAAAACAACAGGTATAAACTGAAACAAGTGGCCTCAGACTGTCTAAATAAAACATTTTACACACAGGGAAGTGAAGCATGGGAGCAGGTTGCCCAGCGAGTTTATACAGGTGCCATCCTGGAGGTTTCCAAGATCTGCCTGGAGAAAGCTGCAAGCAGTCTGGTCTGCCCCCAGAGCTGGGCCTTGTTTGGGAGGGAGGTTGGACTATAGACCTCCCAAAGGTACCTTTCCACCTGAATAGCTCCGTGATGCTATGATTCTGAGGTGGGGGTGACTGTATCATTCACTTCAGAAGTGTACTACAAGCAATCCCAAGAAAGGGAGAAGCAAACCATACAGGTTATCAAATTCTTGACTTTCTACCTGCTAATCATGTCTCCTTCTAAGATGGAAAGCTTCTGGTATGAGGAAATAAAAGTGATGCAGAGACATGAGCTACTCTTAGCTGCTAATTCTGCTAAGTAAAATTATGCATTTCAGTAGTTCTGCAGGATTTCTGTTAGTTGCTCTGTTACACCCAAAATCAAACGGAAACATCCTATATCCACAGAGCAAAGAGTATGTTAGTAACACTGTAACACTAATAGCCTAAAGCAAAACAGAAAATCCATGTTAATAAAATACTAAAATTGTTATCTGAGTAAATGTTTCTATTATCTACCCCATTTTTCTGGGGTTGTGCTCACACTTTCAAGGTTCCAGTTTGTCCCAAGATTGTCAGTTTTCAGTCTTCTTCAAGAAGACTGAGGGTGTTTGTGGTTAGTTATCAGTATTCTGAGGTCTTCACTGGAGGAGTATGATGGTATGGTGATTCTTCCTCCTTCTGTGATGGAGTCCCCTTGGCTTTCTGTTCATGCACTTCCCCATCCCAGCCTGCTGCCCTCCCCACAGTCCCTCCTCCCCAGTGCCCTCAGGGCTGTGTGCCCCACAGGGAGTGCCTGGGGCACCCACAGAGCTGAAGCTCAGCCAGGGTGGGTGATGGGCATTGGGCCATGGGGTGCCGGGGAAACCCAGCTCAGGCCTGCTTAGGCCCAGGGCAGCATGGTCACCCCTGGGTCCTGGCACGGCCTTGAACTTACCCCCAGCAGTCGCAATAGCATAGGTACTGGGCTCACATCTGCTCTATGCAGAAAACAGTATGAGGTACAGGCCTTGACATTGTATGTATCTGATAATAAATAAGGTACCTGAAAACTACTTAAAACTTGAGTACTAAAATGAATACCTTCATCTCTTCATGTGATTTCTTGAGTTATGTTCACCTGTCAGTAATATGAAGAACAGACTTTGGTCCAATGAAGATGAAAGACTGAGGAGAGAATAAATACACTGTCAGGTGAATTTGCTAATAATTGTCTGTTTTAATTATATGGAAACATAAAGCGGAGATATTGTTTGAAGTATCATGGGGAACAATGAAAATGGTTAGGTCTTTATGAGTCAGATTTCAGAACCTTTTCTCTAAAGCAGAGATGAATAAGGTGGAGAATATTATTGAGAGTTTTTTGGGACATAGATTATATATGAACTGAGGTTGTGAATATACTCACCTGAAAATTGTTCAAAGTCGTATGTACCAGGGAGGTGTAAGGGTGACAATATTTCTGTCTGTAGACCATGGATCTTTCTTATTACATAGTGACCGCAATGCTGACCTGAAGGAATTCTTTCTTCTGCTGGAGGCTATTAAAACTCCATGATAGATTAGTCATAAACTTTAAGAGAGCAGAGGTGGGGATCATGCCCATTCTGATAAATTAAGTGTGGGTTTGTGATCTAGACTGTTTCCTCAGTGGATGATTGAACACAGAATCAAGGAAGATATTAAAGTTCGTGTTTTACCCTCTGAGACACACTGCTCCTTCATGTTTTCTTTTATTTTCCCAATACTCTGTTCATCAGTTGCTATTTTGCAAAATTCAGGCATGGGTGAACATTTTGAACTATGTTGCATTAATTAAATTTCAACTTCTGAAGTATTAACTAATCAAGCACCTTTGTGAGTCACTGATTCTTATCTGAAGGCTAATTTGATTTTCAGCATCAGATTTTTATCTAATTGCAGTTCTTTGGCAATGCATAAGAAGCAAACCTGCAGAATAAAATATACAAAAAAAAAAAGTCATTTAAAATTAATTCCTGATAGGTTTTAGTGCAACATTTTAATTTTTTTATTTATTTTTTTTAATAATGTGATAGGAATCTTGTCAAAGGCAGGCCAATGAAGCATTTCCTTTCATTGTTATGGTTTATGAAAATAGCTCTATTAATAGATGAACTCTTTCCAGGAAAAGTAGCATTAAAACAACCTAATTCTGAAGAGAAATATATTTGATATGTGTGAGGATGACACAGACTGGAATGTTTTCAGAGGAAACTTTATACTGTGTCAAATAAAGTTGATCTGAGACTATATTCACAGTAATTTTGAATTAATTTGAATAAACAAAAGTTAGACATATTTTTCTTAAAAAAAAAATAAATCTGGGCCACCTATATTAATTAGTATACCATTATATTTGGAGACCTTTTAAAATGTGTATCTTTGACCTATAGACAAGAATGACTTCACTATAGATAGTACCACCCTTGGGCATATATTTGAGCACATTAAATCCGAAATCATTTGTTCAAGTTTTCCCCTATATTTCCTCAAGTAGGGTCCACAGTGTCCCAGCCTTCCTTCCGTTGGGTAAGCTTGAATCAGGACCAAGGTATCATTCATAGACTGTTGTTGCCACTAACCTTCTTTTATCAACACTTCAAGTACACTTGTAGATGTGCAGTTTCAGCAGAGAAGTAGCTCTTTCTGGCTCTTCAGCAAAGATTTGGGGGTAAGGGTTCACTTTCAAAATTTGCCACAGTTTTCAAGCTGAATTTGAGTAGGTTACTACTTCATTCTATTTCAATTTTCCTATATGAAAACAGGAGGAGAAAAAAGATTTGCACTTTCTGAAGTCCTTTAAAATGTATAAATGCTGAATCTCTAAAGACTAGGTATTACTTACTACTGGTTTAACCCAGCAGGCAGCTAAGCACAACAGCCATTTGCTCACTCCACCCCCTCCCCATAGTGGGATGGGGGTGAGAATCAGAAAGAAAAAAAATAAAAACTTGTGGCTTGAGATAAAGAGAGTTGAATAGGATAGAAACACAAGGGAAAATAATAAGTATTTATACATAAAAATATTATATAAAAATAATTTAAATAATATGTACAAAACAACAGATGCACAGTTAAATTGCTCACCATCTGACAAATGATGCCCAGCCAGTCCCCATGCAACAGTACTCTTCTGACCAAACCAGCTTTTATTGTTCAACATGACATCACATGGTATGGGACATCCCTTTGGCCCATTTGTGTCAGTTGTCCTGGCTGTGTCCCCTCCCAGCTCCTGCTGCACTCCCATTCTCCTGCTCACTGATAGGGCAGAATGAGAAACTGAGAAGTCCTTGGCTTAGTGTAAGCACTGTTCTGCAACAACTAAAACATCAATGTGTTATCAGCATTATTTTTCTCCTAAATCCAAAACATGGCACGTACCAGCCACTAGGAAGAAAATTAACTCTCTCTCAGCTGAAACTAGGACAGTTTGCCATTCATTTATTGCAAGGAATGTTATTTAATTTGCATATAAATCTATCTCCGTAATAGCAGAATTTATTTTCACTCACCTGAGGGTTTGAAATGAGATGCAGTAGAACCAAATTAATTTAATCTTTTTACCAAACTGGCTGCCTTCAATAATTGTTGTTTCTTTCTCAGGAAAAAAAAAAAAAAAAAAAAAAACGCAAAATTATACTTCATATATAAAGAACACTTGAATTCAGCTTGAATAAACATCAGATATTTGAAACATTTCCATGTATGATGAAGCTCATCAGCTAAATGTCAGAGGTTTGAGCATTAAATATACATTAACAGGTATACACTTAATGTGTATATATACATTTAATATAAGCCAAATCCAATAGTCTGTCCTCATAATCAAAGTTCTCTAACATAATGTAGTGCCTAATGCCTTGGTTTTACGTGCTTAAGAAAGAATTGGAATATGATCTGAGGAGATAATCATGATAAGTCCAAACTTGAGAGTATACAAGAAGGAGGTTATAAAGGCAGGAAATAGGTGTATAATTAATTATTAATCAAAATGATAACATGAAGGGAAAAGAAACATACCTTGATTAATCAACTTTTCATCTCATCCAGTTGCTAAAAATACGAGAAACAACAGACCACATGCAAAACTACTGTGATTTTGCAGCTAAAGGAAGGACTCGGACATACTTTTCACTACATACTTTGCTTACTTGTTATTTTTAATCAATGAGTAGTTTATGTGCAGTTTAAGTAACTATGCATAAAAGAAATCTAGCTAGCTACCTGGTTAATTATAGTGTTTAGGGAGAAAGACTTATAGAAGATTATCCTCTAGCCTATAACTCCATATTACTAGTATTTCATTCCCATTTTATTTTATATTATATAATATATATTTTATTTGAGTAGAAAGCTTTATAATCAGATTGAAACTGCTGAAAGAAAAATAAAAATAATATATAGCGGCCTCTTAGCCACAGTGAAAAAAAAAAAAATCACTTTACATGCATGAAAAAAGATATTGCAACTTCAATCTTTATTTTTTCCATGTGGTGTGAAATTAAATTAAATGTGTTTTTTTGTTGTTGTTTTTTTTTTTTTTTTTGTACTTTTGCTTAACAATTGCTTGGAGTGATCCACACAAACAGCTTTGGTATAGAAAATAAAAGCTTGAGATCCCCACTTCAAAGCTTAGATAAAACATTTGTTATAGAGATGCCCTGTTTTGTGATTTTTACCTGGACCTATTTATCTTTCTTTTTTTACCACTCTTTCCAAAGCAGAAGTTTCAACAGGAATTACAAAAAACTTCAATTCTTTGTGAAAGAAAATGTGCCCTTTAATCTGTATTAGACACATACTATTTTGTAGATGACAAGTTAATGTATTTTTACAGTGGAATACTTGCTAGTTCTGAATTCATTTAAGCTATTTTTCTTACCAAATTATTTAGTTTCATTTCCAGAAGGTTGAAGAGTAATTTTCAGGAGCTGTAGCTAAGCTTCAAATTTTTGTCAGTGAATCAATAGAGTTGTAGTTGCATAATTTTGAATGTGTTGCCTTTCCTTTTCAAAGGTTATACTACCACAGCATGCATTTCCTGCTAAAATAATAATAAAAACACTTAATTTACAGTTTTCAGATAACTTAAGTTGTAAGTTGTGTTTCAAATATCAAAATGAAATATCATTCCACTCTTTAATGCAATATCTGCAAGATCAATATAGCATGATTGATTTGATACAGTGACTTATCACAGTGAGTCACTGGCATTAGTAAGGATGAAAACAAATACAAGACATTGACAGTATACATACTCATTTTGAAGAATAGATATTTTGAAAAATTAAGAAAAAATAATGATGAAGTTAGAAACTTTCAAGATAATTTAAAATAACAACTACAACAGAAAAGTGATTCAGATTTTGTAGACTTCCTAGACACACACACATGTGTTAAAAATGGTCTAATAATGAAGAGTTCTTAGAATATCATGTACTATTATATAAACAGCATCTGCTACCAAATCTACTACTGGGACAGCACCCCCATGTTAAATTGTTGCTAATAGATTTTAACAATACTTAAACACTATTTATTACTCAGAAGTTCAATATCATAAAAAGAAAAGGTAAGAAGGATATTTTTACTTCAATTTGTTACTACTGCTACGTATGTATGTATGTATGTACGTACGTATGAATATATTGCCAAACCCAGATTAAAAGTAAAAAATGTTTAGAAGCCATGGAATAATTTGAAGTATTTCATTATATTCAAAGTCAGCATTTCTTTTTTTTTTTTTTCTTTTCCCCTAAATATAGGTTGACTGCAGTACTTTTTTAAAAGATTAAGCAATTGGATAAGGTTTTTCCCAACTGCCCATTTTCAATTTTCAGAATCACAAATTTAGACTTTTTGCTACAACCCATTAATATTCTCTGTCCTGGTTTTGTCTGGGATAGAGTTAGTTTTCTTCCCAGTGGCTGGTATTATGCGGTGTTTTGGGTTTAGGGTAAGAATAATTCTGACAACACACTGATGTTTTAGTTGTTGCAGAGCAGTGTTTACATAGAGCCAAGGATTTCTCAGCTTCTCATGCTGCCCTGCCAGCGAAGAAGCTGGGGGAAGTGTATTGGACAGCTGACCCAAATGGGCCAAAGGCCCATTCCATACCACAGAGCATCAAGCTGAAGAATAAAACTGGAAGAATTGGCTGGGGGTGGGCTTCCACTGCTCAGGGATGGGATCAACATCAATCATCAGGTGGTGAGAAATTACATTGTGTATCCCTTGTTTTGTATCATCATCACCTTCATTTTCATCATTCCTTTTCTGTCCTATTAAACTGCATTTATCTCAACCCACAAGTTTTTTTTTTTTTTTTTTTTTTTTTTTTTTTTTTCTGATTCTCTCCCACATCCCATTGAGGAGGAGTGAGCTGTGTGGTGTTTAGCTGCCTACCAGGTTAAACCACAACATTCTCCTATATTCTCCTATGAATGAGTATATATACATACAAAGCCCTATATTTAAATAGATTTTTATGTATATAAAACAGTTTTCCACTCATTTGTCAACTCAGATTAGAGGTTATAAACCTTCTTAAAAAGACTTTTTTTTTTTTTCATAAATAAATTCACTTACGTGGTCTAGGCTTAACATTTTGTATTACTTGTAGGTGGTTTAATTATAAACGAGACTAAGGATATAGAAAAAACATTCTCAAGGGGTTAGGATATAGAAAAAACATTCTCAAGGGGTTGTCACTGTAATTCCCTAATAACATTGCTCTGTAATTTCCAACTGATAAATTACATTAATACTTCAAAAGAAGCATTGATTAGAGAAAGAGTACCTCAGTTCCTTTTTGTTGATGTGATGAATCTCTCTATGTGAATCAAAGCCATACCAGTGTAACATATTATCAACACGGTGAAATTTTCTTCTTGCAGCAGGCCATTTGTGTTCCATATTGGTTGTAAAACAGGTTTCTAGTATCCCAGTCTTGAAGACAAGTCATACTCAGTTTTTAAATGCTTTTTGAATGAGCAACCTCAAAAAGATAAAGTTGATACCGCCATCACCACCCATAGAGTATAGTTGGTTCTTAGCAGTAAAATTGTCTCAAGTCACTCAAATGGCATAAAAGCTGCCACACAAGATGATCTGTATAGTCAATAACATTATTTTATAAGTTGTAAAACTGTAATATATAAATAGCCTTTGTCTCAATCACTGTTTTAGGTAACTCCCCTCCTGCTGCCATGCTTCTAAATACAGTGTTTATTCCTATGTATTCTTTCCTCTGAAATATAAGGGACACATAAAAAAAAAAAAAATAAAATAAGTTATGGTATCTCCAGAAAAAGGAATGGCAGATACAATGTCCTTTTCCAGTACATGGGGAGACAACATGTGTAAAACCATACAAACTGACTGTAGTGTGTAACAGATATTTGCAAATGTTTTCAACATACAGTTAAAGCATCTGACTGACCTATAGGTAAAGTCTGTTACAGTCTCAGTATATGACACTGGCATGTGTAGGTAGAATTATTTTTTCCATTCAGTAGAAACCTATCCCACCACAAACTTTGAAAATATAATAGTTTTGTGCACACATCAGGTCATACTTTATTACATGCATAAGAGCATGTAAACGTGCTACTATTTTTTTTTGCAAAATCACGATACATAAGACTATTGTTCAGCCTGGAGAAGTGAAGGCTCCAGGAAGACCTTATAGTGTACCTTCCAGTACACAAAGGGGGCCTGCAGGAAAGCTGGTGAGGGACTCTTTGTCAGGGAGTGCAGTGACAGGACAATGGGTGATGGCTTTAAACTGAATGAGGGTAAATTTAGATTAGATATAAGGAAAACATTCTTTACACTTGAGGGTGGTTAGGCACTGGAAGAGGTTGCCCTGAGACATTGTGAATGTCCCATCCCCAGAGGTGTTCAAGGCCGGGTTGGATGGGGCTCTGAGCAACCTGGTCTACTGGGATGTGTCCTTTGGGTTCCAAACAGATGAACTTTAATGTCCCTTCCAACCCAAACCATTCTATGATTTTACAGTTTTAGCAGTTTTTCATTGATCCTTTGGGCCTATTACAGTCATGGTTTACATCCCCAACAGCATTATTTACTTGATAATGTTTAATTACTTGGTAAGTAATGTGGCCAATTTCTGACCTGTACAAAAATCAATTAAAAGAGCAAGGATGCTACTGCTCCAATGGACCTAAATTGAATTAAACATATATATATATATTCTGTCAATTTACCCAGTCATATTATATTTCATTACACTATAGATGGTATGTGAATTGCTTAGGACATGAAACAGGAGACTGTAGCCTCTTGCAGTAATAATCATGCCACTCCTTGATACAGTAATAGCTGGAGAACTTCCTTTTCCCTCCAAGCTGCAGTTGCTTTCTTTGTTCATGATGTGCAGCACTCAGTGTTGCTATGATTCCTTATTCTATCAAAGGTCCTAACATAGAATATCGTGAGTTGGAAGGGTTGTCAAGTCCATCTTTTGGGTCCCCAGAGGACCACCCAAAAAGTAAAATGTATTTCTTAAAGCATTTTCCAAATGCTTCTTGAACTTTGGCAGGCTCAGCACGGTGACCACTTCCCTAGGGAACCTGTTCCAGTGCTCAACCATCCTTTTGGTGAATAACCTTTTCCTAGCATCCATTCTGAAGCTTCCCTGTCATAACTTCATGCCACTGCTTCAGGTCCTATCACTGGTCACTAGAGAGAAGAGATTCGCGCTTTCTCCCCCACTCCCCTCGTGGAGAAGCTGCAGGACACCATGAGGCCTTCCCTCAGTCTCCTTTGCTCTGGGCTGAACAAACCAAGGGACCTCAGCTGTTCCTCATACATCTTTCCCTCTGGAAATTTCACCATTTTCTTTCACCCTTGGACTCTTTGTATGTCCTTTTTATACTGTGGTGCCCAAAACTGCGCATAGTACTCAATGTGAGGCCACACCAGTGGAGACTATAGTGTGACAATGACCTCCCTCAGCCAGGTAGCAATCTTGTGCCTGATGCACTTTGGGGTATAGTTGGCCCTTCTGCCTGCCAGGGCATGCTGCTGACTCATTCTCAACTTCTTGTTGACCAAAACCCCCAGATCCCTTTCTGTGGGGCTGCTCTCCAGCTTCTTGTCCTACAGTCCCTATATGTACATGTACATGTATATGTACATCCAGGGTTGCCAAATCCCAGGTGCAGAATCCAGCACTTGCTCTTGTTAAACCTCATTTTTTTTGGTGATTGCCCAGCTCTCTAATTTGTCTTTTATTTCCTCAAGGCATCTCTACCTTCAAGGGAATCAACAGCTCCACCCAATTTAGTATCATCTGCAACTTTGCTTAGTATACATTCAAGTCCAGCATCCAAGTCATTTATGAAAACACTGAAGAGAACTGGCCCTAAAATGGAGCCTTGCAGAACTCCATTTGTGATTGGTCACCAGCCTGGTGTAACACCATTTACTATAACCTTTTGAGGTGGACCCATCAGCCAATTGTTCATCCCTCATGATACATTTCTATCTAGCTGTATGCTGGAAATTTTGTCCATAAGGATACTGTGAGAAACAGCATCAAAAGCTTCACTGAAATCCAAAAAACTGAACCAACTGGCTTCCATTGGTCAACTAGGTCGGTGACCTTGTCATAATAGGAAATTAAATTTGTTAAGCAGGAGCTCCCGCTCATGAAACTGTGTTGCTTGTGATCAATGACTATATTGTAATTCAGGTGTTTTTCAATAACTCCCAGAATAATTTTTCTCCATAATTTTACCAGGTACTGAAATGATACTGGTTCTCATTTTGTTGTTGGCATATTAAAAAAAATATATTTATTAAACATATTTAATACATTAAAACATATATATTGTCCCCCAGAGTACCAGGCAGCTTCCACTTTAATTGAGCTTTGGCCACACAAAATTTCTCCCTACAAAGGCAAACAGAATCCCTATAGTCCTCCCATGCCGGCCGACCTCAGTTACAGTCACCAGACACTTTCTTTTTCCACCTAAGTTCTAGAAGAAGATCCCTGCTCAGCCAAGCCAACCTTCTGCCCCACCTGCTTGACTTCTGGCAGTTTGGAGTTGCCTGATCCTGTACTCTTAAGAGGTGGCACTTAAAAAGTGACCAGCACTGATAGACCCCCAAACCTTCAAAAGCAGTTTCCCAGGAGACCTTACTAACTAGTTCCCTGGGCAGCATGAAGTCTGCTCTCCTTATATCCAGGATTGAAGTTTGGGTGGCAGTTTTCCTCCTATCACCAAACATTGGAACTTGACTACTTCATAGTGCATATGGCCAGGATGGCCACCAATTGCCACTTTTCCCACAAGACCCTCTCTGTTCACAAGCAACAGATCTAGGAGGCACCTTTCCTCATATCTGTACCAAGAAGTTATCATCAACGTGGTTTAGGAATTTCCTGCACCTGTTTGTATCAACTATGTGATATTCCCAGTTCACATCTGGCAAGTTGAAGTCTCCCATAAGGACAATGGTAGCTGACCTAGAGGTATCTGTTAGTTCTTTAAATAATTACTCATTGGTGTCATCATCCTTGCCAGGTGGTCTATAGTAGACTCCCACAATGACATCTCCTTCATTTGCTTTTCCCACAAGCTTTACCCAGAGGCCCCCAACCATGTCATTGCCAACTGTAAAGTCCAGGTCCTCCATTACATACAGTACCACTCTCCCACCTCACTTGCCCTGCCTATCCCTTCTGAAGAGCCTATAACTGTCAATCATAACAAGCCAGTCACAGGACTCCTTTCGCCAGGTTTTGCTTATGCGAGTAATGTAGCTCTGGGACTAAGCCAAGGCTTCCAGCTCCTCTTGCTTTTTCCTGATGCTGTATGCATTGGTGGAGAAACATTTCAAATGTGCTACATTGCACCAGCAATTTACGGAGCAGACTAAAGGATGTCATTAGCATGCAGTCCCTCTCATTTTGTTGTGCTGTCTCATAGCTTATCACCACTGGGCCTGGGTTTATCCTTTTCACCCTTCAAATCTAGTTTAAAGCCCTGTTGATCAACCTGTCTAAATCCTGTGCAAAAATTCTTTTCTCCAAGAAAGGTCCATCTCATCAGGAGCCAGTAGTCCTGGTGTCACATAGACCTTCCCATGACCAATAAATCACAAATACTGCTGGTGGCATCAGCCTCATATTAATCAGCTGGGCCTACCTGTTCCTTTTCATATTGTTCCCTGCTACTGGAAGAAGAGAAATATGTTACCTGTGCACCTAATCCTTTAACCAATCATCTCAATGAAGTTCTTGGACTTCTCTGTTACTTCATCACTGCCAATAAGAAAAATCATTAATGGATAATAACCAGAGGGCCATACCAGCCAAGTGTCTTTGCATGACATATCATACCTGGTCCCAAGGGAGGCAGAAAATTTCCTTGTGGGTTGGGTCCAGACAGCATATTGGGCCCTCCATTCCCCTCAGAAGGGAGTCGCCCTGAGAAGGGAGTCCCCTAAGACAACAACCCTTCTTGTTTTCTTGATGGAGGTGATTGTGATATGAGAGGTGAGCTGACTTACCCTAGGCATCCCCTCCAACCTGGATGGACCTTCATCCACATAATTCTTTGCCTGACTATCAAGTTCCAGAGCCTCATACCTGTTTTGTAAGGGCACCCAGGAAGGTGAGATAGGCACAGAAAGGGTTCACCTTCCACCTCAAGCAGAAACATGCTTCCGTTCCCCCCGCTTGTAGGTCCCCACCTACTGCCTGTTGGCAAAGGCATAGAGGATCCTCCATTTCTTGTGTTTTGGCTGGCCAATATGCCTGCCTCAGAGATGGTAAAGTATGATTCCACCAGTCAATCTTCTCCAACTCCCTGATACTCCTCAGCCTGCCCACCTCCTCCCAAAGCTCTGCCACCAGGCTGAGCAGTTCTTCAAGATGGGCACACCTCCCACAAGTGAACTCACTGCTTCTGCCAGACGCTGACAGAAAACTCAGGCATACCCTGCAGCTTCACACCTGGGTGGCCACTGCTCCCTTGGGAGCTTTATCTGGGTAGCATCATTTCCTGTGGCTGGAAAGGCAGTAGGTGACGCAGAGGACATGGCTTTCTTCTGGGTGGACACCATGGTAGAACTTCTCATGAGTGGGTTACAATTGCCATTGGAAACAGCAGTGACAGCACCCTGCTGTGCCACGTCCTGGTGGCTCATACTCCCTGATGGCTGCCTTTGCACATTCAGGGGTGGAAGATGTTGCTCCTGGCCCTGCCCAAGCCTCATTGGCTGCTCTTATGAGAGCTGCTGGTGGCAGCTCCCTCTGCTCTATGGTACTGCTTTGATGCAGGTACATCCCTGCATGCTGTGATCCCCCACACTGCTGCAGAACACATTTGTCCTGGAGACAATTGCCTCAGCAGTGGTAGTGCCAGTGAGTATTTACCTTAGCTCAACAACTGAAAGAGATAAATGCCTACTTAATGTTAAGTACACAGACTTACTTTCCTCATTGAGGCAATCCAAAAGTAATTTTTTTTCTTTTGTATGAGAGTTTGTAACGTCTTTCTAATTAACAACGAGTTTATATCCAATGGGTTTCTAATACCTGTTGCTATACTATTTCTTATGCTCAGAAGTTTTTGTTTTCCTTCTTTGAAGGAAATACATGTCCTGAATATTTTATGGATAGAGTAGAAAAAGCATTAGTAATTGAAAGTGACAGTATTAGGGGTACAAGAAATCCTCCTTGTCCTGATAATTACTGGTCCATAAACTATGGATATAACAAGATGTGTTGATGGGATTAAATATTCTGACAATTGAAAAGGAAAGCAACTGAGTTGCTCTCGTCTCATTATATTCTAGCAAATCATTTCCTATTTCACAGGCTCTGACAATAGTTACTGGGGCCAAAAATGTTACCATTAAGTGAGAAAAATGAGTGTAAAGTCACTCTGTCATCTTCTTTCAAGTCTTATGAATAATCTGTGAAATCTGTGAAAGCCTGTCTGAATTTAAGAAGAGATTGGACTGGGCACTTAGTCACAAGGTCTAAACTTTTGGGTAGACCTGTGTGGTGTGAGGAGTTGGACTTGATGATCCTTATGGGTCCCTTCCAACTTGGGATATTCTATGATTCTATGATTCTAAGAAGGAGAAGAAAGAAATACCAGCAAGCATCTCAACTTGTGCACTAGATCTGTTCATGTTAACTTTGGTCTGATCCTTCATTTTAAAGCCTCTCACTGAAATAAGGATGCCAATTTCCTTGAGATTATTTCATTGACATAATTCACCCCACAGGTGCAATCTGCTTGTTTGTTTTTAATCAGATAAATATATTCAGAATAAGTAGGCATCCAGATCAGATTTTTAGATGGTGCAGACAATCACATTATAACTGCTTTAGATAGAAGCTATAATTCCTTATATAACATACAGAATCCAGTTCTGGTGATCATTGAAGTGAAAATATCATTCTGATCTTTACTTTTTCTACTTTACATCTTCCTTCACCCCTGAGAATATGCTTCGTAAAGTGGTACCAGTTTTAAATAGGAATAATGTAACAAAACGGCACGCACTGTTTTATAGTGGTATGTGCTGAATGATCAGGTTTATAAATAAAAGTGCCACTTCAGGAAATCATAAACACCTTCCTCACCTGAGTTTTCATTCAATTGTTTTAAAAAAGGATTTCCAAAACCTATTTCTCATTTAACAATCTTAACAGACCTTATCACTGCATGTGATATCACCTGTGTTTAGAAGTTGTCTGTTCCAAGCAGTCATCTTTAAGGTTTTGTTGTTGTTAAAGATATCCAGCCCTATGTCATGTAAATGTTCTGAGGTTACAACGATTAAAAACTTACCTACTTCCATTTATACTCAGAGATGTTAGAAAGCTTCCTCACTTCTTTGTCAGGGAGAAATTCTTTTACACTCTTTGCAGACAATTAATGGTTAAGTTTGCATGGCACTTTCAAGACTCTAAGGAAATTTCTGATGGCGGCAAGTGATTGAAACTGTGACTGCAGCAGTGCAGTGTGGGATAAAAGAGATAATGCACTATCAAATCACTTTTGGTATTGGAGATTATAGGAACACCCAGGGCTGAACTTCCATTCAGCAGAAGTCATCCAAGAAAAAAGGAAATAATGAGAGACTTCATCTTAGAGCACTATTCTTCTCAGCAAATAAAAGACTGAAATTTATCTAACAGACTACTGCTTATTTCCTGGGAGATGTTTGAATTGACTTCAGAGTTAAGTGACTTGTTATTACACTAGCGGAACAGAACACAGAAAACATTGAAACCAAGCCAGAATGAGAGTTAAAGGAGAAACATGTTAAAGGAAAACATAAACTTTATGTTCTCTTTATCAGTCTCAAAATAAAGCAGTTGCTCCCCTCCCCCTCCTTCTTTGCATTTTATTAAAATAAACTTGATTTATTTTACTTAAAAATTCACCAAAGTTTTAAGTGAATCAGTAAAGAGTCCAAAGCAGAAAGCAGAGAGTGGATTCTCACCTGCAACAATCTGCATCTTAAAAGTGAGTCTTCTGTAAGTCTCTTGGTCTCTATCCATTAGGATACAAGGACATGACTGCTTGGTCTGACAGCACAAGGTGCTAAACAAAGAGGTGAGTGTAAACTGAAGTAGTTTCCAAACTGCGTAAATCACCTATATGTGCATCACCTGTGCATTATCATGAAAGAATATCACGAAGATAGCCACAGTAAAAATAAACCTCTCTGAAACCTGGGAATCAAGGATAGATATAGACCAAATTGTATAATATCTATACAAACCATTCCAACAATGCAAAAAAGTAAATAATAGAAATGTAAATAATAACAACTGCCAGTGGTCCTATTGGCAAGGAAGGGTTTTTTTATTTTTTTTATTTTATTTTTTTTCCAGTTTTGGTCTAGGCCAAGTCTCTCATATTCTACCATGGTAATCCAAATGTTTACCTGACCACCATAAAGCTAATCTGTTTGCATAGAGTGCTGATTAATTTCTCCAGGATGCTGTAGATTAGCTGACCTATTGTAAGGAATCAGGGCCCCAGCTGCTAGTGACAGTGTGAATTAGTAATGGGACTCATGACATGAGCTGGGATAAAACTCTCGCACAAAAGATCATAATAAAATTGGATGATAGCTATACTGAAGTGAACATACTACATGTAGTCCCCCGAACCTAGGAAACCAGGGACACAAAGTAGTTAGTGTGGATTTTCTTCCAGTCTTCTCTCACAAGTTCACCACAAATGTGCCATGGAGTGAATTGCAGCAAAATTACAAAACAAATACATCTGTGGCAACTGACTCCTGCTTTGTCTGCTGGGACTTCCCACAGTGTTGGGATGCCCATAGGGTCCCTTTGGTCCCCACCCAGCTGAGTTTACCCTGCCAATTCTACCTGCCTACCTTCTTTAATGTGACAGGGACTGCACTGCAGTGTGATGATTTGCTGGGAATAGATGGAGAGAGGGGAAAAAAGTGAGCAATGGACCCTGACCATGGGATATGAAATACAGACATCTAAACTGAGAGTTAACTATTGAGAAGGTGTTACTATAAAGTGTGGTATAGCCACCTAAAGGAACCTGAAAGTGGCTAACAGGGCTAGTAAATCATCAGAGGACTGGACTAAATACCCCAGGAAATTTCTTCCACTCTTACTGTTATGAAAACAAGATAACTTCACTTTGACATTTCTGCATGTAACATTTTTTTTTCTAGATTTTTGTTACAGACTTAATTTTGTAAGGGTTTACAATCCCTCATGATTAACATTTCCTTTAGAACTACTTCTTAAATAAATTGAATGCTGTAAATAACATTCTTAAATGCATTTGCATATCCTCTGTAGAAGTAAACTAAATAAATATTTCAGAGTGCCATAAAAAGAGCACATTTTCAGTTAAGGAAAAATAATCTATGGATTTTCTATTATTATTATTATTATTATTGTATTCTTGCCCAAGAGACTGTTTAGCAAAAGTAAAAGCTCAAACAGACACATTTTTAGTCTCTGCCTGTTGCCAAGTAGAGATGTACTGAGCTATGCTGTCATAATTCATAGAAATAACTGTTCAAGAAGAATGTTGATACCTAGTTATTTCTGCTTCCATTGTTTTATTTGCTTTACACTGTTTAATAATCCTTGTCATGTTATTTTTCATTATTTATAAATGTGATAGAGCAAGCAACATATTTTACTCTATGGGACCCAGCTTTCATATAGAACAGTAAACTGGGCCAGGGGGGAATAGATCATGCACATCTACAAAACCAAAAACTGTAGGAAATTTGGACTGCTTATGTTTCAATCTTGTTTCATGGTTCTATTTTTAGTTGAAGGATATGTTCATGCCATTCCATTTTCTTTCCTTGTTTCATCAGATATTTAAGATTATCTCATTTCTGGATTTTTCTTTTCTTTAAGAGTGCTGTATCAAAATAGGATGTCTAAGATAATAGTTTCTGAAGGACAACAGCAGCCCCCTGCTGTGTCCACTGATCCATCTACAGTAGTGACTATCATGGTTCAAAGCAAAAGGACTGGAATAACCCCTAAATTAAATAACGTAATGTTACATTATTACCCTATTGAAAAAATGCTCATACAGCAATAGTGTGTCTGAATGCAAAGATGGTATATATTTTCAATGAGAATTTGTATGAGTTTTCTTGTCTGAAAACTTGAGTAGAATGGAGTATTAAATACATAATGTGTACATGTGTAGCCCAGACATTCATGTATACCTATCATGTCAAATACAAAAGACTTCATAATCAATGTGAATACAAAAGTAGGTCACTCGTTTTGATCATCTGAATTCCTTACACAACCTAGACTTTGTAAGAGGAATTCAGACTGAAAAATATTAGTTAAAAAATCTTGTAGGTAAAATTTGGTATGCTTTTGAGTATATCAAAATCTACCAATATTCTTCAGTATTAAGGAAGTTGTCTGCATGTACATGTAACTGCTTTCAGATAACAGATCCTTCTGCTGTCTTATTCCCAGTACTGCTTTAGCTGAAGTCTAGGATGCAAATATTGATTCTGTCAACTTTCAGAAAAACAGAAACTTGTTAATCCCCTTCATTTGAATACATGTTTGGGAATGTGTACTTTTCTGGAGCAAGAAACACAGAAAAGGAATTATTCAATGCATTTGTTAGAAGTAGGGTAGTAGAAACAATTGATAAAGTAAAACAATTATAAATGAGTATAGTTAGCTGCTGGCTCTGAGTGGTTTACTTTAGGTGTTATTTGGTACTTTTTGTACCACCGGTTCAAAAAGTCACATGTAATTACTTCCAGCAGAGCTGGATCAGAAGCAGGAGTATATAGAGCAAAAACAAGAGGAGGGAGTGCTGAACCCATCAGTTTGTTGAAAGGTAATAAAATCAAATCCAGAAAGAATTTATGGAATATACTGGAAAGAATAGAGGGGTTTTAGATATCCACTTCCATTCACATGGGTTTGAATAGCAGGAACATTCGCAGTACATGATACAGTGTAGTCTTGTCATTTAGCCTGATGCTGTGTCTTTCCCACTCAAATATGGGAGTCAGATACATTTATAAAAATTAATCTAAATCTGTCTCACTGCATGGTTTAGCAAAAAGAATAACTAAAGCCTCAGATCCTCTCTCACGTGTATTAGACTTGCCTGAATAGCTCAGTTTTAGCAACTGAAGTGAAGATCATTTTATATGAGAAGTAATCATGTTGCATTCAGAACACTGCTTACGCTGAAAGGTACCTCCAGAGATCTTGTAGTCCAAACCCCTGCTCTTGTTAAACTTCATATTTTTGGTGATTGCCCAGCTCTCTAATTTGTCTTTTTTTCCTCAAGGCCTCTCTACCTTTAAGGGAATCAACAGTTCCACACAATTTAGTATCATCTGCAACTTAGTATACACTCAAGTCTAGCATCTAAATGATTTATGAAAACTGACCTTAAATATGGTGACCTAAATAGTCACCAGCCTGGTGTAACACCATTTACTATAACCTTTTGAGGTGGACCCATCAGCCAATTGTTCATCCCTCATGATACATTTCTATCTAGCTGTATGCTGGAAATTTTGTCCAGAAGGATACTGTGAGAAACAGCATCAAAAGCTTCACTGAAATCCAAAAAGACTACACCAACTGGCTTCCCTTGTTCAACTAGGTCAGTGACCCTGTCATAAAAGGAAATTAATTAAAGAGGACTTTCCCCTCGTGAACCCATTTTTGTGTTGACCAATGACCACGTTGTAATTCAGGGTTTTTTCAGTAACTTCCAGAACAATCTTCTCCATAACTTTACCAGGTACTGAAGTGATACTGACAGGCTTGTAATTACCAGGGTCTTCTTTCTTACCCGTCTTGAACACTGGGACATTTGTCAGCTTCCAGTCAACTGGGACCTCTCCAGATTTCCAAGACCACTGAAAAATAATTGAGAGAGGTCTTGCAATAACATCAGCCAGTTCTCTGAGTACCCTGGTTGAATCCCACTGGGCCCCGTAGACTTACATGCATCCAGCCGGAGCAGCAAATAACACAACTTCAGAGTTGGCTGGGAGTTATTGTTCCTGCAGTCACAGTCCTCCATATCTGTATTCCAGGGGTCCCAGGACCTCTGTGTTGAAGACAGAGGTGAAGAAGGCATTAAACGTCTCTGTTTTCTCTACATCCCTATTTGTGTGGTGACCATCCTCATGAAGTAACAGACCAATATTATCTCTGGTCCTCCTTTTGCTGTGAGCATATTTTAAAAAACTCTTTATATTGTCCCCCAGAGTACTGGCCACACCTCACCAGATTCAGCTCCAGGTGAACTTTGGCTTTCCAAACCCTATGTTTGTATAGCTGCACAGTGCCTCTGTATTTCCCCTGGCTCACCCATTCTTGCTTCCTTGTATGCTTCCTTTTTATGTCTGAGTTTTCTTAGGAGCTTCTTGCTGATCCATGCAGGCCTCCTGCCACTTTTGCTTGGCTTCCTGCACATGGGGATGGACTGTTCTTGACTTTGGAGGAGGTGACCCTGGAAATCAACAGTCTATATTTATGATCATTCAGTGACTCTATGATTATTTTTAGCCCACTCTAAACATATTCCTAATTTTTTCTTTGCATTGTATGCTTTAAACAGTGAGGAAATAAATAGGTATTTTTTCCATTCATTGATAACAATTGGTATAATATATATCTCTATATTATTTCCTATGTATTTTTCCATGAAAATTTCCACTTCTATAGGACAAAAATCCAGTCATTTTATCAATCAATATTTAACAATAATATCAGACTTTTTAGATTTTTTTTTTTTTTTAGTCTAAAACTTCTGGATTTTAAAGGGGTTAAATAGGCCAGCTGAACCCTTTCAGTCTTATCTTTGGTCTTGCAAGTTCTCAAAACAAACAAACAAAAAAAAAAACACAAAACCCCAACTAAGTTTTGTATGCTCCCTGCATATATCATTCAGTACTAAAGTAAATGTATCAAACTCACTCAAATTACTTTTTTTTTTCAGCCATTTGCTTTCAAAAGGAAAAAAAAAAATATATCATTTTAAATAAGTTTTTTGTAAATAATGTTTTGAAAAGATTAGAGAAAGATTAACCTATTGCATTTTTTGTTATCTTTTCGCTGTGATTATTTGTTATAATAATAATATTTGCATATGATTGCTAAAAATACATAGTTTCATTGTTTTTTGACTAAAGGAATGAAACTTATGAACGAGAAGAACAGTAACTGATGAATATCAAATCTGTAGAATTGTTCATGAATGCAGGGCATTTTGCATGTAAAATTAAATATTCTTCTAGAGGACAGCAATTTCCTAAATATTCATGTTGAACAAAAATTTCTATACATGAGTGTTTGCTAGCAAGGAATATTAAGGAGAAGGAACGTGATCTGGAGAAACAGCTGTGCAGAACTGAAACAAATGTTCACTTAACCATACTTTTATAGTAGTTGTAGAGCTCATTTTATAATGAATCTTTCACTCCTTACTTACCACTTTGTTAAGAGGTACATATATATATATAGAGAGAGAGAGCACTCTTCCATTCCCTTTGCATAATTCTACCAGTAACTACCATAATTTTTTACTTCTTTTACCACAACAACCATCAACACCAGCATCACACCTTCTGTTGCTACACAGGACTTAGCAAGTCAGAAGGTAGATAATTTTTTTTTCATACTAGGCTGGAATGAGATTAAACATTTATACAATCTAATGACTTCACTTTGTCATCACAATCACTAAGGATATAGATCCTCAGTACATTAGTGGCGTTTTACGATATTGTCATTTTCTTTGAGTTTGAATTTGTAAAGGTAAGTCAAACTCTTGATATTACAGATTGAGAGATGCATGCTGATTATGCATTGTTTGCAAAGAACATGACCTTGCAAAAAACAGAGAAACAAACAAACAAAAAACACAAAACAAACAGTGAATACATCAATTGCTCATACAGTCAATTTGAAGCAAATGGAAGTAGATAATTGAAAGGATAATTGTCCTTTCTTACTAGTGAAATATTTGGTGGTCACGAACAAAGCTGAGAAAAAAATCCAGAAGTATTTTTTATGATCTGTTTAGTTCTGTTAAATAAATTGAGTGTCCAAAAAGTTTGTAGGACTATCTGAAAGTATCTTAATGCTTCTGCCTTAGCCATCGAGTACAGAATTTAAGAAAAAAAAACAGAGGTGGTGGGGGAGTAAGGAGGAGGGAGGGAGGGGAGACAACGGAGCATCTGCCATAACATATCATCTTGATTTGATACATGACTGCATATATTTTTATCAGTAGGTTTTTGGATAAAACAATCCTGGAGATAGACAATAAGGATTTTCAGCCAGCTTAAGTGAATATATATATATATACACTTTTAATCTGCAAGTAGCTGATTTTCTGCAGTTTGAGTGATCATTAGAAATAACCACTTCACAGTCTGCATAAAATATGTTGGTTATGTCTTTAATTTCTAAAAAGTCAAAAGTCCCTCCTGATATTAATCTACTGCTACAATTATTGGTCAAAATAACGAGCAGAAAACTGATAAATCAAATTATAAAGATCAAACATGGTACTTTCAAGCTAGAACTAAGAAATGTTGTGGAGGGAAGGACCCTGCTGGATCTCTATTGAAAATTAATAGAGGACTGCAGTTTCCAAGGCTTCAGTTTAGCTGCTTCCTAAGCAGTCCAGTTACACAGGTGCACAAACATACACCTATTCACAGATACAAGCTTGCAAAGGTTATATAACATTTCACTGTTTTTGCACAGGATACTTATAGAAAGGAAAAAAAAAAAAGAAATGTTAAAAGGATTTTATTATTTTTTTTAAAAAAAAGGCAAAGCATAATGTGTCAGTACAACACAAGTTATTGACAATAACCTTAATATTTTTCATTGATTTCAAATATGAGCAAAGAATTAAAAATAAATAAATAAATTATTTCAACAAAAGCAATCAATGAGTATCACTTCAGATTCTGAAGTGGTTAAAATTTGGGTGGAAAAATGATGTTTATAATTTTTTTTTTTTTTTTTTCCCCACTCGGTTTTGACATTGGAACTGAAATTGTAAAGATACATTGTGGAATTTTTCACAAGTACTTCTTTTCATACCATTTATTTAGATAATTTGCTGAGAATGGTCAATTTTTTTTGACTTTAGAAAGTCTATTTCACCTTGTAAATCTAAATTTATGTACACTAACAACTAATTTATTTCAAATAAATTAGAAAGGTAGAATGGAGGAAGAGAAGTTAGAAATACACTGCCAAATGAAAGAAGAGTTTTTTTTTTTTTTTCTCTCTATATATATCTTCCCCTTTTATGAATAACCTTTAACACTATTCTTTCTCTACTTTTTGTTAAAATAGTATTGAATGATATAATACAATTGCTTTTCAATCACATTTCAGTGTCACTATTTCAGATTGTCCCCTGTACATAAAACTTGTAATTATTTCTTTCATATTTTTACTTGCAGCAGATTCCATTAAAATTATAATGGTCTTTTATTGTATGAAAGAACATTTGTATTTCACATTTTGAGTAGCCCTGAGAATTTTCTGCACTTTACCAAATTACTTTTTCATGGTCCTGGATGGATAATCCAAAATTTTCAAATAACTATTTTATACTGTGTTACTGCAAAAATCCATTTAAAAAAACACAAACTTATT
Source organism: Stictonetta naevosa (assembly GCA_011074415.1). Lineage (NCBI taxonomy): Eukaryota > Metazoa > Chordata > Aves > Anseriformes > Anatidae > Stictonetta > Stictonetta naevosa. Next base: position 101,664,669 of record CM021697.1, read on the forward strand.
ACAAGAGGATTTCCTAAGATGCTTTTAGTGTACATTTAAAATTAGGTCTTAGAATCGAGGGTTATATTAGGTTACTTTTCAGACTATGCAGATCAAAGCTATCTAGAAACAGTGACCCTATTAAGAATGAAAATGATGAAATATTTGGTTCACTGGTTCACTCCTAAAAATACTGAGAAGCTCTGTTAAGATGCTCCAAATACAGATTTAATAATGTTTTTAAACAGTATCTGTCAGCCAGGAGATTGCTGCTAGTTTCTGTCAAAACAAAAATGAGACAAAAAAATCCATAAAAATGTGTCTATGATATTATAAAAATAAATATAATATTCATTATAAAAAATGTGATATATATATATAAAACAGATAGGAAATACTGTGCCTTAAAGATAAATCAATATTGTTATTTAACTGGAACTCTGCTTCTCAGCACAACCTGGCAGTATTAGACTTTTGAAAGGGTAAGCTTTGATCTTACAAACTCCCTGTGGTATCTGATCTAATCTGTACTTTCCTTTAGCTATACACAGCCTCATTAAAATACTGCTAGTGAGGATTTGGGAGGAAAAAAAAAAAAAAAAAAAAAGGCATGGAGAGGGTAGAAAACCAACTAAAACAGACAAGTTGGGTGGCTCATTTCCACGATTTTGTGTACGTGTTCTGACATTTTTAACTTATTTTTGTAATTCACTGTGAAGAGTCAACCAACAAAGAGAAAATTTACTTTCTCCATGATTAGAAGGTGTTTGCATTAAATTATTTTAAGCACAGAATAAAAAGGTACTTTGTACCAAGCCACAAGCTCTAAACAAAGCATTTGCTGGAAAAATAAATAAATAAATAAATAAATAATAAAAAGCAGAATGAAATGAAAGAGAAGAGCTTGATCTATTTAATTATACCTAAGGGTGGCAAGTCACCCTACAGACTGAATGATTGTTTACAAATGGATTTTGACAGGTAATTTCACTGAATATTCCACCCACATTTTAAATGTATTGGTCCAGTCCTACTGCCAATGAAATCAAATGGCAGTTTGCAATAGATTAGCATGGGAGTGTGGTTCACATGCTTCTGAAAGAAGTGAAAGGCAGGCAGATCTGGGGTCATTTGAAGTTATTGACCATCGCAGACAAGCTGTGTGGATTACAGTCCTGGCTTTTGCCTGCTCATCTCTGGCTGATATGGAACTCACAATGGATTTGGGAACACCGCTTAAGCCTGTCCATGTAAATTAGACTTCTAGACTGCAAGAAAAATGAAGAAAAAAATAAATAAAATAAATAAAACACAGAAAAGCCACAGGAAAACTGTTGGAGGTGTATCCATATAGCAGCTGCAATAAAGAAAATGCAGATTGCAGGACAGAATATATTAAAAATCAGAAGAAGAAAACACATCCTATAGCTACCCTTTCCTGACCTCCAGGCTGTGACATACCTGCCTCCTTGTCACCTATTTTCAAGAATGGTTTCCTGGACTTTTATTATTCCAGTCCTGTCCTGATAGAGGACGGTTATACTGAATTACACAGTGTGGTAAGAAGGAATTTGTCTCTCTTTCTGTCACAAGGGAGACCTTGATTCTCAGCAGCAAACACACTACTCCTCACACATCCTCCCACAGCATGCGGAATAGTAATTTAAACATTTACAGCTGTATTGCTATTACTTGCTTTTCCCTCTTCATCAATGTAAAAACTGGGCCATGGGTTTTAGTCTGAAATGCAGCTGAGCTGTTATACAGAAAGCCTGAAAAGAAATATACACATGGATATATATGTATATATAAAGGCTAGAACTTTATTAAGAAGGATAAAATATTCTGTATCTTTACAAAAATATTAATATTTTCTTTTAAGTCTTCTAATTAACAATGAAACACATTCTGCACTCATTGCCCAATCAAAATTCTATTGGACTCTATATTTAGTGGCTCTTAAATTACATCTGTAATTAAAATACATAGAAAATGTGAATAAGATTAAAAATGTCAGCATTTGCTTGAAGTGGAGGAAAATTTAATGTGCATTTAAAATTACATTCTTATTCTACTTTATTATGAAGCTGTTTGTTTTATTAAAAAAAAATATCTTGCCGCTCCATTGAGACAGGTATCTGATTTCCACAAGTTTGGCCCTAGACCTTGTGTTGTGGTTTAACCCCAGTGGGCAGCTGAGCTCCACACTGACTCTCACTCATTCCCCCTCAATGGGAATGGGGAGAGAATCTGAGAGGTGAAAGTGAGAAAAATCATAGGCATGACACAGTTTAATAGGTAAAGTCAAAGCTGTGTGTGCAAGCAAAACAAAGTAAGGAAGTTTCTGACTACTTCCCATCAGCAGGCAGGTATCTAGCATTTCCAGGAAAGCACAATTTATCACATATAATCGTTACCTGGGAAGACAAGCGCCATCACATCCCCCCCCTCCTCCTCATTCCCTCAACCTCCTCCTCATTCCCTCAACTTTTATTGCTGAGCACAACATTACTTGGTGTGGGCCATCCTTTTGGCCAGCCTGGGCCAGATGTCCTGGCTCTGTCCCCTCCCAGCTCCTGGTGCAACCCCCGCCTACCCACTGACAGGCCAGCACGAGGAGTTTAAATGTCCTTGTCTCTGTGAGCACTGCTCAGCAACAGCTAAGCATCCACGTGTTATCGGAACTATTCTCATCCTAAATCCAAAACATGGTACCACACCAGCTACTAGAAAGAAAATTAACTCTGTCCCAGCAAAAACCAGGACAGCTTGTCTGAAGAATGAAGAGCAAATACTGATTTACTTGTTTCTAAAGGATTTGCACTTTTCAACAACCGTAAAAGACTGTTGTCTTCTCTATACTATGCAAATTTGTGGGGAGAATACTATGGTTTATCTACTAGGCATGTGTTGTAAGACTACTGCTCTCTATGGAATTTGACCTCAAGTCAAATTTTTAAAAGCATAAGATAGAATACATTAATTCACCATTTCCACCTAATAGCTTTTCGTGCTGATTTACTGTATAACTACATCAACACCAATATCCCACCCAGCCACTTGATTTCATGTAGTGAAATCTTGCAATGCTCAATAACACACAATAAGGCTGTGCTCACAAATGAATAAGTTAAAAAAAAATCTAGGCATAGCTGAAGGAGTTAACAGAGGAAAAATGTAGAGGAAATAACATAACATTAATCATTTATAATCATTAATAAATAACATTAATCACTGAACATAATCCTATTTTTTCCGCTAAGTCAAAAACCCTGAAATCACATACAAAACTCAGTGAAATTGATGGAAGCTCTCTCATGAACAGATAGCAACTCAAATTGCTATCTGACAACAACTTTTCTCTGGCGCTAAACAAGTATTGTGACTTTTCCCTTTTACTCTGTAAAGCAACAGCGTGAAATAGAAATATCAATGCCTTTTAGTTCTGCAGATAACATACTGCTCTAACTTAAGTATTTAGGGATTTTATTCAATGCAGGTGACATTTTGATATCTAATTAAATTGTTCTTTAGAGAAAGAACATCATAAAGGCTGGCTTCAAAAGACCATGAACCTTATTAGTTAAGTACTTGCTCTTTAAAAAGTGCATATTTTATGACACAAAAGCATTGGGAAGTACTTGAACTTCTGGTATGAATTTGCCAAACTGTTGAAAAGGCTGCAGACAATAGCTCATACTCTATATCCAGTTTGTTTTCAGAGTGTATTAGTTCAGAACAAATAGCCATCATAGCAATGTCATTTTCGTGATTAAATATTTATTTTATTTTTTTTTCTATTTAATGATACTGTATAGTATCTTCACCTCATTACATTTTCTTTTTATATTCTTTTCTGGTATATAAGAGAATCCCATTAAGTCTGTTTAAATAATCTATAAAATCTAGCAGAATGTTGATTTTCTATTTACTCACCCAGGAGAGTTCAGGCCACAGAAAAGCTTTATTTGCTCAAAATCTGTCAAAAGGGAAAGCATTGAGTTCAGAGAGATATGAAAGATGAGGCACTAAGAGGAAGATTAAAGTACTGTCCTAATTCTTTGGCTTTCCACCTCTCAGAGTAGCTTTTGTTAAACATACAATCCAAATAAAAAATGTTATTTTTATTTTCATTATTATTTATCTTGTGATACAGATGAAACAATCATAAAACTTCTGAAAAAGTTAAGAAGTCTTATGGTTTCAGACTTATTGGAGGCTTCAGAAAAAAACAGAGCTCAGTATTTACTTTCCATACCCTTTGAACTTTTTTCTCTCTCTTTGAAAGTCTACACATTTTTAATAGGGAATGAACCACTTATTACATGCAGAATATTCCCTATTCACGTGACAGATTCTTGTGGGGCATCTGAGACACTTTGTTTCTGCTGTAGCATCCACTTGTTAATTAGGGGGGCAGGGAGAATTCTCCTTTTATTGCTTTCTCCACACTCAATCCAACATGGTAATATACAAGTTGATCTAATATTTTAGATCCAAAGAAAATAGAAATCTACAGATAATTACAGATTCTTGATTTAAATGCAGGTTAATTAATGTTAAAATATGGAAATCTTAGTGGGAATAGAATCTTTACAGTCTTTACACTGCAAGAATGCTGAAAATGCTATTGAAATTTGTTTTCAAATTAAAAATTATTGAATGCAAGAATATGATATAATTTTTAAACTCGCATATAAACTGGATTTTGTTTCCATTTCGTATCCTGAAAGGAAGTCCGAAAAGCAGAATTTCTTTACATTCTTCCTCTCAACTTTCACTCTAAAGTTTTCATTTCTGTCTTAAAGTAGAAACTGCTATAAAATTTGTAAATTTTTAATTAAATGAGTTTGCTTGTTTTTATTCCTGTTAATTTTTCCTAATTTCAGCTGCATAGGAGTTATAAGGAATCTTTCATTTTGCAGCATTACCATCAGCATGTCAATTATGAATAGAAATAATGTATTCCTCAAAGGTCATCTTCTATGGATAGTTTACACTTCCATAAAACCAACACAATGAAGTCCAAATGTTTCTGAAGTCTTCACATTATCTGTAGTGGCATTTGCTTTTTTTGAAAGACTATTATTTTAGGTGTCTTCTGACTTGTTTCAGATCTTTTTTTGTCTTAAAACAAACAAACAAACAAAAACCATATCCGTACCAATATCTTCTTCATTCATTTTAATCTCTGAATGTTACTGTGTGATACAACTATCTAGACACCTCTTCTCTTCTACGTTTGTGCAACTAACCTATTGTTTAACCCTTCTCATTTTCTTCTGCAGGTCTGCTTATTTTTCAGGAATTCAATCAATTTCTCTAATTTAGCAAGTTTGTGCTGATTGTAGATCCTATCTTCCAAAACAACTGTGATCTGCAGATGAAAAGCCCAACGTTACAAACTGAGGTTTAGGAATTTGTTAGAACCTTTGATTATTAATATAAAATGTAATAAATTACTTCTATAGAAAAAATATATATATATTTCCTGGGGAGGTGGTATACTAAAAAAGTGGACATCAAGATTCACTTTTCCTATAGATTGCATGTGTGCAATGGCACTGCTGGTGAAATATCTTACAACATACAGAAATCACAGTCAGTTGTTAATATGGGGTGGAGGGAGGGGGCAAAGCAATTTGTTATAGAGATTCAATTATTTATTTATTTTATTAATTCCCCAGATCAGAAGGAAAATTGCAGCCTCCTCCCAAGCCCCTAAACCTGCATAGTTTACCTTCAGTAACACCACTCAGGTTTTGTCTTCTGATAGCACATTTTGGACCTGTGCTACATTTTTTACACAACCTTTTGACTTTGCAGGTATTATATATCAGGCTGTCATCTGTGCCACCTGAATTAACCACATGGGTCACACAAAGTATCAATATGACTCTTAGCTGCTTTTTAGCATTACCCTTTCAAGTGCTATTGGAAATGAATATATGGAGAGCAAAGTTTACCTGATTTATCTAAAATAAAAGTTATTTTTCAAATCAGAATAAAACAATTCACTTCATATATCACCATAATTTTAAAAAGCTTATTCTGTTAGTAAAGCCTCTTCTTTTTACTTTTCTAACTCAGACATACAAACTCCAAACTAGTGAGTAAATTAAGAGTTTCATCTAATTATTGAACTTATAGATAATATCTCTTCATGGATACATTTTGCAATCAAACTTCAACAAGGAATTTAATATAAGGTACAATCTTAAATTATTACACCACTGAATGCAATGCAACTGACGGTTATTTTGCAAACCAGAATGAGTGTGAAAATCTTTCCAAAGTCTCTGTCTACTTATATCACCTCAAACCTTCTAGTCAGAAAGTTACAAGAACAAAAAAAACATAAAACCAATTATTTCTGTCCTCTATATGGTAGGAGAACAGTGGGCACAAAAGTTTTAATTCTCTTTGGAAGCTGAAAAGTAATGTATAGGAATCATAAGAACAGATATACAGGATCAAAGGTCTAATCCCATGGTCATACATACTCAAAGAAGCATGTAAGCAAGAGAAAGAATTTAATACAGTAAGGTATTCAGGCACCCTGAGGTTTAGGTACTCCTAAGTCAGGTGTATTACCTTTAATGGGCTGTACATTCATGCATTTGTGTATTTTAAAAGGAATACCTAGGTTCATCATTGGTTCATTAAATAGTCTTCATCATACTTGGATGGCAGTATCAAAAAAAGCAGTGCAATGCAATACTTAACAGTCTAATTCTCAGATATTGTTACTTGGGAGAACATGGTTTTATACTCCAATTAGCATTATGTAATCAACAGAAAAATAAAAAGTGAAAGATGTAGGAATTCTGTCATAAAGCAAGACTTGCACTTAAGTATCAACAGATTTCAAATATAAATGCAAGTGCTAAAACAAGAACAATATCATTTTATTTTAAGAATCATAGATATCCCCAAATCCTCAAAAAAAAAAAAAAGTCTCAAGACCTCAAAAAAAATATTGGCTCATTCATCTTGTTTGACTCCTTCTGCCCCTTAATTATATTTTGGAGGTATTCCCTCCAAGTGCCATTTCTCTTCACATTTTCTGCTATCTCCATCTGGAGTTTGTTACTAGGATATGCTCTACTTCTCCCAGGCTTACGATTCCACTAAAAGGGATCACTCACATTCATTACAACATGGTATTTGCAGCATTCACCTTCCCTTATGCATTTTTCAGAAATAATAATGCAGCAGTTATCCTCAGAATTCCTTTTAGTCTGTTCTTTCAGGTGCAAAGCATATCAGTTGCAGACCACTGTCAAAGATGGAAGTCTAAGTAGATTTTGCAAAACCAATTTCCATTCATTCATTTTCAAATATTTTTATTGACATCTAAAATGTACACACATATACAAATTTATTTTCAACTGTTACACTTTGACTTACTGTTTGAATTACATCTATGTAACATTTCTACAGTAAGAGCAAGTTTTTCTGTGCCCAGAGCTTAAAACAAGATTTTTTTTTTTTTTCTGGTTGCTTCTATTGTCTTGTTGGAAAAAAAAAAAAAAAAAATGGTCTCACAGCTGTCTAGACAAATTCAAACTACAGCAGAAATTGATGAGAAAAACATTCTAAGATCCTCTTGTTAATTCTTTTTATCTTATTGATCTGCTGAGTTGTTGTGGAGGTTACTCTACAGCTGTTAATTCTAACCGTAGAACTTTTCTCTATTTTTCCATTACTTTCCATTTTCCATTGCTTTCATATTCTAAAGATATCATGCCTGTGCTCCCTCACCCTGTCCATACAGGTATTTTTTGGGGGGGATGGGGGAGGACGGGGACGGGACAGAGTGTGAGAGGAAGAAACAGCAAACACTCTCCAAACTATACCTTTAAAAACCTAAAACGTCTGATCTCCTAATATGCAGGAATGGATTAAACAGTTGTAGAGAAGAAAACTGGCATAGGAGTTGATAGAACAGCAGACCTTTGCCAACATTAACCAGATTATTTAGCATCACTATCTGAACTCACATACCTCCATAGACACAAGCCATTTTATTTAAACAGGAATGTGTAATGGAGAAAGGAAGAGCAGTTTTCATGAGTTCTTCATTTCTGTTTTCATTGAAATACATTGTTCTATCCTATGATCACATCTGGTCATTTTTTTGGTACTTTTTATACAGCATCAGTAAAGAATTATCATAAAATTGTACATATGTCATTTTTAGCTGCAAGTCTAACTGACAGTAAAAGCAAATGTGTCATTGTGTTAGCATCTTACCATGTAACCATCCACAATGAATTACAAATATATGCGATAATCACACCAGTAAAAACATGCTTCAACTCAAGATATACATCAGTTCCCACAACCTCCTGCACTTTGGGTACTTGCAAAGCCCTACAATTTAAAGAGGTATTAGATTTCTTCCTTGAGGTAAAATTTTAAAATAAATGAATAAACATTATCCTGCTGTATGATGTATCAGTAGTCAGAACATGGCTCTATGATCAGGAAACAATGCTGGGTTGTTTGCTGAAAAGTACGTCTGTCTGCTGGGGCTTGCAGTCATTATATGGGACACATGACTGTGGTAATTAAAAAGTCCTATGGGCAGTTTTCAAAGAAATTCTACAACAACTACATACTAATTGGCCAATTATATACTTTCCTCATAGATTTCCCACCCTCTTTTCCCACCAGGTAAGTCACAGTTCACACTGCCTACAGACTTCTTGAGAGAAAACCTATTCCTTATGACTACAAAGCTCCAATGTAAAACAGTGCATTTTGTCAATATGCACTTTTTTTCTATACCTCAAAAGCATAAACCTACAGATTATGTGCACTACAGGTTATGTTTCGTGACTGAAAGAAGAGAATTGCTCTTGACTGGGGACTACAGAGTTAGAATCACACAAAGTCAAGGACATTCCATTGGAAGTGTCTTGACACTAATGATATTTATCCCTTAACTCAGAGAGGCTTTCTATATTTTAACCGAGGAAATAAATACTCCAGGGACACAGATGTGCCATATCATAACAGAATGAAAGAATTTTTATTCTGTCTGGCCAAAAATCCGTCTTTAGAGTAATGAGTGCTCTGTGGAAGGTGCTACAAAATGGCCTTCAGCAAAGCAGAGTTACTTAGGGAATGATAGATCAAACTCCATGGTACCTGAACACAAAATGAAGGAATATTGCCTACAAAATTAGAATGTAAGAAATATCCTGCTGTCTCAGAAGCATGGGCTATCTATTTCGTCCCTTCAACTGGCATTAGCAGATGATATTTAGGAATACACAGAGCATGGAAAACTGGTCAGCTTCTGCTGTCTATCCTCCTCATACTTCTCTGGCAGACATAATTGCATTAGAGTTGTTAGAGACTACATTGCTGCCTAGTACTATTAGCATTCATTCTGGACCTGCTGTCCAGGAATTTACCTAATTACTTGACCTGCTGATGCTGTCACACCACAAAAAAATTCCTGTGACAGCAAGTCCCCCAAGTTTACTGTCTACTATGAAAACTACTTTATTTGTCTCAAGTCAATTTCACTAGTTTTATTAAGTGCTTCCTAATTCTAGTGCTGTGGGCATTGAAAGTAAAATTCCATGTTCAGTTTATATGCTGCCTCGTGACTTTGCAAACTCACTTCCACAGCAACTCTGTTTCTTCACTAATGTTTTGTATGGAAACTTTTCAATGTTGTTTTATTTTGCAAAGTCAGCTTCATTATGTCTACTGAATTCCCTTTGCCTACATGTTTATTGACTGTGTCTGTCCTGACTTTAGCAGGCTCAGTCAGTTTTTACCTTTACTGGAGTCATAATGTCCTTTTCCCAACAGCCCTTGTTTCTGCATGTTCTCAGTTTTCTTAATTCATATGTGACTGTGACACCTTACCTATAAAGAAGGCATGCTCCCTGGTCTGTAGCTCCCAGGAACTTCTCTAAAGCTCAGGAGTGGTGAGATATGCACTCACAGAGCCTCTTTAGCCTAGAGTGGGGAAAGAGTATTACATTGATTGCCAACAAGTAGAGCTGAGACAAGTATCAGCTGAAGAGCCTCCACAAGTGTTAATAATCTGAGTGATGTTGAAGCCTCTGAGAACCTGGCATCACAACTATTAGTTTACAAAGACTGCTTAACAGGAGAAATGGTTGGACACATGTTAACTGTTGTCTAGAACATGAAAACAGAGAGCAAACATCTGTAAAATATTAGCTGGCCTCCTCCGTTCTGTGTATGGTACATATAAAGACACAACTGACTGCTTTTGAAGCCTTCAGTGGGACATATACACACTGATCAGAGGCTTTTGGTGTGTACTGATGCATTTCATTAATTCTTAATACATTTAACAATTATTTCAAAAAGTATTGCAAGAAACAATGCCGGTCCAATCGAGCTTGGAAATCTGATTTGAAAAAGCTTCCCTAAATGGGTACCTGAAAACCAAACACCAAATTAAGTAAATATAGGAATTTTAAAAAACTTTTCAAACTAACCTTAGTACCATCAGAAAAAGTTAGCATTTTAATCCACAGCTCCTGCCTGATCTACTACTAATGAAAGATTCACTAAATTATCTTCATAAAGGTCAAAATGCTAATTAGGAGATTCTCCTCAGTGATAAATCAGAGATGTGGAACAAATGATTAGATCAGCTTTTCCTAGAGTTCAATTACCCTTCTCCTCATTTTTAAAACATAAGAGAATTCAAAATAAGAAATGAATCTTGTTACATTAAATATTTCCCTCTTTTTAATTGCATAGAAAACACTCTTGGAAAGTTTGAGTTTACATAAATTATCTGTTAGATGAATTTATATACATTTTTTTATGTGACAATAGTATTTACTTACTAGTGATAAAGCAATTAATTGCTCTAAAATAATTTATTAGATATCCTTCAAGTTAGTAAGCACACTAATTACCTGAACTATATACTTGTAAATAAAATGCATCTTCCTAAATTACATGGAATTAAAATATAGCTATACATAAAGAGCAATCAAAATATACATATACATATAGTTCAGTTTAATCAGAAAAGAAGGATCTACAAGAATTTACAGATATAATGGTCAATCTGTTTTCCTGAAATAAACAGTAATTGAGGAAATACTGGTACTAGTTCAGCAAACTGAAAGACTATCTATCATTCTCATTTCCAAAACTACTGTAAGTATAAGGCTTGTAATATACCTTGAATATCTGTACTATTGGACAAAAAATACTCCTCTTGAATTCCAGAACTGCAGAACAGTCATAGTGAACATGGCAAACAAATTTGGCATAATTAAAACACCATTTAATGCAAACAGCATTAATGTAAACAGCAATTTCAGTAAAATGGCAGGGAAGCAGAAGCAAATTCTTACACCAATAGTCCCCAACTCAACTTGGGGATCAAAATTGATTTATGCCCACTGGAAAACTTTGTCAAGCAGTAAGGATGTTGTAACCTTAGGTAATGTCATTCTGATGGAGAGACTGTTGTGAAATAGTCTATGTTTCCCAAGAAGTTTCTATACATGGTATAAAATTGGATGTTTCAATCTATTCCTAAAACAAAGACATATTCCCAAATCTTGAAGTCAATCAATGAGAATTTGCACAAGTACTCATTTTCAAGCTTTCCCAGGTGTGGTGGGGTGATACAGAATCAAAACACATATTTGTACAGACTTCATAGTTTGGGTCTTTTATGTAGCTATAAACATGCAAATTTTTGCAACAATTTTATTGAACAGATATATGCTCTTACTGACACCTGAGATAAATGACACATTTAGAATTTTATTGACAGTTCCTTGACATTTTTTTCTTGATGGAGTTGCACTGGTTAATCTCACTTTTGGACTATTTGAATGAAATGTGAGTACTTGTCAAATATATTGCTGGTTTTGGAGCAAACTATGAAATCATACCTGATCGTTACACAAAAGACCAGAATTTTTGTAAAGAAGAACATGTTAACTTTTGAAATAATATGAAATAAAGAGACAAAATATGAGGAAACAAATTAGATTTAACTGATGCCATTCAGAGAAGCGAATCTGCCTGAGACATGGAGAAAAGCCTAGCCTTGGCATATAGAGTGATGACTGCAAGGATTGACTCTGAGTTAGGCTACAGTTAGCTGCATTAACTATAGAATCCTGTAAACAAAGATTTCCACCTTTGAAAACACACTGTCCCCAGTGATTTATAATCACATCTTAATTGTGATATCACCACTAAGGAGATAATGACCCTTATGAAGAAAAGGTAATGTTCCAAAAGCCCAGTCACAGAGGAAAATGGCTATGCTCAGCACTTGACATTTAATATGGTGAGAGCATGTGTCTGGTTTTAGTGTATTTAGTACATAAGATGTAGTTTATATAAGTTGTGCATAGGTTGCAGCACTCAGACAGCTTTTTCTTACAGCTTTACCCAGATAGAAGTGACCTGTTCACCCCATCCCCAGGGTGAAGGCAGTCCATAGCCCAGCTGCTCCTGAGCCAATATTCAGCTTTGTGAAGCATAGCTGTGTGATTTTGGCTCAGCTGATTGAAATTAAATTAAATTAAATTAATTTAAATTAAAATAAAATAAAATTATAAAATGTTGTCAAGCTGTGAGGAAGTACATAAGCTAAGATAGGGGTCTGTAACAGCCGAGGACTCTAGGAAGAAGTGCGGCTGTAAAAATAGAATAATAATAATAATAATAATAATATAAATAAATAAATCCCAATAGAGGAACAGGAAACTCGAAGACAGCAATTCAGATCATCCAGTACCAAATGCAACAGTTTACCTTTTCCACCTGGCTGCCACCACCTGCATGCATCAACTCATCAAGTGCCTGCATTAGGGGTGGCATAGCCCAGTCCATTTACTATACATATCATCCTATAAATAATTGCTGTGTAAACATAAATTTTCTATAATCCTGCTTCTATGCAGCAAAAGGTTCCCTAAAAAAGATAGGTAACAAAGTAATTCTACGGAACAGCTGCCAATGGCAATGAGTAAGAGAACTTTGAAGGAGTTGTGTGTTAAGCTGGCATTTAACCTTATTTGAATCTGTGTAGATAGACAAAATATGATCAAACTCAACTAATTTCAAAAGTTTAACAGAATATCTATGTACATTAAAATGTGTAGAAGTCCTTTGATGGATATTCTGTGCTTAAAACATAAAACCAATAGCGAGACATAAACTGCCAGGTATTATATCACCAGCCCTGTACAGAAGCAGTTTTATGAAGTGAACATAGAGCAGAAGCATGTCACAGGTGTGCCAAATAAATGATCTCTGAGAAGATTTACAAATGCTGGAGTAGAAATGCTAAACATAAAAACAGACAGGCAAACACTCTTAATGAGACAGGTTGCACTAACTCCTCATATTTGCCACAGCTACTCATGTATTTTCTAAGCCTAATGTGAAGTGCCTCCAGTCTAATAGAACTTTTCTCAATAACTCACACTTCTATAACTTAAATCAATTCTCCCCCCACATTCTGTCAAAATGAATGTCTTGAGGCCTAGAAATTCAGTCTTTAATGACTAGTGCTGTCAGGCATTGATAGCACATATCTGCTAGGTAGATGGAAAACATCAATATGATTTTCATTCGAACCAGTCAAGAAAAGAACAGACTTTGGTTTTAATGGACCTGAAGCTTCCTAGTCATCTGCTGAAAAAGAAAACAGAGACCAAATCTATGCATTGATTGATCAACAGGTGTATGACAAGGTATCCTCTTCTACCTTCTTATCCACATGTCCAAGGTTTCCTTCCCTTGGATACGAAGATATCATGGAAGACACTGTATACAGTCAAGACGCAAATACAATTCTCAGAAAGGGCTTTATCACCAGTAGTACTCTTAGGCCCCGCAGGTGAGACAGTCAGAGAAACTAGCTGCTTCAGGCTAATTACAACATGTACCATTGGGTCTGCTCAACTCAGCACAGTTTCCCAAAATCCTGTTAAACATAGATTCCTTCAATAGCCTAAATATTACTTGTATCACCAGATACCTCCCTGTTACATTTTTGGAAGCTGAGATAAGTTTTGGGGCCAACAAAATAATTAAAGATGCCTATCAGGCTGAACTCAAAATACAAGGACAGAAAAAACTACAAAACAATACAATTCAACATTCTTAAGAAAGCAAAAAATTAATAATAACTCACTGGATCAGATAAAGAGTCTGTCCAGTGCCATGTGTTTTTCCAGTAATAGCTAACAGAGGAAGCCAAGGAAAGAGTAAGAGAAGGTAGGGGTACTCAACATTTCCAATAAAATGTTCTTCACCTCCAACTATTTTAGTAAATTTAACCAAACCAGGAGTGGTCTTGGTCATTTAGCAAGTCTCTGTGGATTAATATTCAATGTACTTGCCTGTCTTTGTTTTCAATCTTTATTACTTTAAGTATCTATGTCATGCTGCTGCAGTGAGTTACACAGACGTATTCTCTGATATGTGACAAACCAGCTTTTGTGTATTTTAAACCAGCTCTATCCAGTTTCTTTTGATTCTCACTACTTGTATGGGAAGGGAATGTGAACAACTAATACCTATTTCCAAATGCCACTAATGATTTCACAGAACTTTATCTTATTCTTTCTAATATTATATCCCCCCTAAGCCATCTCTTTTCCAGACTGAAAAGAGATGGCCTATTCATTTTTGTTCGTACAGAAGACATTCTTTACCTGTGATATGTATCTTTGTTAGCTTTCTCTGGACATTTTCCAGTTCAACTATTACCTTTCTGAGAGGTAAGAATCAGCTTATGGGACATACCCATACCTTGCTAATCTTAATATGGGTAAACTAGGTATTCTGTGGTGTAATGATGGTGTTCTCTGTATTGTTCTTTACACTGCCTAAGTGATAATATTTGATTTTCTTTTTTTGACTGCTACTGTGCATTTCAATGGTATTTTGATAGAATTTTGTTTTGAGTGGTAACTGTCAGCTTAGAGATTTACAAATCATTCCTATGTAAAATTAGGATTGCTTTTCCACATGGATGTCAGTTTACACTTACCCACACTGAATTTGGTCTGCCATGTTGTAGTGGTTTTTCCCAACTGGGCAACTGAGCTCCTCCACAACCACTCTTTCACTCTCATTTCCCCTCCTCAAAGGGAAAGGGGGGAGAAAATATGATGAAAAAAGGCTCAGGGGTTGAGATAAGGACAGGAAGATCACTCAACAATGATTGTCACAGGCAAAATAGACTCAGCATAGGGAGATTAATACAATCTATTACCTATTACTAACAAGCTAGAGGAGTGAGTAACTAAAAGCAAACTAAAAACACCTTCCTCCGTTCACCCTCTTCTCCATCCTCCCCCAGAATGGCACAGGGGAGTCAGGAATGGGGGCTGCAGTCAGTCCCTGATGCTTCATCTCAGCCGCTCCTTCACGGTCACTCCCTGCCCCTGCTCCACGTGGGGTCCCTCCCACAGGATGCCATCCTTCCCGAACTGAGCCTGCTGTGGCTGCCCACAGGCAATCAAGAACTGCTCCCACATGGCTCCGTACCATCTGTCAGGAGCAAACTGCTCCAGCATGGGTCCCCCCATGGGCAGTAGCTGCCCCCAGACCCCCTGGTCCTGCATGGGCTCCTCTCCACGGGCTGCAGCTCTGGCCCGGGGCCTGCTCCTGCGGGGGCTCTCCATGGGCCACAGCCTCCTCCAGACCATGTCCACCTGCTCCTGTCCAGGGGCTCCTCCACAGGCTGCAGTGTGGAGATCTGCTCCATGTGGGACCCATGGGCTGCAGGGGGACAGCCTGGTCTTCCAGGGACCTCTCCACAGGCCACAGGGGAACTGCTGCTGCATGCCTGGAGCACCTCCTGCTTCACTGACCTTGGGGTCTGCAGGGCTGGTTCTCACCCCTCTCTCCCATCTGCAGTTGTACAGCAGTTTATTTTTTTCGCCCTTTCTTAAATCTGCTCTCACAAAGGCACAACTAACATCGGGTACTGGCTTGGCTCTAGCCAGCAGTGAGTCCCTTTGGAGCTAGCTGAAACCAGACCTTATCTAACATGGGGCATCTGCTGTCTTTTTTTCCCAGAGGCCACCCCTGCAGCCCCTCCCGCTACCAAAGCCCAGCCATGTAAACCCCATACACACGTACTTCCCAGCCACTGTTGACAGTTTTTCATAGTCAGAATGTACTCTATCACCTATCTATCCACTAGTGATATGTCTCAATTATGAGACACACCCCCTCCCTTACTCCTGCTTCTTTCACCAGTACTTTAATTATATTTAACCAATCAAGTGAAGAGGAAGAACAGCAGAATAATAATATATTTGGAAATAAATAGTTAAGGAAACCTAAAGAACTGGAGTTATGTTTGCATGGGAAGCATTATACTTATGTTTCTATGGGTGTGACTGAGGATACTGAAAAGATTTCCTTACAGCAATGAGCTCCTAGTGTTAGAAAGACTTCTGAAATACATGTCAACATAGAAACATTTTATTGCTTCTGTAGTACTAGAAACATCAAAAACCTCTAGTGTAGATAAGGCCTAAGAAGAATGATCTATTTCGGATGAGTGTTGTGAAAGTACAAGGGCTTTTATCATATGAAACCTGATACCTCTATTATACAGATGGATATAGAAAATTTGTAACTCTTCTACCTACATAATCTTAATGCATCATAAACAAAAACCCCAAAGCAAAAGTAAATTAGTAGCTACTGAGGTTGCTATAAAAAGAGATGCTTACAATTGATTACATTAAATTCACTGTTTAATTGAATTAATTTGCCCGGTTGAGTAAAACAACAATTGTGTCATTTTTTTTTTTTTTCCTAATTATTTTACTTCCTACTTTTGGTTGACGGCCTTTTCTCGGTCATACCGTGTCTGATAGTAATGATTATTTTTTTTGTTCATGAATTTTTGATATTAAACAGATGATTTGACTTTTACTTTTCTTCCATGATAATAGAGACGTAAAATAGGTCTACTTCTTTACTTTCAAACTTTATGTTAGAACTATCATATCAAAATTGGCATTGACAACCTGCAATACCCATGGTTGTAAGAATGGTAAGGAAATGCCTACACTGTTTATAGATGAATAATTTTCATTCATTTGAAGAGCTCAAAAGACTCACTCTTAGAGATCAGAAGGAAAAAAAAATATTGTCCTACAGAGGATCATTAAAATTTCATATTTTTATTTTTTTTCCTGTTTCCATTGGGATGAAATTGAGTGCTCTTAAAAAAATTCTCCTAAAAATGGCAGGGATAAGTAGGAACTTCGGACAACTCGTTCTTTTCATTCTGTCAGAATCCTGATGAAACAGACTGGAAGTCAAATATTTTGTCTTCAAACCAGGAACTGAACTTAATTTTTTTTCCCATATCTCAAGTATGAGAAATTGTTGGGTATTCTTTAATTCTTTAATTATTAATTTAATTAATTATACCACTCAGAAAATGTAATTAGTGAGAAGATATATTTAATTAAGTGCATATTAATTACAACAAACAAATCCATAGTCCAGAGGAGTTAATAGCTACATCAGAGGTATAATAACAAAGTTCATTTCTGTTTTCTATGCTTACATAATGAGTGTACAAAGAGGCAGATTTGTTTGTTACATTAGAAAGCTCCCTGTTGTCGCCACCTTTGAAGAGACTAGCTGCCATTTCTCTGTCTCTTACCTCTCTGAAGTTTTGTTTGTAAAAGTTCCATAAATGATGCAGGAAAAAAAAAAGAAAAAAAAGAAAAAAAAAAAAAAGCTATCATAAGCTATCATATTTCATGAAAATCATTTAATGTGAGAAAATTTCAGATCAGCTCTTTTTTTCTTTCTACCTGTGCTAAGTATTAGGGTTGTCATTCACAACAACCTCACATGCACTGTGGAAAAAAAAATAATATCCTTTTAGAAAACATCTGCCACCATATCTTTTTGTGGTGATTTTTACCTTGCTGGGCAGCAGAACTCCACCACAACACCTTTCTCACTCCCCTTCCTTAGAAGAAGAGGGGAAGAAAGTATGCTGGGGAAAAAAAAAAAAAAAAAAAATCAACAAAAAAACTCACAGGTTGAGATAAGGATAATTTAATTAAAGGGAAAAGAAAGAGGGAAAAGAAACAAGCAAAGGCTGTTTGGAAGCACAGAGAGAGAAAAAATAAATTACTCTTGACTTCCCATCAACGAGGGATGTTTGGCCACATGCCAGGAAGCAATGCCTCAACACGCATACTGCTTGTTTGGGAGGACAGACATTTTCATAATGAGAGAGCCCCCCCCCCCCACACACCTTTTCCCTTCCCCACCTTTTATTGCCGAGTGTGACGCCACATGGTATGGAATATCCCTTTGGTGGGTTTAGGTCAGCTGCACTTGTGATACCCCCTCCCCACCTCTTGCCCACCCCCAACCTGCTGGCTCTTGGGGGGTTTGGAGAGTCTAGACGCGATGCCAGAATTACTCAGCAGGAGACACAACTCTGGTGCTGTTCTAGCAACAAGTGCAGAGCACAGCTCTCTATGGGCTGCTGCAGGGAAGTTAACTCCATCCTAGCCAGACACAGTACATTTCCCCACAAAAGCAAACTGAAAGCTACTTTGTGCCATTAGGTAAATCCTGTTTCTGAATAAAAAAAACAGTTGAGCCAGTCAATACTCAGACTGCAAGTGTAGACACAATTTTCAAAGACACGTAGTTTGGTCTACATAGTTCATGTTTACTAATATACGATATACTTACTTGTGTTTCACTTTTTGCTGCAGAAAATTGAATGTTTTAATATAAATGTCAATATATGTTGCTCTGTTGCTAAACCACAATCTCTGTAATATTCTTTCTACTCCCTACTGATTACGTTATCTCCCACATTGGTGATGGAATTGATATATGTTCATTATACCGAGATTTTCTGGCATATAATGTTCTAAATAAATAAACAAAGTCAATAACTCATGCCACTGCTTCAAATGTACTATGGAAAGAAAGCCAGTTCCCTAACTTAAGCTGCAATACAGAACAAATGAAAAATGATTAAAATTATGCCCAGGGCAATGTCTTTTACTTGTTCACCATGTGACAATGAAATTCTCTTTACAATTTGAGTTCTTTAATGAAACGCATTAGTAATTCAGCTGTAAGCTCTTCTCTGCATTATTTCTGCTGTTCTCCTTTGCCTTTTTGACACAGCTCAAGATGTGACACAGGGAAATGTATGGGTTTCACTTAGTGATAAGGAAGGTTCTATTGGTAAATATTACCTTTTTGCTATTTCCTTAATATTTGCTTATTTAGTTGCTTATTGAAATTCAGAATTCTGAGAGGAAAACCAGCAGGTATTTCTGATCCCAAGCAAAACCAAAAGGAAACAAACAAACAAAACCAGACAAAAACAACAACAACAACAACAAAATGCAAGTACGACTACTTCTTCTTATGTTCCTAGTTTACCAGACTACCCACATCTCAGCTCTTCTCCAGCTGATGGCACACAAAACTAATCTTTTTCCTTTTTCTCACATAGCTTTCTTACTTGGTTTTCAGATTCCCCAAACTTCCTACTGAATTATCTATATATGTGTTGTTTTTTTTTTTCCTTTTTTTCCTTTTCAATCTAGTAACATGGTGACATGGCTTATTTTTAAAAAATGTCACAGGGGCAATGCAGCATTCTGTTTTACTTTAGGTTCAGGCTACGTGTATGTTCTGAAAAACAGGTATTTAGGAATCTTGCAATATGCATAAAAAGACTAAGATGAGTATAAATTACTGAATAGGTCTAAAGGTCTTTTCTAGTCAAATAACAAAGCTGCTCAGTTTAAAAGAAGAGACAGTAAGACCATTCAAGCACCTGTAATGAGTGCAATATACATTCAAACATTTTTATTTCCTTTTTTATTAATTTTTCTTTCACTTCTTTCAAATGCATAACAAATTGTATTTTTCTATATATGGTTCTTCCAGGTATCAGAATACCATGAAGCTTCTGTATTTCTACTCCATACAAAAAGCAAAGATGCAGTAAGTCTATGCAAAAAGATTACAGAAAGTAATATTAAAATATGTACATATATATATACGCACACATATAAATTGTCAGATTTCCTTAGTCCCCATTTCTGACTCAATTTCTTTTATTCCTCATATGTAAGAAGAGGCTCAATTATAGGAGGTGAATATTGTACTCTTATCATTGAATTTTTGATGAGGAAGTCAGTGCTAGCCTTCAAA
Source organism: Stictonetta naevosa (assembly GCA_011074415.1). Classification (NCBI taxonomy): domain Eukaryota; kingdom Metazoa; phylum Chordata; class Aves; order Anseriformes; family Anatidae; genus Stictonetta; species Stictonetta naevosa. Next base: position 101,684,877 of record CM021697.1, read on the forward strand.
CAACACAGAAGTTGCCTCTCTTAAAAATTAAAAAAAAGAAAAAAAACAAGAAAAAAAAAAAAACAAGAAAAAAAGTTTTGTTTCCTGGAGATTTTTATTCCACTTCTTTCCTTTATCTCTGGATGCAAGAAACCCAACTAAAATCCTCTTTTTTGCTTGTTCCTCATCTTCATTACCAGCACCAGAATTTTTCTGCTCCAGTGATACCACCTCAGCTGGAAGCTGTCAGCACAATGAATACAACTAGCTTGTTTGAGATGGATTTTACATTCTGTTTAAAGTATCTGCAATTTTACATTGTTGGCTCCAATCAGGATGAGATAACATGTCTGTGGGTCACAGAAGTTCCAGTGACCCACAGAATAGCATAAAAAATATTAGCTGCTTCAAAGCCCAGAGTAACTGCTAATAAAGTTGAGCTACTGAAATCCTTTAGCAAGTAGCTCATTCTGTATACCTTTCTGTCCATGCCAGCAATTCTGAACAAAACTATAGATCCTCTGGCTCTGCAGGGAAAGCAATACATTTTCTCACTTACATCTTCCCCGTGTTTTAGACAAGGGACCATAATTTCTCTGTGTAGCTTTATTCCATTTTACCACTGCATCCTTTTACTGGATATTGTTCAAAGTATCAACTTCTGTACCTTGTTTCTGATAGCCCATACTTTTGTACCTTACATTGACAAAAATGATACTAACATGACTGATATCTCTGGAATGTCTCTTGAAAACTTTTTGTTTGTTTGTTTTCAATTTGGGCTGGTGATCCTCAAGCTCTGAGATTTTCTATAGATAAATCAAGTAAGTAAAATTGCATTGATTGATCTCTGTTTAGAATCATTGAACTGTTAGGCTGGAGGATTTGCAGCAGCTGAGCTATCTTTTTTGTTCTTTGTTGGATGATTCTAATTTTGTTGGGAAGAAATGAATGCAAAATAAAGGAAGATTTCATGTCCCTCCAAGCAGTGTAGTAAAATTTACTGAATTACAGATATTCTGTCTTCAAATACAGATTGAATATCTTCATAACCATCATAACACTGCCTTTTATTTTTTTCCAAAAATTAAAAAAAAAAAGGCAGGATAATAGTGAAGAGAAACTGTGTAAAACTTATGTAGCCTCCTTTGATCTTTCATGGATCATCTTCATTCATCATCTTTATTTCACTTTCATTCCCATCCAAGTCATAACACTTATAGCTGTACCAGAACTTAATCTCTTGCTAAGGTGATAAATGCTGAAGCCTTATAAGCAACATTTGTTTATCATATGGCTCTGCAAATTTATCATATAACAATGTCACCACATACATATACATATAAGCCACATGGACAACTGGATAATCAGTTGTATAACAGGACAATATAAGTTACATATCTATCATGAATTCATGCAACATCAGAAAGGGAAATATGTTTTTTCTTTCTCCAACTGGTGAAGGGGAGAGAAAGAAAGTTAAGGTTTTTCTTCAGGTAAGGATTTTTGGATTTCTTTTTTAATAAATAATGTGAATACTCAGAAATATGGATTTTAGAAAAAAATATCCTATAAAAGTCATATGATTGCAATGTTTGAAATACATTTTTTTAGTTTAGTTACTAATGTCATCTATTTGCAGTACATTTTATGCGTATTTGATCTTGAACATCAGTTCTTATCATCTGAGTTTTTTAAAGTAGTCTTTTTTAATAATGAAAACTGTGTTGACTTTGTTAATATTGTAATTTTTTTCCTACTGTAGCTGCCCAAAAGCTACTCACCTTTGCAGACTCTTACATCAGTTGTCCTTAGAGTACAGAAAGGCTGACCATAATTCTAACAATATGCAGGCATGCAATCTATAGAAAATTGTGTAATACTTAAAATGTTCTGTCAGATGGTATGTCATTACATATACATAATTTTATTTTCATATTCTACCTGAGCACTCTATGAGAATGTGACAGTTTTACTGAAGAGTAATTATCCCAGGTAAAATTTTCTCAAATAATAAAGTAAAGCATGTTTACTGCATTAATTAAAAAAAAAAAAAAAAAAAAAAAAAAGGCACAAATACCACCACTTTGTATGTAAGTAACCAACCAGCTGCTAGCAGCAACAAAACGTCAGACATATGCAAGTACATATCCAAGCTATGTACTACCAAATCACATATAAAATAATACTTAATCCTTAATCAATGAGCCATAAAATTGCTTGGCTGCCTTCAAAGTTATCTTAGTTTGCAGTTGTCTTACTACCTTCCTTTCCTCTCCTTACGCCTTTGCAGACACATATATCTCTGATTCACCAATAAGTTCCTTAGTTTTTCTAAGGAACATTACTACATTACTTTTTGCATTCCTCTGCTCATCATGAACATCACGTTTTGCTTTTTCAGACTTCACTTTCACTATAACTAGTTCACAAATAGAAAAATTTCTCTAGATGTTTTCTCTAGATGTCGTTCCTTCAAAACACACAGAAGTTCTGCTTCTCTTCACACATATGCAGGCTTCCATGCTCTAAAACTCCCCTTCTGTAATCTTTTCCAACTCAAAATTCACCTATAGAAAGAAGGTGTAAAGAAATACTGCCGCTAAGGATTTCTAAGAAATTTTATAAACTTTCTTTCTTTCTAACAGACAGAAGGATCTGCACTTTACTTTTAAAGTTCTTTTTCCTAGCCACTTGTTTACAACAAGCCTCAGCTACTTGAGAAATTGAACTATAATGCAAATTGTAATGCAAAGTGTTATGGCAACCTCTCTCACAACTTGTGAAATCAACAAACAGATAAAATGAGAAGTAAGAAGTACCTTTAGGACAGGACAGGACAGGACAGGACAGGACAGGACAGGACAGGACAGGACAGGACAGGACAGGACAGGACAGGACAGGACAGGACAGGATAGGATAGGATAGGATAGGATAGGATAGGATAGGATAGGATAGGATAGGATAGGATAGGACAGCTCATTTGGAAGGGACCTTCAAAGCTCATTTGGAAAGGACCTCCAACTGCCTAACCACTTCAGGCCTAACCAAAAGTTAAAGCATGTTATTGAGGGTATTGTCCAAATGCCTATTGAACATTGACAGGCATGGGTATTAACCACCTCACTAGGAAGCTTGTTCCACTGTTTGACCACCATCATGGTAAAGAATTTTTTCATAATGTCCAGTCTGAACCTCCTCAGGCCCAGCTTTGTGCCATTCTCTTTCATCCTGTCACTGGTGACCAGGGAGATGATTTGAAATTTACTGGATTTGAAATTTACTCACAGGCTGCAAATTCTCACCTCCTTTTTCTATTAGCAATTAGTAGAGTCAAACATGTAAACAAAGGCTACATTATTTTTTTTGTTTTTGTTTGTTTGTTTTTCTATTCTGTAGCAGAGCAGAGAACAGAGAAAGAATAATTTATGCTAAATCAGCATATTTTTAGAAATGTTGGTAAAGGAAAAAAGTGATTCTAGATTTAGCTCAAAACAACATTACAGGTTCTTTTTTTTTATTTCTCCTTTTTCTATATTTTTAATACAAGTCACATTTGTTGTAGCTTAAAGACAGGTCATTTCAAAAGGAAAATTTAAATGTTTAACTTCCAGATGTCTAAGTAAATATTTTAGCACATACTACATATATGCTACTGTGAAAATATCAAAACAGAGTATTTCAGAACAGAACAATTCAAAATAATCAAGTTCTTCCTATTTATTCCAGACAAAATAATGCATTGTATTTTATCCAGTTTTGAAACTACAATTGTTATAAATATCCTCCATCTCAGTTTCCAAATATTTTGTTATTTACTGGAAGATAAAAGACCCTGAAAAATTACACACACATCCTGCCTCAACCAAAAAAAGAAAAGAATAAAGAAAAAAACAACCCTCCTCCAACTCTTTAGATAACTTTTTAATGTACATCTGCAGTAAGACAACTTATAAAGAATCCTCAGATTGGCTCTCAGGACAGAGGTGAGTGGTACACTTCTGCTTTTCCTGTCTGCCATTCACTCTGGTAATAGCAACTGAGCTCTGCAAAAAGCTTTTCAGATTTGTCAAATTTATAGAGCTATTGTTTGGCTTCAGAACTCTACTAGACTTTAAAACAGAGGACACTAGGATGCCTTAAGAAGTGAGAGTTGCAGGGGTTGGTTTTATCATATGCAGATGTACCAAAAATACCAAAGACTGTATAAATAAAGAATTTTTGAAGCAGAAATTTTAACACTTGAAACAGACATCTATGTGTCATTCTCTCTCAAACAAACAAACAAAAAGCAGCTATCTGCAAAGCAGTCCACAGCAGGCAGTTCCTGCCTATTTCCAGAACAAATTACACCTTCAGTTTAGCGTGCCATCCTTCCCATTTCCCCCTTATTCCAAGTAAACTTTATGATCGTTTCCATATTGTTGGTCTGATTAGAGCAGATACAAGACAGATAACTTTTATAATATGGTGTAGTGTCTTTCATTCTGACTAGTTGGAAGAAAAGCAACAAAGTTTCTTGAGCACAAAGGCCTTTGTTTAGGTTTTGGGGTGTTCTGATTAGATTTTTTTTTTTCCTACAAGCATTTTCTTAATATATTTAGTGTCTTTACTGAAGTCTCTGCGTCTTTATATCAGATAGGGATAACAGTGTCAGACATTGGCTCTCAGACCATTGTATGCTACTTTTATTTTTTGATCAAATATTATTTTTTTTAATAAGAAAGAACAAAGAGGTTACTGCTTTTCCCGCTGAAACTTATAATGTACCAGCTCCTGTTTGTTTGGGTTTCATTCTTCCTTCTCTAGGTTTTACTTTGAAAGGAAATAGCCTTAGTTTGTGTGTTATAATGTATAAAAAGATATTTATGATATAAAAATGAGCTTACTATCTTCAATAAATAGTTTGATGTTTTCATTAGAATTTCTCTATGAAGTTCCCATTTCCTTGTTGGAACCATCCTCCTGAGACTTTGATATTTCAGACTAAAATAAAGATACTGTAAAAAATATGAGATCAATAGAAAGCTTTCTACAACACTCCCCCTAAGTTGTTCAGAGTTAGAAGCCTTTGGCTCAGCCACTCTTCAGGGTGAAATATATCCTTAGGTTTTCAACTTAAAAGAGAGGCTGTATTCTTGCATGTGTAAAATCTCTATTACCTAATTATGAGTATCTAATTGTCCAAAGTGACCCCACTGCCTGCCGTGATTCTATTGGGAAAAAAAAAAAAAAAAAAAAAGGCAACCTTTTCCTGTAATTTATCTTAATAATATAAATATATTGTAATCTTAATTATAGATGGTTATCAATAGGTATCACTTCTCAAAATACATAGGTTAAGAGGTTGAGAATGGGTTGACAGGTTACTGACAATTAGGATTTTACAACCAATTCACATTACTCAGGAAAAGGCTTCAGTTTGTGACTTACACCCTGTAAAAATAAATCTGTCATGTAACAATAGATTAGTACCTCAATATTAATTATCATGCTATTTTATATCTGCTGATTTATTAAATCACAGTGCACAATGCTAAAATAGAGGTTTATTGAACTTCTCTTTAGGTTTTTGTTGTTAGTTAAAGTATTAAGATATTTAATAAAACATCAAAAAAAAATAGCTATGTCTTGTTCCATTTCTAAAAAAGGATGTATAGCAGTGATGCATTACTAAGAAAAGGAAATTTAATGAACATTTGTTATAAGTAAAGCAGGATTTAAGGTCATCATCTGTGGATTAAAACTGAAGCCATGGAGACAACCGTCTGTTGGTCAAGACACTGGATTGTAGATATATACAATTTTTAGATGAGAGAGAACATTCACAATTTGCTTCTGCAATGGTATTTTCTGCTGCATTCTTCTGTTACTTTTATTTCTGTTTGTTGTTGTTGTTGTTGTTCTTGTTCTTGTTTTGTTTTGTTTTGTGCAAGATTAACAAGTAAAACTATGAGTTGCTTGTGACAGCGTAATCTCAGATTCCTCTGAATTTTGCTACTATCTTCTTAATTATGCCAGTTGCAAACACAGGCACTCTGACTAGAAATGTTTTTCATGTATCTCTCAAGGAAGGCTCATGAAAAGTTATTAATGTATATTCAGGTCATTACTAGGTGGTCAGGAGAACTGTAGCTGGGATTCTGCCAAGGTAGCAACATTCCTATTAGGAAGGATTTTTTTTTTTCTTTTTTTTCTTTTTTTTTTTTCTGATAGACACCTGGCTTCCAGTGCTTTAGGATTGTTCTGAGAAACAGCCAGACAGAACAGTGTAATGGGTTTACCCTGCTCTTTTGAGAAGCCTGCAAACTAGCTGAATGTACTGGAGGAAGGAAGTCAGGATTAAAATACTCCAAGGTGGGTAAATACATTCATACACAGTTATTAACTACAGAATTTTTCCTGAGCAGAGAAAGAAAACATAAGACTCAGGAACCCACGGGATCATGCACAAAATGCTAAGCCTGTCATGTTCACTCATATGATCAAAATACCTCTGGTATGATAGAGTCATATAAATTTTATTATTTTAAAGTCCACCTTTCTCTAGTTGTTGTTTCTTTCCACTCTTAAATAAAATATATTGTCAAGATATCTGTCATTCACTCTGCCACCAGTCACAGTTATCTCAAGGGATGAGACACAGATTCCTAAAATACTCACACCCTCAGGGAAGTAAACATTGGTTCAGAGTGGGCAGAACTTCATGAATTCCAGAATGAAAGAAAGAACGATTTTACTCTAATGAAAGAAAGATTTTACTCTTGACGAAGAACAAAATTATGGTGAAGACTGTAAGAGAGACAAGAAAATGCTGGAATGAAAACTAAAAAACACAATCAGATTTCATTAGTGTCCCACCAGTATGTACCACCTGATGAGCATTTTCCTTCTTTTACCTGTGCCATGTATTGCTTGGAAAGTTAAGCAAGAAAACGAGAAAATGCAGTACTAACATTCATTATTGACACAGCTTTTAAAGTACATATATATAAATGCTGCCCAGTAAATACAATCTGTTCTTTATTACCCTTTCTTACCCAGAAGATTGAGAGTTGCCAGAAACCTGGCATATGTTAACAATTAACTATAAGAGTTGTGTGTGTGCATGTGAGAGTTACTGTTTCTCTAAGAAAGTTTTTCCCAGTGATGATCAGAAAAATGCCCTTGGCAAATAAAGAACACATTACATAATAGGCTTCTTCAGGTGTTATTTTGCCTTCAAAATATCTCCTATAAAACACTTATTTTTGAATGAGAAATACAATGCTAGATAATTAACTGAATACAGAAAAAGATATGTGAACATTGAAAAGTGTAACTGGACACAAATCTGTTTCGGGAAATAAAAATGAAAAGAGAAAAGCAGAAATCCTTGATCAATTACAGAAATAAATAATTTTAATGCATAGTTCAAAATTACATTTAAGCTTGTTTAAAATTTAGTAGTACATTGTCAATTAAAGCAATGATACTGAAAACTCAGACCACATTTTAGTTGCGCTGGCAATCTGATACCCAGAAGGTTTGATATAGTTAGGTCTCTCTCTCTCTTTCTCTCTTTTCAATAGTTGTCTGTAGTCCTTTAATCAGAAATTGAGCAGTTGAGAGACATGTTTAGAGGGCCAAAAGCTCCCTCTTTCAGGAATAGCTGGTGTACAAGCAAGCTATAGGAATGGAAGAAAATATCAATTTTCATGTACTTTACCATGCCCTAATCCAGAAACATTTAATATTTGGTCTGTCAAGCTTCTGTGTGGCTATAATAATTACTACAGGTCTGCAAACTCAAGAAATCACTTGAAGACTATTAGTTTCTATCCCTTGTGTAATCTGAAATAACACAGGAGTAAAAAATATGTATTTTTTTCTTTCCTGATTTTTGGGAATAGGAAGGGACTAGTTTTGCAGTTTGGGAGCTAAGGCTGGTAGGATGCCAGTATCCTAAAGAAGCTCTGCAAATACCTCATCCACTGCTGTAATATGCCATCTTTCTAAAGAGGGCACTATTTTAGAGTCAGGGTGTCAGCTTTAAGAAGCGATAGAAAAGAAGCAGTTTCTCAACCATACAAAATAGCTTAGATAAAAAACATCAAAGTTGTTTCAAAAGTATTTATTTAGAAGCAACAGAATGATATGTCTCTCTACTGTTTTAAAGGGACTACATGTCTGCAAAGAGTCAAAGGATGTATATACACAAAACGTTTAAAGACAAGGTCTGCCACCTTTTGACCATAGCCCAAGTATTTTCATGGCAGCAGCTGCAACTTCAAAACCAAGCAGATATGTAACTGTTCACAGTGATGATACCTGCACTATCTTCTGAGTGTTGTGCTCACACAGCAGTATTTTTATCAGGTAAGAGCTGTCTGACTTCTAGATAGTTTAAACACCAGGTAAGTGTATCATGGATCCTTCTGCACCCTTCAGACCATCATTCTGCCTTTGTGGAGTATAAAATATTCAAGCTTTCAGAACGGTCTGGAAATTATGTTATAATTTACAAAAGAAAAGGAAAAAAATAATAACAATTAAAAAAATGAAAGAAAAAAATGAAAATGAATTCTGAAATGGTACAAAAGGATAACCAGTACCTTTTAAAAATGTTTCTTTTTTTTTTTTTTTTTTTTTTTGGTCACAAATTACTTGAAATCAAAAAATATGGCAATAAAGCCACTCTATTTGTTGACCAATCTTCCTTTATTTTCAGGCATACCAGCTCTCCAGTGATGCAACATACACAGTAATTTGTGTGTCATATTACCTTCTTTTCTGTTTTCATTTGTCATAAATCTTCTGATGAGCTGTGGAGCATCTCACTGAATGAATAGTCATTCTCATTTTGAGCTGACAATTGTGAATTGCTAAACTCCAGAAATATTATAGAATACCTGAGTTAGAAGGGACCCACAAGGATCATCAAGTCCAATGCGTGGGTCCCCAAAGGACCACACAAAACCTAAAAAAATATATATAATAATAATTAAAAAAAATAAAAATAAATCAGATCATGTGTCTGAGAGTGTGGTCCAAACACTTCTTGAACTCCAGCAGGCTTGGTGGCATAACCACTTCCATGGGGAACCTGTTCCAGTGTCCAAGCAACATCTTGGTGAAAAACTTTTCCTGATATCCAGTCTGAATAACCCATACAAGTGTGAGTGAAAGGACCATCTCTAACCCTGGCACATCTGTCTCAGAAAATTTTAATTTAATCATTTTGAATTTATCATTTTTTTCCTGTTACTTGTCTAGAATTACCAAACTAATTTTTCTGCTTTCACATGGGATATGCAACTGACCAATTCTTAAAATAATTAGTGATAGAGAAACAGATTTCAGGCTGATAAGGAACAAAGATGGATTTCTTTTCAAGGGGGACAAAATTTTGAAGATCAGTAAATAAGGATATCTGCAGCAACAAAACAATAACAACAACAACAAACAAACAAACAAACAAAACCACAACTACTTAGCATTTGATTTTTTAGATATGGAATCTCATGAAATTGAGCATAACAGATTTTGACACATTTTCCATCCATCTATAAAATTCTCTACATGGAGATTTATATCTGGTCAATGTGTTCCCTTGACCAGCTTAGATCTTTTTCATTGAAAGTCTTCTGTGTGACTCTTATAAACAGGTAATCAGATTCAGCTTTATATTGTTAAGAAAAACGTTCCTGTCTTCCACCATCAATAAAACGTGCCGCAGTGAAGCAGTGTCTTTGAGATCCCATAATAGTCATAATTTATTTTGTTTACCTCTAGACAGACAGCCCTTATATGCCACTGGTGTTATTCTCACATTACAGGATCCATCTATTCTCTTCTGAATAAGTCTTACATAAATTGATTATCCTTTTCTGTCAGTGATCTCTTCTTCTGGTAATACTGTATGTTTCACATACTGCTTGCTCCCTGACTTGTTTAACACTTCCTAGTTCAAGGATGAATATGGTTTTACAGTGTTTCTTCATTTGATGCAATATATATGGCCATCTTATAGGTACTTTCACGAGTTAAATAGGGTGCTGAAAAATAGGTACTTCTGTACTCTGCACTTCAGTCAATAAATCCTTCTTGCTCAAACTTAATTTTGTTCAGTTTTTGCCTGCATCTGCCTTTGAGATGACAAGTTTGTTGGGACATAGAGCTGGACAGATTACACAGCCCTGCCTTTTGCTGGCACAGCACTTTATTACACAACACTTCAATTATACTTCACTGGCTTTAACTCCATCTAATGAGAATGACTGATATTTGTGACACTTCTGTGATAAACTGGTCTAGTATTATCAACCTGAGGTCTTTCTGATCACATTCTGCCTTGGCTGAAACTGCTATTGTACATCATCAGTTGCTATATGGATATTCACAGTATTCAAAACCATCCTTTGCATGGAACATTTCACTTGCTGAATTTGTGTTGCCTTAGAAAAGCAGTGAGTGAAAGGTTTACACAACTCCAGATCTAATCTGACTTGTCAATTTTTGTCTTTCCTAAAGGGAACAGTAAAATTACTAATACCTGAAAATGAGGTATAGAATCTGCTTGAAATATAGTACTGCTGTTTCAGAATATCCTTTTGATGATTGCTAGCGTTCAGACAAAAAGCCTGCATTATTCACTCAAGTCAAATCACAGTGAGATGGCTCAGTGAGCCATCTCCCATTGTTTTTATTTCCGAACAGTTGACATGGAATAGGCATCATAGCTTCAGAGATAACCCTTTCTCTGTTCTTGATGTACATATTAAAGTCCAGCAAATAATATACAATGACCTGATGGAGCCATACTCAGGATTCCTCTTGAAATTCCATTTAACATTGGTAACATCGGGACAGTGTTCAGCTTGCTACTATACATCACAGAATGCAAGGGTATATGCCATGAATAGACTGCTGTAAATCTTAGCTGAGCAAAAGACAGGCAGTTGTGAACTATGGAATTACAAGAGGAAGTTAGAGGAAGTTTTTTAAACAAAAGGTGTAGAAAGTGAAAACACAGAATCTGTGTATGATCTAAGTCTGAAGAGTTGATCTTAAAAAAAAAAAAAAAAAAGTTTGGAAGGGAGAGGAAAGAATGTTATGAAGAACTGGAATTCAGACACAGTTTTTGATAAATTTTGGCTATTAAACAAAGCATACATTGGAGCTTTCTGAGGTTAAAATATAATCTAGGTATAATTAGCAATCATATCTCCTGAGAAAAATCTTAGGGGTCTTATTGTTGTATTGGAAAGGTAAATGCTACAGCTAAATAGGAATTATAAAGAAGGAGTAGAATGAGTTTCTGAGTAAATTCTTTTGCTGAAATTATTCAAAACAGACAAGTAAACTAAGATGAAATGGCTAAGAACCAAATGAAGATCTAATGGGTAAAAGCACTATTATCATTGGTAAAAAGTTTTGACTGTCCTCAAAGAAACTAAACATAGTAAAGAAAGGTCATCAGAGGAACTAAGCATTACTTTTGTTAGATAGTTTCACACATACATACCTTCAAATGAGCAGGAATAATATCCTGAGTGCAAATTTCACTGCCCTGAGGGTGATTAATCACTGTAACAAACTAAAAGGAAGATGTCCATGCTCACCTTTGATGTCTCAAATACACAAGAGACAAACTACAACTCCCAGAATGCTAATCAAACACTGGTCATCTTTTAATCTGTCAGATAAACTAAATTAGACAAAATATAACTGTCTGTGATTTGACTTGAGTGAAGAATAGAATTTCCTATCACAATATAAATAGATTTCCTCTCCTACACAACTTCCTCCTCAGAAATGTAGATCTGGGACAATCCATAGCATGTAATTCAAGCCAATACAAAATATTTTGTTTGTTGTAAACCCTTCAGCTTTTTCCTTCTGTTCTTACTTTAATTCAGTGTTTTTAAAATTTGATATTATCTTAATAGCTTATTATAAAAATATATGAATGAACATTTTATAATTTAAAAAAGATAAAACATTTTTGTACCTGTAGCTATTTCCTGTTTTTGAAAATGTATTTGGCCTCTTCAAATTCTATTTTTCAGCAAAAATTACCACTCAAGGAATAGGATCACAGTTCAGAAAATATAATCTAACAATCTATCTGGGCTCATAAATGCCCTAAAGTCTAGAACTGAGTAGGAAACCTCTTCATAAACACAGAGACCAAACTGTTATGCAGACTATCAAATTTGACCCTCCCTAGTTGATGAAAATACCTGTATATTAACAACATCAAATTTATTTTGAATAGTACTTGTGACACTTTGATAAGAGCATGACAGTTTCTGATGAAAATAAGAAATTAGAGAAGGACTACCTCAACTGAGACAGATGATCCAGGTCGTCTTAATTAATGCTGATAAATATAACAAGTTGCGCTGATGGACTGATAACTTACTTTTTTGGAATGCAGAGTTGGAAAAATAAAACCATCAAGTGATTGAAGCAAGGAACACAAAGTTAAAGGAGGTCAATAAATAACATATTAGATGTCTTTCACTCAGACATTACTCCCCTGAATTATCTTACAGTACTTGAATCTGATAAAAATAATATGTAAAGGTAAAACACTGTCTATAGCTAGCTAGTTGTTAAAGTAAATGGAGAGAGAGAAATACTAAAAATTTTATTGCAAGAAAACCATAAGTAGATTGTAAATTTAGTTTTTATATTTTGAAATTTTGTGCCAAATCTGGCTCCTAGAGACAAATGTCTTGCCATGAATGTACATACTTTAAGCTTGTTTTATTATTAGCAAAGATGAGCGATATCATAGATAGTATTTTCATATCTAAAAAAAACTGTTCAAAATTCTGCAATGTTTTATGACTGTACAGCCACTGTGAGCTAAGTAAATCAAGGTTTGAAATGGTTGTAACTAATTTTTTATTTAATTGTCATCAAGCAGTAGCCTTTCCCATGTTTATCAGTGTATCACCAAAATGTTATGTACTGAATTGTAAGACTCTTTGTGGTAAATTAGAGAAGTGTCTGGGACTACACCATGAAGGATCATGATCCCACACTTTTCATCCTTATTGCAAAGTTCTAAACTTTTCAAGTAGTTCACTTTAATAGGTAACTACATTCCAGTCAAACACCTCTTTAATGTAAGTGTTCCTGTGCTGAATGTCCTAATTTGCTCAAGCAAGGAAAAATCGTTGCCTTAATAAGTCTTCTATATAAGTTAGGCAAATGTTGTCAGAGATTATGGCATTGTATACACAGCCTTAAGAAAGATAGGATAGTTAGGGTGCTTCAGAAAAGAAAAAAATCCTACCTTTAGTGTTGGTTTACATTTTTATCTCTGCCCTCTTATCAAATTGCAGATGTAAGGCTGTAAAGTCATATTTTTTTCCTCTTATATATTTTACTGCATATAACATATCTAGACGACAGATTGGATTTTACAGCCAGTTACTGTTTTGTTTATTAAGTTCAATTTTCTTGATATTTCTTGATATTTCTCAGATATGTTTGTTATTAAAATAAGGAAGTCAATGTAGGGCATCACTGATAGGAAAGAAAACTACCCACCACAGGAGTACAAAAAAAATTTCTTGAGCCATTTCATCAAAATACTGTCAATGGAATTAAAAAACAAACAAACAAACAAACAAACAAACAAACAAACTGTACTAAAAGAACCCTCCACACTATGTCCATTTTGTGTAGAAAGCATGAAAAGTGAATGGTCATTAAACACCCATTGAACAGAATTACTAAAGGAAGGAAACTGACAGTATAATTTGAATAAGATAATTAACATTTGTTGTTTCCTTTTTTCTTCATCTTTGTAATTCTACCTCATTACCTCTTTACATTCTTACATTTTACCTATTACTTTTGACTTATTAACTCCTTAAAATAGTAGAACTAAAGACCCAGAAGCATATACTGTAAGCTTTCCAGGAATCGTCCTTGTCCTACCACTGCCAGAATGAATATGTTATCATTCATCCCCTCAAGACTGCTTCTGTATATTCTGTTTCTCCTTGCTTCTGTATATTAGAAATGAGACATTTGGGCTTCTGATCATTGAAATGTCCCAAGCTGACAGCACAAAGACACTTTACAGAAAATAAGTGGCTCTCTAAGTCTGCTAACCATGCCAGGTTTTGATTATGATTGTAATTCCAGAGATACCCATCACAGACAAATCTTTGTTATTTAGTATTATGGGACAAGCATTCATGCTTCCATTAAGTTTTACTCTAATTATTTGGGATGCAATACTAAACATGAAAATGTTTGGTTTTCTGAGATCCAGCAGGTTTTGTTTTGGTTTGGTTTTGTTAGCTTCCTGCATTGCTATGCATCTGCATCCATATTCAATATTTTTTGGAAGGGGTAAAATTGCTTTCTTGAGTTGCGCTAGTTAAACAGTTTAAAGAGGACAGATTGCAGCTGTCATGTAAAGAATAAGAGAAACTAGAGAAGAGACGCTAGGGAACAGATGACAGCGTTATAAGTCTTTCACTACACAGTCACTTGCATTTCCTATAAGCAAGTAGGAGGAAGAAATTTGTGGAGCAAGTGAGAAAAAAAAAAAAAAAAAAAAAAAAAGAAAGAACAATACAAACAAAGCCAAGGGATGCAGCATGCAGTTTCTGTCTGGCGTTTGTTCTGTTTTTGCAAGAGCTACAACCAAAAATCAAAGCTGACTTTTCTGTTTGTTCAGGTGTTTGAAAATGAAAGTTCCCTTCATTTGGGGGATTAAAATCAAAAACAAACAAACCAAAACAAAAAACACTTGGAATTCTGACAGGGCTATATCCTTTAAGGCATAAGGACTTTAGGGAAAGTCTCATACCCCTTTGAAGAATTTACACATTTTTATGCCATACATCAGCCAGTTTCCCTAGCTTCTTATCTATCATAATCACTGTTCCTTGCCCTCTGTTCCTGAGAGCTTCATAGGAATACATGATATATTTCCTCCTGTTCTCTTGCACTTTAGGTCTTATTATCTCTTGCTGTCATTGCTGCGGTACTTAATTTACATTTTCAAATTCAAAGTAAATTAAGAAAATATCTGTCAAGTATGACTTCCTTTCTCATGTTCCAACCCAGAAAGTCACATATTTATTTTTATTTATTTATTTATTTATTTATTTTCTTAATGGCTAAGGTTTGATGAGAAAACAAAGCTGACCACATTAACATTAACTTACAACCTGATAGCTCAGCCCTCACAGAATTTAAGAAAAAGGATTATTCTGAAGGCTTGCTCTAACCTGAAAGTGCTGCCTTTTTCATGTAGAAATCCAGATCCACTGATATACTCACTGAGAGCTTACTCCAAAAGAACAGCTGAAAAATGATGATTAACAGGACGCAGCCTCTTTGTTGTCATTAGAATGAGTGGATCATCACCTCTTGATTAGAAAGAGTGGTCTTCTCAAATGACTTGAAGATTACAAAGAAATATTAATAAATACAAAATAATGCACACTATAATACTGCATTATGTAATGCAAACCATTTAATTACATGTGCTGTCAGAGAACAGCAAAAGCATTGTGTTCCCTAAGAGAAAGCAAGCTCAGAGCCAGGGACAACCATGAGACTAAACAACGTCCCACTGACAGGGCACAGTCCCGCAGCACCAATGGTAAGTGAGCAGAGCAGAGTGGTGACTGCAAAGGGGCCTATCAACATCCAGCAAGCTTTATGCCAAGGCAAAGTAACAAGACAAGCCCAAGGTCAATTCAGGAAATCCAGAAAATTTAGGAATAGGGCAAGGGTAGTGCCACTTACAATGCATATGGTGAGTAAGATGAATAAGTGAATAGGGAGGGAGTGATTAGTTCTCAGAGACAGGCACTGACATTGCTTGGCATCATTTTAACACAAAGGACCTTCTTATTCAGTGTGTAATTCAACCGTAGAAAATATTATCAACAGATTTAATGGAGGTCAAAGGAATATGTATGTTTGGAGAAGATTTAGGTGATTTTAAGTCCACCAGTAACTATTATATATGTGACAATTGGATCACCTGGTCATTTACTCCCAGACTTTTGATTGCTGAATTGTAATACTAGAGAAAAGATAGTCTACCTACTCTTTATCAAAATATTTATTAGTTGTCACTGTTAGGAGCATGTTGACTTGGTTTGATCCCTCATTTTCTTACAGCAGCCTTTGCATTCTTTCAACAGAAAGGATTTATGTCATAATCATGATGTCAAGGACATGAAAGACCTCATTGCAAAATCAAGAAATAGAGGAGGAATATAAGCAATAAAGTCAAACAAGCTGAAGGTGTAGTCCAAAAGATGTTTTTTAAAACTACCTACCAAATATTCAAAAATTTTTAAGCAACCAGATAACTAACCTTTGCATGAGAGGATTAAGCAAGACTTAGGCTAAAAATTGAGGGGGATAAACTAAAAAGATGGAAAGAGCACTGAATAGAAGAAAACCTAAAGTTAAACATAAGTACTTACAGAAAAGCCTTCAAATTAGCTATGACTTTCCACCAAATAGGAAACAACTGAAGCTAGTAAAAAAAAAGGAAGCTGCATCGCAAAAGCAAAATCAGACTGATGAATCTGAAAAGAATGACCACGGACCTGCAATAATGCATGCAATACAAAAACATATCGACCTTAAGTGTCACAGTGCCACAGAAGGAAGATGAGCAAAAATGTAATAAACAGCTCCACAGAATGTTACTGTCACTTCCAGGAAATGTTCACAGCAGATTGATGTTAAAGCAGAGAAAAACTAAGAGGAAAAGATTATTAAAAAAAAAAAAAAAGAAGCTATAGGTCTCAGAGAGGGGATATTACATGCTGAATAAATACAGTGTTTGGAAGGGTTCAAGAAGATAAAACGTTGTCCTTACTGCTCCAAACACTGCAATGGTAAACCACTAGTACAATAATGGAATCAGAGATCAGAGGCTGGAAAAGACATCTGGAGGCTATCTGGTTCAACACTTCTTTAGAGCAGGGCCACCTAAAGAAAGTTGTGCAGGACCATATCTACATGGCTTTTGAATATCTCCAAGGATGGTGACCTCAAAGCCTCTCTGGGAGACCTGAAAAACAGATAGAAGGAAAGATAGTGTGTCAAGGATCAGACAGAAAGACAGATAGGAACATTTGAAGGACGATTAATAAATAAATAAATAAATAAATAAGGTATGTTTCCCTTTCATTTTGCATTGTTTCAGTATTTGAGAATAACAAAATTTAGATTAATGATATTGAGGTTATTAAGTAGTTAAAATAGTGATACCATGATATCATTAAAATGTTTCCATGGTTAAGTATATACAGAGAATAAAAAATATTGAATTTAGCTAGTATCTAACAAGCTACAACTAAGAAACATGATAGAATTTGGCTGACTGTAAGACACTTTTACATAAAAAAAAAAAAAATCTATTAAAAATAGAATGATTTATGAAGATCAGATATATTTTTAGATAAAATAGAAGATGAGACACAATTACAGACTTCAAAGTTGGTCTTTTTCATCTTTTATTTTAAAGCATTGTCACTTCCTGAATTGAAAGAAGATTATAATTAGAAGGTAGATTTATAATTATAGGGGAAAATTCTGCACATAGCTGTTGATATAAAAGTGAACATGATGCCAATAGCACTGTACAAAATGTGTTTTCCTAAAACTGTTGAGTTTCTTCAGTCTCTTTGTCTCTTGGAAACACACATTCTAGTTAACCTAAAGTGTCAGATGAATATTACTCTAGCTTTATGACATGTGGATGGTACTGTGGAAGGCAAATACAGGTGCTCAGAGGAATTAATGGGTTATTTATAGTATCAAGCTTGACATATTACATGCTATATATTACACAATAAAGTTCCTGTTACAGAGCTGTGAACACTTACACAGATATTTATATTTTATACCCCATACAATGCCTTTTAATTACATTAGAAATTCCTTTCTGCTTAGAATTTTCTGGGAACTTATACCTGTTACATATCCCAGAAAAGAATAAACACAAAGATATCTACAGAAGTGAAAGACCACTTAAATTACAGAGACATATATTTAGATTTTTTCTGGCCCTACATTAAGTGAGCACTAATTTTGCTTAACCAAATAACTGGCTCCTTCATGCTTCATTAACTCTGAGTTTTCTTTACTAAGTCATAGCTTGCCAGCAAAGAATATTGTAGTTTTAGTAGGAAGGTATTGATGTCTTCCAAATTTATTAGACACACTTTAAAGTCTCAATGGATTAAACTATACTATATGTAGAAAAAAGGCAATAATTCTTTCCATTAGCTTCAAATCAACACTTCAGATTTGTATTCCAAAAAGAGGATGAGAAACTTGCAAAGACTGCAGAAATGTGAAAAAGCTTAAATCTCTAAGGAGACTGGAGCTCCTTAGAGAGTAAAAATGGAGTTGAATGAAAGTAAATGGATTCCTGCCCATGGAAGAAATTACATTAAATGCTTGTCAGCACATATGATTTGTGAAATCCTGTTCTTTAGATGTACTTGCATGCACAAAAAGAAGCCATCAACTAGTTCAGTACCATAAGTGATCAAATGGCCTCCTGGTGCCAAGAGTAGTCCAGAAAGCAGATCCTTCCCACAATGTAGCATAAAAGAGTATGTTGCCTGGAGATAAAAGATGGAATAGATGACAGGTATGAAAGCTGATACTAAATATAACCGGCAAATGGCTTCTTTATTTTTATAGAAGGAGCAGTGAACAGTATTTGGAAGTGTAAGTTCCTGTCTGAGTGAGTGTAAGACATGGCCTAGACAGAGTTCAGGAGAACAACGGGAAAGTAAAGTTACAAATATGAATTTGGCTGTGCTATTGGCGAAAGACACACAGGGCAAATGAGAAAATGCTTAAGAACAAATCAAGATCTTACACCTGAGTCTTGCCTGGTATCCTTTATTATGTAAGGTTGCAGAGGACTTCTAGAATCGTCTGGTCCAAACTCTTTCTCAGAGCAGGCGCAGCTTAAAGCAGCAGCAACTAGATCACCAACCAATGAAAATGATTTCAATGGTATTGGCACAGTGCAGCAACAGATGCCGTTTCCTTGTGATTTGGTATATAATACAGTTATTTCTTCCTGTAAGAACATTTATCTTTTAATATTTTCTGTAAAATTAAAGGGATAGAGTAAGAATATTTATAGACAAATATCTGAAAAATATTACAAATAGTCCATCCCTATTACAAACCTATCATGTCAGAGTGCTTAGAAAGCAGTGGACATCAACATAAATTATCTAGACCCACTGAGAATAAAGTGTGAGGTGAGTCTATCTTGGACAAATTAAAAGAATGCCCCCTTCTCCCCAGTACCCCCAAACGAAAATAATAATAATAATAATAAAGAGGGAATAAAACTGAGAAATAGTGACAAAGAAAAAACAGAAAGTAATCATTTTAAACAAGACCAGTGACCACTCTAGACTAAGCAATTTTCTGAGTTTAATAGTGTTGATAATCTTTTTAATTAAATGCATGTATACTCCATTGATATATTTTAAATCTCATGCCTCCCTCAAACTTTTTGTTTGTTCTTCATAGATCTCTGTTTATTGATATCTATCAAAGATGTCAAAAACAAGGAGCTTGATTTTAAACATTGTGCCACAGCAACTTTTTTTCTGATTGACAAAGCATGTCAGCCTAACAACCCTAACCCAGTAATCAAGTGAGTTGAAGCAAATAGAAGCTAATGGCACTGAAAACAGAGACAAAAATATGCCTGCCATTCTTTGCAAAGGAAGATCTGTTTGAAATTCAGACTGGTGAAACTCTAAGAAAACCATTACAGAGGAAGACTCTATGTAAAAAGTGTTTTCCTGATCTTTTTGAAAACATCCTGAAAAGATAAAACTGTAGAAACCACAACCTGCCCTCCTTGCAGTAGTTATAATTACTATTATTTTTTTTTTCCTTATCTCCACAGCACTTCCTACAGCATCATAATCTTGGAAAATATAAAAACTCCTGCAGGAACTTGAAGGTTCAGGATGCTACTGATTGCATATTATGCAACACCAGTAGGGTAGTGCATAACGAAGTCTCTTGCACCCCCACCAAAATCTACTAATTTCAGTCTGACCTCTATTATAGAGGAATTCTGTTTTCTTGGCCAAAACAACTGCTTTTGCTCAAGAAGAACAAATCTATCTGCTGTATTCTTTTTTAGGATAGATTTTTTTTTTTTTTTTTTTTTTTTTTCAGCTATATTCACATGCTACATGAAAACCTTTTCAGAAATTAGAATTATTTCAAGTCCTCCCATCATCAAATCAAAATTTAAGACAAATGTTCCTGTCTTGAATTTCCAAACATAGTAAGAGGTACAAAGTGCTGAAATCTGTAGGTAATTGAGAATAACAAAAATCAGAGATAAACCTCTGACAAAATGTCTTCTTCTGGTCCTGCAGATGCACACAGATGAGTAAGGAATAAAATAGGTTTGACTTCTTCATTGTTATTAATAGATACACTTTTAACTTGTATTTCAGACTATAAAAAGTTCTGCTCTCAGCAGAGGGCAAATAGGACACATCTGGACTTCACAGTGAATGATTTGGACATTGTCTATTAGCAAGCTGCCCTATGGACAGCGAAGACACCATATTTTATGCATTTTGTCAGTCATGATCTCAAATGAAATCAAGAATAGCAGTCATGCACCTGTGATAAGATGCATTTCTATTAGAAGATTGGGATAATGAGTTCTCATCATCTATGAAAAGCCCCATTATCTGGTGACTAAACAGCACATTACCAGTGAAATAAAAAATTATCAAAATGAACTCATCTTAATTTAGCCTGAAAAGGTTATCATCAAGTGTATTTCCAGATGGGAAGACCTTTTAAAAAGTTTATAAAAGAAAACACATTAATTTGTGAAACATTATGGGGATCTGATGTAATAAAGTCTAAAAGCTCTAAACAAGGTGTCATAAATATTTCACACCACCAAAAATTACCATATACAAACTGGACATTGGAGGGACAATTGAAAGTGGTTCTGTTCCTAAGCAACACAGTAAACCTCATTATGTTAATGGACAGTGTGATTTGTTTAATTTTACTTCTCTGTTACTTCACTGTCCCCAGAATATCACTCCTTCTCACAGTGGGGATGCAATTGCAAGGGGAAAAAGACTAAAAACAAAGCATTCAATTAAGCACAAAAAAATACCCCCTGCTTAAAGCTGGGTCAGCTAGATCAGGTTTCTCAGGACCACATCCAGTCAGATTTTGGATATCTCCAAGGATCCAGAATCCGCAACCTTGTTTAGCAATGTGTACCACTGTGTTCACAATCTTTGTTTTGTTTTGTTTTGTTTTTCTCATGCTGAAATGTTTTTTTCCAATGTTTCAGTTTGTATTCATTGTCCTCTTCTCCTGTCATCGGATGGCACTGAGAAAAGTCTGGCTTCTTTTACTTTACTCCCCACACCAGGTATTTATAAACTTTGATAAGATCCTCTTGAGCATTCCTGCCTCAGGATGAATAGTTCCAGCTCTGTCTCCTCATATGAGATGCTCCAAGCCCTTAATCATATTTGTGACCTTTCACTGGCTTCACTCCGGTATGTTCCCTCTCTTTTGTGCTAGGTAACCCAGCTCTGCATCCAGCATCACAGATGTGCCTCATCAAGGGAAGGATCATCTCCCTTGATCTGCTAGTAACATTCTTCCTAATACAGTCCGGGACATTGTTTGCCTTCTGGCTCATTGTCAAGAGCAGGTCCACCAAGACTCCCAGAACTTCCTCCACAAAGTTGCCTTCCAACCATACATTACTCAGCCTGTACCGCTGCAGGGGTTTATTTCTTCCCAGGCTCCCTGCTCCCACAGGTCTCAGGGGCCTGGAATTCCTACAGGCAAATCTTACCTCTGAGGTAAAGAAGATATTGAGTACCTCATCTTCTTCCACATCCTTCATCACCAGGGCCACTGCTTTTTTCAGCCATGGGCCCTGGTCTTCTTTTTGCTGCTGATGTACTTGTGGAATCCTTTTCTGTTGCCATTCAGATTCAGCTCTAGATGGGCTTTGACTTTCCTACCCCCAAATCTGCATGTTCAGACAGTATCTTTCTTTTCCTCCTGAGTCACTTGACTACCTTTCTTGGATACAACTCAGAAACTTATGCTAATTATTTTCACATGGCAAGTCAGAAAGTTCAAGTAACATTTTGCTTGAACTGGTAACCTTTTTGTTGTGGTTGTGGTTGCTGTTGTTTTTCTGTTTATTTCTTCTTTGCTTGTTTGATTGTTTGTTTTGTTATGTTTTGTTTAAAAAGAAACTATCCATACACACATAATGGCACAGAATACAACTCCTTTATATTTATAAAAATATAAAGAATTGTATAAAACTTACTGTAGAGTCTCAAAAAGCAGTAATGCTCACTATCAAAACTGGATGAAAACAAAGCATTCTCTGTGAGACAAAGTAGCAATTCACAACTATTGGTAAGATGTCAAGGGTGCTGACAAAACCTAAAAGAAGACATTATGTTGGTTCTGAGAATTTCTCTCCATGCTAGCAAAATACCCAGAGATTTGAGTTTTGGTAAAATAATTACTTGTTCATAGCCATTAGTGCCACTGTTTCATCACGGGTAACAAGAATAGACATAGCACAGAGAACAGTTAAAAAAATACTTCAGCTGAAAAAGTTCTTTCCCATAGTTCACTTTCATTTTATAAGAATGAACCTGCGTAGAGTTTTACACTAGTGTTAGCCTGGGGAGAGCTGGATTCACTAAAGAATTTGACAACATTCCTGCCCCATGAGCACTTGTTATATTCCAGCAAGGAGCTTTTAGTAGAGATGTACATCATTTTCTCAGATACCATTTCTTTCTTATTTTGCCAATGGTAATTTTGGTCTGGTGAGGTCTTTTCTAGACATTTTTACTACACACCTTTTTTGATATTTCTAGTTGTTGACAGTTTCTGTAGCTCTATTAATAACATTCCTATTGACAAAATAGTTGGAAAATCAAATATATTGCTTTCAACTTGAGATAAAAAAAAATATATTTAAAAGATGGATATAGTGCCAAATTGCCCTGGGAATTCAGTACCTTGCACAAGTTAAATACAGAGAATTATCAACTAATAAGCAGTAACTTGGCATTTCATACATGGAAAGATTGATGCTCCTACTCCACTCCTGAATGGATATCATCCTCAGCAACAGCTGCCAGCCCTGCTCCTGTGTAAGACATGACTCCTCCAACCCCCACCAAGTTCACAAGTCATCAAAAAAGCCAACACTCAGCACTTCAAAAATATACTTTATGTGAGGGTCTCATGGCTCTCTCCCATTATATAACGGGAAATACTGATTTGCAAGAAAAATACGTTAGACTTATCTCTCTGGTGAGGCAGCAGCTCCTGCACAGTTCTGAACTCAGGAGAGCCACGAGAGTCTATATCACAAAAAGGCAAGCCCAGGTCAGACAGCTCTTCCTGGCCTTGCTGCTGCTCTGAGCACCTGTAGAGTTGCTTCAAGCAGTGTAGTTGACCTGGAAGTCACTGTTTCAAAGATGAAGTTGCTCTCTACAGTACAAGTCAGCCTAAAATTGGTGGGATTGCGAGATACTGTCTCACAGGGAGCAGCACATTTGTGGAAGACAGCCATGTCTGGTTCAGTGTGAGTTTTTGCAGCTGTCCAGTCTTTTGCTTAAAAAAAGGGCAGGGTGATGTATCAACTCACACTTGCAATTTAAACAAGCTTCATGTCACAAATAAGGGATACAGACTGCAATCTATTTCTTAAACTATCTTAATCTCTTTCTCAGGTCTTACCTAAGAATTTCCCATTTTGTCTAATGAAGAAATGTAGAATGTGACCGCTTTGAACTGCATCTAGATGACTGAAACTTAAGATTTAAATGCATCTTAATTTGTACACGTATTTAAAATGAATGTTTGAAACATCTAACATACCAGGTCTAAATATACAGAAAATTAGTACTTTCAGTTTCATATTCAGATTCTATTTAAAGTTATTCTGAGCAGACAGACCAAAATGGTACCTAAGCATTCTCATACATTGTATGCTTACATGTTATGTATACGACATAAATTGTATGGCTTTTTAAAAAGATTTATGTATTTGATATTATTTGATATTTAACCTAGTAGAACTGGGATTTGTTGTTGTTTTTAACATAACACTTTATGTGAAAAAAAAATATATATATATATAATACTCCCATCTTGGTGATATGGATGCTTTGCTTTGCAAAGGCTTTTTACTTTCATAATTTTTATGCCTACAGACCATTTTTCTGTTTCTATAAAAGCTGCTACAAGTCAATATTCTGAAGTGTTTTTAAGTTCATTGCATTGTAAATTTAGATGGGAAAAAAAAAATAAAAATAAAAACACTAGTTTTCCAGTTTACATTTTACTTGTCAGCTTATTCAGAAACTGACATCATTAGGAATATGGTTGAATTTTAAAGGAAAACAGATTGGATGTGAGCTAAATAGCTCTGTATCCAGTTAAATAGTTTTGTGTTAATTTGTATGTAGACTTGATTTTCTACTGCAGTAAATCTCATTAGCGAAGTTCGAAGCAGATTATAAAGTCACATGTGTTGGGATTGAATATATAGTCCAGATTATTTCTGCTGAACATAGAAAGAGGGAAACAAAATGCCACAGTAAGCAAAACAAACAAACGAAACAACAACCTCAACAACAAAACATACAAGCACAAGGCAATAGAACAACCACAACAACAACTACAGAAAGAATCGTTTTAATTTAATGTCAGATGCTATTTTAATGAAGTCGGATAACTTTCTGCAAGATGGTAATACCTTTGACACCCAACATGCAGGAATCTGCTTCCTCAAAAAAAAAAAAAAAAAAAAAAGAGAGAGAGAGAGAAAGAGCAAGTTTTGCTTTCCTCTACATTCTTGTTTACATTACGTCCCATATGCAATAAATGGAAAGGCACATACAGATATACACAGATATTTTTAGGGTGGATTTTTTATTGGAGTTTTGGGTTTGCCTTTTTTTTTTGGGGGGGGGGGAGCTGTTTTTTTGTTTGTTTTGTTTTTCCATTTTAACAATAGATAACTGTGATTCAGAAACTAGTGAACTTACTAATTAACCAATCACTTGAAACAGAAGGATGTGCTGTACACTGCAGTCCTGCACTCTCATATATCCTCTGAGGCATCCTCATCTGGCCACTGTCAAAGAAAAGACAGTAGTGTTAGCTGCTGCCTAACACTGATTGTTCTTTTGTGCACAGGATCAAACAGTTAATTGGTCTCCTGATTGTTACGAACTGTAATGACAATGGTTAGTCACCATCAACATATCCAAACAACATTTAAAGCTATAAAGCCACATAAATAATAATTAGATTTCTAGCTATTCTAACTTGTGATAAAGATTAAATAAATCTGTTTGGTGTTAGGGCTGCTCTCAGTTCATTTGTCATTTGAGACCCTACATTAAAAATACATAAATATGAAAGCATTTAAAGGGAAGTTATGAGACTACTGAGGAAAAAAAAAAAACAACAAAGTAGGAATATATATATATATTTTATACCTGAAGGCACAGTGGAAGTGAAGCCTTGCAAATTAGACATGGACAATCACATTCATTGACTAGGGAAGAAATCTATAGTTCCTTCAGATGTGAAGGCTTATTCAACTTCTTTATGACCAAGAGGATATTATTTATTCTGCTTTGTTTTCAGCACTAACATTAGTGATGAATTAGAATTCACCATTGGAATACAGTGATTGCAGGGAGAGAAAGGGTTGCTGAAATTGTTTTTGAGGTTTCATATCTGCATTTTAATCAGACCACTGCAGAAACTAGATTTCCTGATTTCATTGTATGTTATGTGACCTGTTTTCATTCCAAAGCAAGGCACAGTATGCTCTCCAATCTCCATATCAAATGAGGGAGAAACACCACAGACACAAAATGACTGTGCCTTCTAAGTGGAAGTGTTTATAGATCTATGTCTAGGTTTACCAGGACAACCCTGTTAACCAGCCTCTCTTTTAGCTGGTATGAGACTCTTTTGCGATTTACCAGTTTACCGTTTGAATTTTCTTGCTGATTAGATTATTAAGTCTGTTCATTGTTATAAGTAATTACGAGGGAAAATATAGGCTATTTTAGAACAACACAATTATAAAATTTAACTCATTAAAATGACAGAAAAATGTTAACTGATATACTCACTTTTTCATAACATTTTAATCAATATTTCAGTTTACTCTCTTTTTAAAATCTATGTATAAACTAATGTATTCAGGGAGGCCAATTGAAATGCAGAGTTCATTTTTTTAAACAATACAAAAAGCCTTACCTTACCTGAAGAAAAAGAAGAAAGAAAAGGAGAAGAAAGGGAGGGGGAAGGGATAGAATGGAAAGGAAGGCAAGACACGGCAAGGCAAGGCAAGGCAAGGAAAGGAAAGGATTACATAACAAACTACTTTAAAACTAGTAGCATCATGAATCTTTCCCAACATAATATTGCCCTTCTCTTTTTGTAACATTATGACAGAGCCTTAAATGTAAATATACCACCACATTTTTCCCTATGTTGATATGCTTTCTGGGATTTAAAAAATAAATAAATAAATAAAAATTGAGAGGAACTCGAGCCCTGAGGATCTGTCACTCTATAATCTGCAAACTCCAGAATCATACGGGAGATCATGAGCAAAGACCAAGGCTTTGGATTCTAGTGAATATTTTCCACTTTGAGCTAACGTTGTAATCTGCAGAAACAATAGATTACCATATTTGAGAGGTACCAGAGCTCAAGGTGAACAAAGTCTATCTTTTGCCAGTAGGTTTCACTGATAATTACTGAGATAAAGCAATCTGGTCAACCTCTTGTCATTCTAAGTCCCAGTCCTTTGCCCTAGACCCAATTCACTATCGCAGTTCTGAGAAGCATTTTCTACCCTCTTGCCTGGCACTGCTATTAATCATTTCTTCGTTCCCAACTGTACAGAAGAAAACAGTAAAACACTACAGCAAAATATTGATTGATAACAAGAATATATACAAAATCAGCTCCAGATTACACTGAAAAAAAAAAAAAAGAAAAAAGAAAAAAGAAAAAAAGAAAAAAAATTAAACAAATTCTCACTGCTAGTTATGCTTTACAAATAGCAGTAATTTTGTAGCATTTTTTGGCTTGCTAAATCTTCCTAGACAAAATGTGCATATATACATACATGCTTATATATTTTATATGTTTGTATATGCATATGCACGTAGGTTCTGCCTCCTTCACACAATCTTGGACTACTGTTATTTCATGTGTAGGCAAATAGCTTTGATGTGAAAGCACACAAAAAATCAAGTCTAAAGATGTTATACATTCCAAGCTTGCCTGAGATGGATCCACAGCTGAGAAAAGGATATTCATAACTTCTTCTTCATTCAGCCAAATTTCATATTACACACAAAATTATGAACTAATTATTTTTAGCTACTGTCTTTATTATAACAAATAAAAATCTCTTTTTAAATAAACTATAATATAAAGCCAGACTGTGGCATACAAGTATGGCAAATAAGAGCCAAGATCATTATTCACGCAGTGTGTTTTTGCAGCTAATAAATGCCGTGTTTTCAAACACTTCCTTCTCCGACAACATTCTGACTGAGTTTTAGAGTTTAAGCATGTTCTGAACACCAGTATAAAATAATCTATGAACAGTTAATATATATAGTTATTTTCAAGGTTGATATGAATTATCCTAGAGCTACAGAACAGTTAATAAAAGGATAGAAAATTAAAATGTATTTATCATTAACTTCACAATTTAAGTCAATAACTTAAATGATAAATATTCTTTTTTATTATTATTATTTATTTTATTTTTATTTTTTATCATTTTTGGCTCTTAATTTTTTAGAGCATCACTATAGTTATTGGAATATAGTAAAATAGTTACTTTTTAAAGAACATCATAGCAATCATGAATTGTCAAAATGCTACTGTTTGAACAGCAGTTCAATAATATGACTGATTTCAAGGAGTAATTCAGATTTTGCTAACCTCTCACATACAGCTCTTTTAGAGTTCTACCTTCAACTTTTCCTTCCCTTATGAATAGAAGTTTAGTTCAAAAAAAAAAAAAAAAAAAAAAAAGAAGAAAGAAAAGTTGGAAATGGCTGTAAAACTTTATAGTTTTTTCACTTTTCAGTGAACGTGTGTATCAAGAATCCCTCTATCAAAATCACACCAGTTTAGCACCATAAAGCATAAAGCATAATTGTTAAGTGGAATCAGGGTTAAGCTCCACAGGTTTTTAAAGTGATTTTTTTTTTATTTCATTTTCTGATTGACAGTATTGATCAAAAAGGAATAAAAAAAGGAAAGATTTTTCAAAGTCATTCCATTTGCATTATATGGAGCAAAATGCTGACTACTTTTCTTGAGGAGGGGTTGAGGAGGAGTTAGAGTGATCAGTGCTGGTTTCTGAGGGACTTGGGTTTAAGCTCTGAAAAATAGTTTCTTTTCTACAAAACTATCCTCTTACCTGATTGCACCATTCTTCTATGCTATCAAGTCTGAACTGTACTTTTTAGAAAGCAATGCCTTAATAAATAAATAAAGCATATGGTATATCCTAGGCTGCAGTTATGCTTTGAAGTAATAATACAAACTTCTGGTATCCTTCTGTCCCTGCATAACAAAGTAATTCATGATAGTGCACCTGGAAAATGTGCCATCTTGTTACACTAGAGAAAATTAGTCACCCCTGAATACCATGTACCAATGGGAAAACTTGTCATGTCATTTACTGGGTTACTAATAGGCAACCATCTCCAAGTTACACTGGTCATTTCCACTATCATGAATCATGCTTTTAGTTTACATAAAGAATGATCCCCTGCTATGATGAACGAAAGTTGTAAAGAAGGTCTGGAAAAGCAATTGTCTTTTATGACAATACATGTTCATTGCCTCTTGTCCTTTCACTCCAAAAGACTGCTAAACACTGAGATGAGTCTAGCTCAAGCAATACTTCATTTTATTTTATTTTATTTAGCTAATTTTCATAAACTAATTTGGAGAATCTCAAAGCAAATATATGGTTAGGGTAGTTGTGCCCACAAGCATTACTTTGTGTTTGCTGACACTAGATTTAATCTGTGTCTTATTCCCCATTCATTTAGTATCCTGCTGCATTTCCTCAATGTTGGATTTCAATGTTCTGCTTAGAATAACTAAATCATTCAGAAACTGCTCACTTTTTCTGTGATTGTTTCTAAACAGATGAATAAGCATACAGACCATCAGATATCACAGTGTGATTCCAATGGTGGAGTCTGTTCTTTGTAAACACTGACCAAATCTTTTTTTTTTTTCTTTAAAGTTTTTATTTTGTTATGAATACAAGAGGATTGAGACAGACTCATCCAGTGTTTAGAAATCGTTTGGAGTGAAAGAACAAGAGGCAATGAATAGGTATTAGGAAAAGCTTTCTCACTACCAGGGAGGTCAAACAATAGCACAGGTTGCCCAGAGAGGTTATGAAAACTCTGTCTTTGGAGATATTCGAATTTTGACTAAACACGGCCCTATAACCAAAGCAGAGGCTAGAAACACCTATAAATTATATTTATCATTATATAGCTAATGTTAGCTTGCCATAATACCAATTATAGACATACTAAACAAAGTTATGTAATTAAGCACTGTAATAGTGTAGCCAGGCAAAATGTGTGAGAATTTTACAAAAGTTTGTCAACAATGGGCTTACCAGGGATATGTGTGGTTGCATGTAGGACCCATGCATGTAACAAAAAGTTGCAAGGTAAAGAAGAACAAGCATAAATGACTACAACACTGGAAGACAAACAGGACTGTCCAGGAACACATTTTCAATATACAAATCATAACTTTGAAAATGTTTATAACTGAAAAATATTTTTCAATTATTCTAAGACTGCCTACTAAATTTCCCAAAAGTACTTATGGACATGCATGGACACGAATTACTTTGGCAGGGCACCATGAAGCAGGAATGTCTGTCTGATACAGAAGAGATGGAAAAGGACTTGTCAGGTAAGCCTAAAAAGCAGCATAGCCTGAAGCTTTGGTTTTACAGATATCATCAGGTTCAAAACCCCAGAAGGGGTGTGACTACAATTACAAACTAACAGTCAGCCCTCTGCATCTGGAAACACTCCTCCTCCTCCCATTTTACAATTATCAAGCATTTTTGGTCTATATAAAAACAGTTGCTATTCAGATGTGGAGGCCTTTCAAAAGATTTTATGGCCCATTTACCAGCCACGTGAGAAGCATGAACAAAACATTGTAAGCTCACAAAGATCTGTCCAGACTTGTGGATGGAAAAATAAATAAACAATATATTAATATGCAAAATAGCAGTATTCAGATTAAATTAATTACTACTGGTTAAGGCAGAGGCTTTGAAAATAATCTGTTTTGATGAGATGTGTGAGAAGTGTGCAAACTGGGAATGGGGCATGCCTCTGTCACTATCGAGTGCAATCTATTCACCTAATAATCTGTGAAAACTCCCTGCTTCTTTTTACCTTTGCTATTGTAATATTATACTATTGTTTCTTTTGTGCAAGTAAAACAGAACAACTAAATCAGGATAAACAAGGTCAGGAAATCAATTTAAGTTGAATTTAAAGACTTAGATTTTTACTTTTAAGATAGATAAGATTCAACTCAAATCACTTCTGCAAGGTAATTCCTGTAACAGACCCACAAACAAATAAAGTAGCATAAAAGAAAATTTGATTTAATCCTCTGTTGATGATACATAACAGAGACAACTTAACTACAGCATCTTACTGAAATCACAGAACTTGCATTATGTTCTGCTTAAGCAAAAGTTAAAATCACTAGAGTCTCTGCCCAAGAAACATGGCATGATATTGTGGACACACCAACAAATGCTTTACACTGTAATATTTCTACTGATTACACTCTAGGGTCACTCACCCCAAATCCTCACCAACTGGGAGTAAACCTTATATATTTTTTTGTTTATGTATAGGAACCATTTTCCTTCCAATATCAGGCATGCTATTGCTGCTTTTCACTGGTTGCAGAGGGATAGATACTAGAAAAGAGGGAGAACCTCTAGTTCAGAAAATAAATAAATGTAAGTAACATATAACTTTTTACATGATCAGACAAAAATACATGAAAGAAACAACACACACACACACACACAAAAAGGAAAATAAAGATATGAAAAGAATTTAGGATCAAGAAGCAACAATGTGTAAATGTAAATATCCTCAGCAAACAGAAAGTCACATATCCTGCTAGAGATCTTACTGCACAAGGCATTTTGCAACAAACATCAATAAAATTTCTTAAAATAAAAAAGTGGAGTGAAGGTGTATGTATAGAGACAGAGAGATTAAAAGGAATCTATATAAAAAAAAAAAAAAGTAAACAAGTATACATCAGAGAGCAGTGCCAAATCATTTAC
Source organism: Stictonetta naevosa (assembly GCA_011074415.1). NCBI lineage: Eukaryota > Metazoa > Chordata > Aves > Anseriformes > Anatidae > Stictonetta > Stictonetta naevosa. The sequence continues at coordinate 101,716,351 of CM021697.1, forward strand.
TGAGTTTATCTCAATTTATAGCTCTGAAACAAAACAAAAATAAACATCAACAAAAAACACACCTGCAGTGCAGTGAGGGAAAATAATAATAAGAATAATAAAAACCACCACACACACACACAAAAAAAAAAAACAGCTCTTTATCTCAAATTGATTTTTGACTAGTTTTCTTTCACTTATGGGCATGAGGTGTTTGAAAATTCATTGGAATTTCAGATAGAGATTGGAAGTTTAACAACTAAATATCACAATAAACTAGCTATCTTTATTTTACAATTGTTGACAAAGGTAGAACTTAGTCTTTCTAATGTATGCCGATATGGTTGCTGAGTATGTCAATATCCTCCTTATAGACCCATTCAAGACTATGAAAGGATAAAATAAAGGTGCAGCTCTTCCATACTGGCTTCTTATATAGGAATTCCAAGGATTTGCATAGAAAGATGTATTGGTAAATGGAGGGCCACTGAGTTAGGATACCCTTTCATGTTCAGTGACCATCAAAGCTTCAGGAGAGTGGAAATTCAAACCTCTGCCAAAAGGTTATCTGGCATCAGTTACATGTCTGTGTCCAGCATGAATGGAAATAGAAAAATGTTTCGATAACACAATAGAAAAAAAAAGAATGTCTAAGAAAAGAAAACTCTTATGTTGCAGTTGTCTCTACAGACATCACTAGCATCAGCAAATGCAGCACCCCATCCTAAACCCTTAATCACTCCATTAGTTCCGTTACTGAGTAATTACAGGCATTTACAGGCATGTCTCTTATCTGGATACCAAAATATCTTGCTCTTGGCACCAGAAGACACAATGTTTATGATGTATACCTGGACATTTTAAAAGGAATTTTCAGCTGGGTACTTCTTTCTAGAAGTCCAAATATGCACAATCGAGTAAGCTGTTACCTCACAGATACAACATAACTATGATCTCAGCAAAAATAAGTTGAGTTACACACTGTCAAGTACTCAACTTACTGAATATCACTTAAGTGTGAACACCTCAGAATAAAAAACAGACACCGAGATGCAACCCATGTAAAAGGGGTTTCTCTAACTCCTTCAGCAAGATTTGGAGTGTACAGAATCTCCAAAAGGAGGGAAAGAGGAGAAAATAAAAAAGGACAGCCATTACCACTGGCTATATGTCTGAGAAAAACTTTGGATAAGTATTCAAAGGGCAAAAAGGAAAATGAAAAAGTATGCACTCAAAGCAGACAAGTCAAGGAACAAATAAACTGCAAATGTGCTGATGGAAAACTAAGAAAGCTATGCTCCCCAGTCAGCAACACTAAACGACATCAGAGGTAAAAGATATGTAAAGGGTTGTTTTGTCTTTTTAGGGTATGTCTGGGCTTTGGAAATTATAAAATTCTTTTCCTGCTCCAAATACTGTGTGTCATTGAAGACATAACAAGACAAGGTGTCAGGAAGCGTCACAGAAAGCATGCGAGGACAAAATGCAGGACTGAATGGCAGCCAGAGGTCCAACCAAGTCAGACTGTCTATTGAAGAGCAGGCACAAACCTTCAGTGTGTATCTGCTGGAGCTAAAAAAAACACTGCAGCAAATGAGATCTTCAGAAATGTAAACAGTTTGAAAGAAAAGTAATAACAATGTATTAAGATAGCAGCTGATGTGGTACATGATGAAAACAAAGATGGAACAGTTTGGATAGTGTTCTGCTAAAGAGAACATTAGTATGATGGACAGGATTAGTACTCAAGGAACATACGTATTCTTATCTACAGGCCAGACATTATTTCACATCCACAGCGCATCCCGACTGCATCATTTATATCAGAAACATTGACCTCTTCTTCTTCTTCTGAGGGGAAAAAAAAAAAAAAAAAAAAAAATAATGTCGGACATCAATGACAGTGTTTACTACCACTAATAAAATTACAAATGGCAAAAATACATTTGCTGTGTTTGTGAGCTTATCTAAGCACAAAATGGCTGTCTAATTTTATTTTCTGCAGCAACAATAATGGTTCTTTATCAATAAATAAACACATCCCCATCTTAAAGATGACACAGTAAAGAAATCGTTACAGTCCTTTTGTTTCAGTGCTAATGAGTAAAACAAAAATAAAAGTTGTAACTATGAAACAGTGATTCAGAGCAAAATTGTGCCTGTGGGTGAGAGATTCACTGTAGGTGAGAGATTCATTATTACTTCTGAACATATTACAAACCCTGAGCCCTGTTTTTACCAACAAACTGCAACAGCATCCTCTTCCTTATGTTGTTATAAACAACAGTCCCACTTCAAGGAAAATAACACTACAATTTTAACTACTACATCACATGCAATGCTCCTGTCCTTTCATGCCTTTGCTGTAAGTCCAGATGCTTTAAACGCTTTTCGCTATTATTACATTAATAAGATGCATCTGTAAACTATGTTATCAAATACATTTTACAACAGAAACCTATTCAAATATTACCGTGTAGACAGAAAACTTGAAGGTTTTTAATTCTGAAAACTAATAAAAACTTTCAGAATTTGAAATACTGTCAAAATGTTAGTAACATTTAAAGAAAAAAATGCCTTTTGAAGTGGTGAGACGTTCACATGCATTCCCCATTGTGGTTTGTGCTGCATATCTGCACCCTAGTGGCTAGGTTTTGGTAGACAGTTTCAAAGAAATCACTTAGGAACTCTAAAAGCCAAATGAAACCTGCACAGGTTGCTGTGCATAGATTCCAGCCTGGTCCCCTTCTTTCTCATTAGAAATACTCTGAAATTAGAATTTATGAAATTTATCTCAGCTAATATCCAAGCCAAATCATGCAGAACAGACTGTGAAGTATATTGATTTGACTGCTTACATATATTAAGAAGAACGACTATCAACAATATGAAATGTATGCCATTCTGATTATGTCCCATGGAGAATATGAGTAGAATATTGTAGATTTACTATTGGTGTTAGTTTAGTTCAGACTGTAGAGGCTCATTTCTCTCCTCCTAATTTCATGCTAATCATTATAGATATCCCTGAACACAATACAAGTCTGTATCTGATATTCAACTCAGCAGTTAGAATAAGGTCAGGCAGAAATATGAAGAAACTAATAAATGGTACTATTAAAACACTACATTGTTACCAGGTAAGAAAAATAAAACTACATTTTTAACTTGGTTCTTTAAGTTCTCATCATTACTAGTCCCTACCAAATTCACATCCCTATATCAAATGCTTTTCATGAAATACTTTAATGGTCAAATTTGTTTCAGTGTTATCTGAAACAAATACTGCATTGAGAGAACACTCAAGAAGCTTTCAGAATAACAATAATTTTAAATCTCTCTATACATACCCTACATATGAAAAAAAAAAAAAGTTTGTCAAAAACAAATTTTAATGGAATTTTAATCTATCCAAATATCAAACTGCCATTCAAAACAAGAGATCAACCTAGGAGAGGAAAAAATTACAGAAATTTTCAAAATATTATAAAATGTGTATGTGTACTCATTTAGCTACAAACCCAACTATCCAGCTTATCCTGAAAAGCAAACTCATGGATATGGTGTCCTAACTAGAGAGCTGAATGCAGGGAGGGACCTACCTTCAGAGTAATAGGCAAAACAGCTTTAGAACTTGCTGAGCCTCTGGGAAAAAAGAAAAAAAAAAAAAAAAAAAGAAAAAAAAAACTTTAATCAATAACATTAAAAGTAACTAAAAATAAGAGATTTTGTTGTTGTTTTGTTCTACAATCACATCAATACTCACAGCCAAGTTAGCTCAAGCTATGTTTGTGAGACATTATGTGTCTAAAGATCTTCCAGGAATCAAGAAGGTAGATACAAGTTCAAGCGTTGAACATTAGCAGTTCTCTATTGAGTTTAGTGGGAGACATAGGCACTAGACAGTCCTGTGAAGAGGTCACCTTTTCAGTACATAAACAAGAATTAGATTCCTAGCTTTAGCTATTTAATGTAACAGTAAGTGCAGACTACCAAATAGAACATAAATCCCTTTAACTGATCTTGTTTCTAATACATGAAAAATAATTCAAACACCAAACACAGTATTTCAGGGTTAATACCTAGTTTTCATCAGAAATACTTCATAGATGCATGTACTACAGAAGGTCACCGTTCTTGGCTGCAAACCAGCTAACCTATTTTTTCCAAAAAGCAAAAACTCTTAGGTCTGATGTTTCAACTCAGCTAAATGCAGAAGCAGCCTGTGTAAATGAGCCTATCCACCTCAATCACTTCTCTGTCTGATTCATGAGGCTGTAAGAGTTCAGATTCCTCAAAATGTCAGCTTCTGAATGGCAGCTGAATGCAGATAACCAGGCAGCACAGCTCACAAGTAGGTGGCTTCCCTCAGCCCCTTTGAGGTATGGCTGTCTTTCAAAGAGGTTTGAGGCAGAGCTCAGAGGTCATATTTATATAAACAATATAGTGATTATATTGACTCAGAGGGGAAGTTAAATAAAAAGCAGTTATTTATACAAAATGGAAAAGCTCCAACAAGACCAACTAAGCAAAAATAATTTCATAATAAATGACTATCTAACTATAAGATTATATGGTAAAACTGAAGATTGTAAGATGGGTGTTGAAATACCCTTAGAAAGAAGTAGGGTTTTACTGGGTCTGGCTGGGATAGAATTTACTTTCCCTGCAATGGCCCATACAGTGTTGTGTTCTGTACTTCTATCTAGAACAGCTTTGGTGTAACACTGCTGCATTGGCCAGGAAGTTGTTGGCTGTTGTGGAGGGGTTTAGCTGCTCAGCAAGGTAAAACCTCCACAAGGATGTAAAATTTTCCCACTCTGGCATAAGACTGCTCTTATGCCAAACTAAAGTACAGATGCAGCAACTTTTCCAAATGTAGATGTTTCTTTTTGTTGTTGTTGTTGAAAAGTAGGAATTTTGGCTTATATCTTTTTTTTTCTTTTTTTTTTTCTTTTTTTTTTTTTTTCAGAATGAACATATTTTATCATGATTTGGAAATAAAGCAGCATTTTATTCTAATTAATTTTGACTATGACTATGTGCAGTTTGTCAGTATGTAAACCAAATGTAAAATGTTATTAAAATGTTACACTTATTCAGCAGGCCTTTTATTTAAAGTTCCAGGCATTTCCTTCCTATTAGAAAACTTCTTGCTACATCCATTGCTGCAGTCAGTCAGAATAAGGGAGCTATTATAGTTCCTCTGGGAAAACATTCTGGACAATATCTGTTTTGGAATTACTTTCATTTATTCTTTTTTTTAGTTTCTTTTAGTTTTAGGGTTTTTTGCACCAGAATCTTAAGGGATGCTGAAGTGCATGAAAGTTGAGGAAGGGTAGCAGCACACACACATGTATAGGGTTAAAGTGTTGTTTCTCCCCACACCCCGTTATGCTATCACTACAAAATAGCTAGTTAATTGGGAAAAGGAAAATCCATTTACTGTTCAGGAACATATCCTGAAGCATAAAAATAAAGAAAGCCAGTCACTATATAATGGATCAACAATTCTGAATGCAGTGCCATCCATTATTATGTTTGTAATCTTTAGCCACTTCCTTCTTCAGACCTTAGACACTATTCTTCAGATGTCAGTTTATAGCCCACTCCCATTTCCACCTACAGCATTGGCAATCAAGTAAATGGGGATCTTTGTCCCTTTAGCACCTCACCTTAACCTCAGTAAAACAAAAGTTAAGCATCCAGTAAAGACCTGAAAGTAACATCTCCTAGCTATGTTTACACTTTTCTATTCTAACTCCTTGGAAGGTCCATACTGAATTGTTTGAATTGCTTGGGCTTGGTTACTGCTTCTGCCAATCACCAGTTCATCTTATCTCTTTGAATATAAGTAAGCTGAAATAGTTTTTCTCACCTTCCTGTTGCACAGACTTTCATAAGAAATAAAATAAATGATTTTCCAGTTCATCATAAGCACTTGGAGGGGAGAAAATAGTAGAAGTGTAAGAGAAGTATCCAACTGAAGTGGATGAAAGTAAATTAAATAAGCAGCTATGCAATTATTCATTATCCTAGTGAATTTTAACTGTTGTCAACTCATTCTTGAGAAGAATATGGAGATGTTCTAAGACTACAGGTTCTTCAATCTCTGTATTTCATTTCAGGAGCCATCAGCCTTTTAGGAGTAGTGGATTGGCCTTTCTTTATTCTTACCTAGACTAGAAGCTACCCATGCTGAGAAGAACAAACATAAACTGTTGCCTTTTGCCAACAAAAGGCAAGATGGTTTGCAGGAAGCTATGATGGTATCTTGTTTCATTGCAGAGCAGTGGTTCCCTGTTCCTGATGACTTCACAACATACACGGAAGCAGAAACTTCTGTTGCTCTTACCTACTTTGTTAACACTTCCCAGCTCCCAGATTTCAACCCTACCCTAAACCTATTGACAGATGGCTAAAGGTTGCTGACAGAATGAATCCAAGACTTGCAGCATAAGCTGATGATGGTAGTATCACAACACCAGTAGCTTTTTTTTTATTGTTCCAGCTAGGAACAATATCTAAGCAATATGTTATCAAGAATGTGAGCTACTCAATCATTACACCTTTTCCTGCACTATGACATCATTCATTCAGATTTAATCATTGTAGTTTTCTTAATGACTCTGCTGAGAAACATGACCTGGTGTTTATGTTGTATGAAGAAAAAGAAAAAGGAAAAAAAAAAAAAAGGAAAAAAAAATCAAAATCCAAGGATGCAATATTAAAATATTCAAGAAAAAATCTGATTCTGTTCAGCAGAATAAAAACAAATGAAACTCTGAAAGATGGTCTCTATGTGTAGCAGCCTTCCAAGTTGTGCAGTGGGAACTCCCAAAGGTTTCATCAGTTTTATTCTTCTGTCAGACTCTTCAATAGCCTTTGCTTGGGTTCTTTTGCTTTTTTATGTCGAGTTTCCTCCTTTATCCTTCTCTTTCTACACCTTCCCTGAAACTTATATTCTAGGGTAGACAAACAGCATTTATTATGAGCAAAGGTGCTTCACAAACTGTTGAGCCATTTTCAGCTACCATAGACAATAACTTAATGACTTCCAAATTCATACCCACGTGTGGTGAACATGCAGATCAAGGTTACAGCTAAAAAACAACGGGAAATATATTCAGAGTGAATATGACAGCACATTTCACTGCTATAAATGAAATATTTTAATGCTTCTTTAAAAATTAATAACACTATGAATAAAGCAAAAGACTAATGTACAAGTGCCATCAATGCTTTGTGGGTGTTAGCAAAGCCACCCAACCTCCTGTCAATCCCTCCAATTTCTAACTTTCATCACTTCTTTGTTCTCTTCTTTTATTTCCACTCCTGAGCCAGTGATGATTATATGAATTGAATTATTTTCCCTATGGAGCACTTGTTTGTGAGCAGCTGGCCTGCTTGGGATGCAAAGTGCTTTCTGTTACCTTGCCTACGATGAGTCTTTACATTTATCAGTAGCCATAGTTTAGATCAGCCACAGTTGCACACAGCTCTGAATTCATTGTCTGCAGTATGTGTGAAGTGTGACATCTATATCTTCAGTTTTGTACATATCCAACACTGAGTAACTTATCCCTGGACCTTTCAACAGATGTCTGGATTGATTTTTTTTTTTTTTTTAATTAAAATTATATATATATATGTATATATATATATATATAAAGCTAGCTCTAGCTGGTCATTTGCAATGACAATTGGCAATAAAAATTGCCACAGAAATGTCTGCAATTTATAAGTTTTATTACAGAAAGAATAAAGAGGATTTCTGCACACAGCATGCGGAGGCACAGCAGAGTTTAAGGTCCATGTTCAGAAATTTAACTGCTGTCCTGGTTTCAGTTAGGATAGAGTTAATTTTCCTCCCAGTAGCTGGTAGGGTGCTATGTTTTGGATTAGGATGAGAAGAGTGCTGATAACATGCTGATGTTTTAATTGCTGCAGAGCAGTGCTTACACCAAGCCAAGGACTTTTCAGCTTCTCGCTCTGTCCTGCCAGCGGGCAGGCTGGGGGTGCAGCAGGAGCTGGGAGGGGACAGACCCAGGACAGCTGACCCAAACTGGCCAAAGGGGCATTCCATACCATCTGAGGGCATGCTGAACAATAGATAGGGGTGGCTAGCCGGGGTGGGGGGCCGGCTGCTCGGGGATGGGCTGGGCATCGGTCAGCGGGTGGTGAGCAATTGCATTGTGCATCACTTGTTATTTACATATTATTATTATTATTATTATTTTATTTTCTGTCCCTAATAAACTGTCTCTATCTCAACTCACAGGCCTCAGTTTTTCTCGTTTCTCTTCCCCATCCCAGAGGGAGGGGGAAGGGTGAGCGAACGGCTGTGTGGTGTTTAGCTGCCGGCCAGGTTAAACCACAACAGCTTTTTTGGTGCCCAACGTGGGGCTCGAAGGGTTGAGATAACGACAGATCTGACTAGAGTGTATTAGAACAAGGTTCTGATGAGCATTATATCAGTTTGGGATTTACTAATCACAATGCCGATTTTTGTGATCTCAAGTCTGCTGTGCCTGTTTTCCGAATTGAGTTATATAGCACATTACTTAGTGCGAGTTATGGTAGCTTTCCAAAACTTCGAATATCCTTGGGATGTTCAGACCAGTATGTTCTCATTGTTATGTCTCCGGAATGCACTTCAGGTGTTGTCTAAGGTTAAACAAATACTTCAGAGTGTCATCCAGAGATCTGTCCTGAGGCAGGATAGTTATGAGTGGCAGGGAGAGTGGGAGGATATGGGCAGGCATCTAGAGCAATGGGCACCTCCAGTGCTTTGGAAATTTACCCCTGAACAACTGAAAAATCCTAAAAAACTGGTGGAGTGCTTGAAAAAGGTGTGTCATCACCCTGGCAGTACCAGACATACAGAAATCACTGCAACGTGCTGGGGCTTGGCCTATGCCTCCCGAGCTGTACTCAATGCTAGTATAACCCCAGTGACAGACCCGGCGGCCACTTCAACCCCTGAGATAGACCCAGCAGCCACTCCAAGCCCTAAAACAGGCCCCAAGGCTGAGCCAGGAAAACAAACTGCACCAGTGTCGGTTGCACCTGTAACCAAGGTGAAAAAATGGTACAGAGAGTCAGGTTGTTTAGAACGCAGAGAGTCTTTTGGTAGGTCTAGGCGTAGAGAAGACGAGGCCGGGCCATCAGAGGAGCAGGAGGATGAAGATGAGGATGTTGCAAAAACAGCAGTATCTAGCCGAAACCTAAACGAGCGTGAGCTACGAGATGTGCGAAAAGATTTCAGTCGCTGTATAGGCGAGCAGCTTGTCACCTGGCTGCTCCGCTGCTGGGACACTGGAGCCAATAGCGTGGAATTAGAGGGCGGGGAAGCCAGGCGGCTGGGATCCCTTGCTAGAGATGCAGGCATTGACAAAGCAATTGGAGATGGAGTACGACCTTACAGCCTCTGGAAGCGTCTCCTGTCAGCTGTGAGGGAAAGGTATCCCTACAAGGAAGAAATTGTATGTCTTCCAGGCAAGTGGACCACTATGGAGAAGGGAATCCAGTACCTGAGGGAATTAGCAGTACGGGAGGTGATTTATGAGGACCTAGACAATGAACAAATCTCCACAGATCCAGATGACGTCAAGTGTACACGACCCATGTGGCGGAAGTTTGTACGAAGTGCACCATCATCATATGCCAGCTCATTGGCAATAATGGCCTGGAAAAAGGATGAGGAACCCACAGTGGATGAAGTGGCTAAACAACTCCGGCAGTACGAAGAAAGTCTCTCCTCTTCCTTACAGGCCTGCGTCTCGGCTGTGGAGAAACTTTCTGAAAGTGTCCATCAACTAAAAGAGAATACTTTGGAGAAACTTTCTGAAAAGGTCCACCACCTTGAAGAGAGATTATTTTCCTCCCCACCTGAACAAACCAGTGTCTCTGCTATTAGGGGTAAGCGCTCATCCATGCAAGGAAGACGATATGGTGGATACACACCTCGTGCCAGCCTGTGGTTTTACCTACGTGACCATGGAGAGGACATGAGAAAATGGGGTTATCCACAACACAAAACTGATCATTTACCATGGTCCTTCCCTCATTTGCCACACAATTTTTTCATGAGACACATCCAATTGTTCAGGAGGAAGAGGCAGCCCACTACTTCATCATGTGTTTTGGCCTACAGCTTTTTTAAATTATACTCAGTTGATCATTATTAATTATATTTATATGTTTATATGAACTGTCAGTTTGAAAATGGATTATAGTTGTTTACTGCAGTCTTAGGCCATCCAGTAAAATTATTTAACTATTTTTAACTTTGTTTCATGCTACTGGGATGAAGTAAAAAAATAAATGAATTAATTAACATACTGTTAAGACTTCAAACATTGCTGACACTGCATCGTTTTTTTTATATATTTCTTCAAAATGAATGAAGGGTTTTAGACTTCAATATTTCCTGGTCTATGACTCTCTATTTAAAATTGTAAGATGTTGTTTTGTTCCCTTCACATATGCCAACCTACAACAGACAGCCAGTAAAGTTCATTTCCCATTAAAAAGATAATGCTGCCCTCAGTAACATTCCTTATCCCTAACAAAGTATATTGCTAAGCGATATCTCTCCAAAATTAAAATAAATTTGTTTAAGATATATGAAAGTATTTCAAAAAGAAAGAATAAAAACTAAAAAAATAAGTTTCAATAAAGTTTGTTAAATGTTGAAAAACTAGTGATCACATCTGTAAAAGTTGTTAAAAAATACTAAAAAATACAACTTCTGACTTACACTTTCCATTAAACAAGATGGGAAGCTGTTGTGGTTTAACCTGGCCAGCAGCTAAGCACCACACAGCTGTTCGTTCACCCTCCACCCCAAGTGGGATGGGGGAGAGAATTGGAAAAAATGTAAAGGCTTGTGGGTTGAGATAAAGACAGTTTATTAGGACAGAAGAGAAATAAATAATAATAATGACAATAGTACTACTACTAATAATGTATACAAAACAAGTGATGCACAATGCAATTGCTCACCACCTGCTGACCAAGGCCCAGCCTATCCCCGAGCAGCCGGTCCCCCCACCCCCACCCCCCAATGTTAATTGCTCAGCATGATGCCATAGGGTGTGGCCAGTTTGGGTCCACTGTCCTGGGTCTGTCACCTCCCAGATCCTGCTGTACCCCTAGCCTGCCCACTGGCAGGACAGCATGAGAAGCTGCAAAGTCTTAGTGTAAGCACTGCTCTGCAACAATTAAAACATCAGCATGATATCAACATTATTTTCATCCTAAATCCAAAACACAGCACCATACCAATGACTAGGAGGACAATTAGCTCTGTCCTAGTCAAAACCAGGACAAAAGCTCACCCAACATGAGAC
>CM021697.1:101727783-101783214 GCA_011074415.1 Stictonetta naevosa
CCCCCCCCCCCCCCCATACCATCGTCCACACATTATAATGCATATGTTAGCTAACAAGTCTATACATCAAGGATCTTTATCATCCACACAGTTCCAATAAATATAGTTGTAAATAAAATATGTTTTGCCTTCTCATGCTCATCTAAATTTATTTATAAAATATTAAAGCAAATTCGGAGTGAAAGCAATAGTTAGAGAGTAAGACTGATTAAGACTTAACGGAATTTAAATCACATCACTTCAGAAACAGTTTTCTTTTTCTGTTATAAAGAGAGCTACTGAATTTGCTTCTCTGTTTGGCAGCTCAGTGAATACGAGTTACCTCTGTTCAGATACTGTGCTGAATGTTTCTTCTGCAAAAAAGATTAGCACATAAATCTCAAAAAAGAGTGACTTCACTAGGGACAAATCAGTCATTTTTGTAAAGTCTTTTCAAAGAAGGAAAACAAAATACATCTGTTTTTGTCACACCAATTCCATTTGTTCAGGTTTCAGACTTAACTGAAAAATTTCTGAATGCTCAGAGAATTCCAAGCATTCTCCCCATTTTTGAGGGCATGAGGGCACAAACCCAAATACTTCAAACCCAACACTTCAAAAGACCAGAAAAGAACTGTCTACTGACAGGTTTCACAAGTTTACAACAGAGGCCCTCCATATACTGGGTCCATCCAATGCTGAAAGTAATTAAAATCACTACTGTCTGACTAATATCAGTCTGAAAAAAAAAGTAATAAAATAAAATAAAGAACATTTAATGTTATTTGCTTGTCTACTAGTAACTTAGTTTTCTTCCTTATGTTTTTGCACTTCACTTTGAATAATTCCAGATTGTGTTGGGGTTTTCAGTATAAAAGGTTTCATTAAGAAAGCCCTTAATAACAGGGCTGTGGGATTCTCTTTTCTTCCTTTTTTTTTTTTTTTTTTTTTTATGGAATCATTCAGCCATCATGGTACTCTTACAAACTGTTCTAGACAAAATATTGCATTGAAGTGAATTCAAATGGAAACATCAGTTCATTCTGTTAGTACTTTTGACCTAAATTTTAAATCCCAGAAAAAAATAAATAAATAAATAAATTAGATTATCATTAGATCCCTGAACTGACTGTCCACATATAATCCCATAGTAGGAGATATCCTAGGAGAGTAGGATTATGAGAACCTCCATTTCAAGAAAAAAAATGCATTTAAAGGAATACCAATATGAAACATGATCTTATCAATGTCTATAAATACCTGAAGGAAGGTTGCAAAGAAGATGGACTTTCAAACCACTTGAAGGCATTTTCAATGATTTAGCAGCAATCCTGGCTAAACAGGGAGGTCATAGTTGACTGGAGGTTGTCAAATGTGATGCCCATTTGTCAAAAAGGGCAGGAAAGAGGATCTGGGGAATTAAAAGTCTGTCAGCTTGGCCTTGCTGCCAGAGAAGGTCATGGAGCAAATCATCTTGAGTGCCATCACATGGCATGTACAGGACAACCAGGAGATCAGACCCAGTCAACATGGGTCTATGAAAGGCAGGTCCTGCCTGACTAAACTGATCTGCTTCTATGAGAAGATGACCCACTTAACGGACAAGCAAAAGGCTGTGGGTGCTGGTTAGCTGGACTTCAGCACAGCATTTGATTCTGCTTCCTACAGCATTCTCCTGAGGAAACTGGCTGCTCATGACTTGGACAGATGTACTGTTTTCTGGATAAAAAGCTGGCTGCATGACCAGGCTCAAAGTGTTTTTGCAAATGGAGTTAAATCCAGCTGGTGACCAGCACAAGTGATGGTCCTCAGAGGCAAATTTTGTTTAATATATTTATAAATTATATTAATGAGAGGATTGAGTGAACCTTCAGTAAGTTTGCATATGACACCAATTTGAGTGGGTGTGTTGATCCGCTTGAGGGTAGGAAAGCTTTGCAAAAGGAACTGGATAAGCTACATCTACAGGCTGTGTCCAGTTGCATGCTGTTCAACAAGGCTCAGTTCCAGGTCCTGCACTTGGGTCATAACAACCTCATTCAGAGTATAGGCTTGGAAAAAAATGTACAGAAAGTTGCCCAGACCTGGGGGTGCTGGTCAACAGCTGAACACGAGTCAGCAGTGAGCCCAGGTGACGAAGAGGGCCGATGGCATATTTATCAAATAGTGTAGCCAGCAGGACTAAGGAAGTGGTTGTCCCTCTAATCAGCACTGGTGAGACCACACCTTGAGTGCTGTGTTCAGTTTGGGGACCCTCACTACAAGAAGGATGTTAAGTTGCTCAAGCATGTCCAGAGAAGAATGATAAAGTTGATGAACAGACAAAAAAAAAAAAAAAAAAGACATCAGGAGCAGCTGAAGGAACTAGGACTGTTTAGTATGGTGAAAAGAGGCTGAGGCGAGACCTCATCACTCTTTACAACTACCTGAAATGAGGTTGCAGTGAGGAGGGTGTCGGTCTCTTTTCTCAGTTGACAAGTGATAGGACATGGGGCAACACATCCTCAAGTAGTTCCAGGGAAGGTTTAGATTGGATATCAATTTCTTCATGGTGGTTGGGCATTGGAACAGGCTGCCCAGGGAGATGATGGAGTACATCCCTGGAGGTATTTAAGAGACACGTGGATGCTGCGCTCAGGGTCATGGCCTAGCATTGGACTTGTAGTGTTAGGTAGATGGTTGGACTTGATAATATTAGAGATTTTTCCACCCCAAGTGATCCTATGACTCTTTTCAGCGGTGCCCAGTGACAGGACAAGAGGCAATGGGCACAAACTGGAACACAAGAGGTTCCATCTAAACATCAGGAAGTACTTCTTTCCTGTATGGGTGACAGAGCACTGGAACAGGTTGCCCAGAGAGGTTGTGGAGTGTCCTTCTTTGGAGATCTTCAAAAGCCATCTGGACACAAACCTGGGCAACCTTCTCTAAGAGTCCCTGCTTGAGCAGGGGTGGTTATATCAGCTGACCTTCAGAGGTCCCTTCCAACCTTAACCATTCTGAGATTCTGTGATTAGTATGTCTTTATGAAAAGAAGATTGAAAAGCATTTTATTGATAATTCACTGTTCAATAACATAACTCAGCAGCAATTAAAATAAAGTGGTTAATGTCGGGAACTGTGTTATAAACTGACCCTAATTATTTCAATGAATGCATTATGAATATTCTCCAAAAAGTAAGAATTTTGCTATAATTATTAGCCATTGGAACAAGAGCTTCAGTGAGAAGAAATTTAATTGCCAGACACTCCTGCTTATATATTACAAATACACCATTAGAAGTATCTTTATCCCTTTGAGCAAGGTTTGTCATGTATATCACATGCTGGCTGAAGTAGTAGTTTTGAAAAGAATAAATGATGGCTACCTGGAAATAACCATTCAACATTCCTATGTTTGGCTGTGGTCTGGGTCAAGTTGCAGCATCTTATTTCTATGGAAAATATTAGGACTGTCCATGCCCTTAAGAAGTCTTACACAGCAGCAATTTGTAAGGCTCTTAATCCCAGCTAAACACAAATCTATGTGCTCTGAAATAGGAATCTTTCCCCCTTACCATCTTTACTCTAACGAATGACTATATTTCCCTCCCAAGACAAGAAAAAAGTTGTTTTCAATTTACAGCATTGCATGCTGCAACACATGCAAATTTGAACACAGTACAAATTTGAGCAATACAGAAATGAAAATGTAATTATGTTTTGGTTTGGAAGCAAATTACCATCAGAAAAAATACTACCTTTACTAGTGGTATATCATAAGTAAGCAAACTTTACTTTTTAAAACTCACATTTGAAGCTAAAGTAGATTGATATTAAAATCAGTATTCCACTCAGTAATCTTTATAACAATCATAAAATATTGAAGAGTGTGGAAAAGGTTCTTATTTTCAGATAAAGATATCCATGGCAAAAGTAATTGTATTTTCTAAGCACACTCTCAAATACTAGGGAACATCACATAACATCATGCAGCTTCCAATTCACTTAGGGAGTCTTTCCACAGATTGTCAGGGTTTTTGAAACACAGCATGAAACAGGCAGAGGTTCCATTAAAAAAGCATGCAACTGTGTAATTTAAGACACCATTGTAATGCTTACACACAAGGAGACAACATTAAATTTAAGGGATGTTAAGTGGTTTCAAAACATTGAACTATATGGTAAATCAAAATGGACATCCAAAACCAAAAGCACCCCTGCAGATTTTTGAAGATTTTCACTAACCTGCTTGGGTTGTGTAATTATGAATATACCACTACTATAAAATGACTAATTAGAGCTAGAGAAAAATGAAATTATGACTAGTAATTCTGTGCATATGGTATATTGGGTCTACTCTAACAGCTCCTATAGAAGTCCAAGTAAAGATCTATAGAGTCACGTGGAATGATAGCAAAATTTAGCATTCATCTAAGTAGTACAAGTGTCTTTTAAATCTATATAACCAATGTTTCTACTTCCACAGTGTAGATCAACTATAGGCTTACAGAAGCAACCAAAATTTAATATCTAGAAACTAAGTACCTAAAATAGTATAGGTGAATAGTATTTTCTCCAAGAATAATTCATATTTAGGCAGGAGTTGAATTGTTTTTTTTCCAGAAGAAAGCTGGTTGTATGTTGAAACATAGAAAAACATGCCTCTTTTATAACTCCTCATTTTTTAGGTCTAGAAATCAGTGAAATGAACATGAGATAGTATATTTGTGTCCTATGATTTTTGAGAACAGAAATTTTAATATAGCTCCATGAAAAGTAAATAGGATAATACCGTAAGCTAGGTTGTTAAGATTTGGTTTTGTTTTTAATCAACATTTAGTACTTAAAAAAAAAAAAAAAAAAAAAAAAGATAAATAATCAGAACTGTAACTACAGAGAAGTAGAAAGTCCTAAGCAAGATAAAAAATTGTTTGGGGTCAAAAAGTTCATGTCAGAACTACAGATGAGAACAATTTATGACAGCCTTTAAGCACATTGATCAAGAATGAGCTGAGAGACCTGTGCCCAGCTTTTTTTTTTTTTTTTTTAAAAAAAAAAAAGGGAACAAAAGAGGTGTTCTTGCTGAAATTCCTTTCTGTTATACTTTAAAAATGAAAGAGCAAAGAAAGAATCTCCAGCTAAAGATATTATTCAAGGGTATATTTGAATTCTAGTTGTATTCTAGGCTACTAAACCCACATCCAAACCTACTGTCAGCTATTCAGGTCATGTAGCCCCCTTTTGAACCTTGTGGAATAGAATAAGGTCTGTCCCACAGCAATCCAATTCCATGATAGGCCTATAAAGAGACCTGCACTGATTGGGTGACCTATATCCAAACAATCAATGAGTCAATCCACCTTATGGCAGACTAGCAAGACAGACAAAAGCTTTAAATTGTACTGTAAAGATTTAGAAGGCACAAGCTGCTTTACTCTCAAGGACAAACCTTCTGCTAACTGACTGTGTAATGAAGAAAGTTTCTCAGCAAGAAGGTTATTCCAAACTTGTCCATCAGTCTGCCCTTTTCATATCACTATCTGTCAGACAACTAGTTCAACACTGATGCAGCCTGAGCTAGCATGATGATTACCATGTTCAGCGACTACATAAAGTTACATCTGTAAATCACCAGTATTATGTTCAGTCAATCTTACCTGATTATATTTGGCAATTATTATTTGAAAGAGATATAAAAAGAAAAATATAAAGGAGGCTAAATTGTTTCATAGTGTGCTTATGCAAGATCTTGACAGTAGTGTCAACTCAGTGTGTATGATTAATTACAATCACCCAGGGCCACATGTCTTACGCAGAACATTTGTTTGCTGTTGTATTAATGTATTAATGAGGATAAATAGGGAATAGAACTTGGTCAGGGTGGGAGAATTATGTTGCACATTTTTGTTATTTCAGCCTATTTGGGCTGGATTCTTGCAAGTGATCTAACTTCTGGAAGTTAGTTCTATAAAAGAGTCTTCCAAGGAGTGGCAAACTGAATGAGTTAGATCAGCCTTGTATCTTCTGATAATAAAATACCAACTCATGCTCTCTGCTGTCTAGAACTTCCTGTTAAACACGTTTCCACTCTGCCAAGTCTTACTACGAAACATACTGAATTTTGGATGGACATAAGGAGGAAACTTCAGTCATGAAAAATATGGGACAAAAATAATGTCATTGGAAAATGGCAGTATTTTATAACATTAGCACCATGGGAGACCAAAACCAATGGTGACTAGTAGTTCTTCATGCTTGCAAATGGGCAAATACTAAAGTACTAGAAAATTCTTATTTTCTAACTTTTATATTTTTTTTTTCTTAAAAGCTATCACAAAGCACAGAATGAGTGTGGAAAAGAAACATATTTTGTGTCAGTGTGGTATTGACACAAAGACAGGGTGATTCAAAGTAGTTCCCTCAGTTCCTAAGCCTCCCCCAGACCATCAGATGGTTACTTACAGATGGGAGAACATTCACATGTGGGAGCAGAGCGTAGGATTGTATTCCTACAATAACAGTTAGTGGTTAAGTACTAAAAAGGCTTTTCAAACACATCTAAATCAAAATAAATAGACAATCTTAACAACTATGTCGATTTACCAGAATAACTAAATTGACATCCTTGTCAACAGCAGCTTGGTTAGAGACAATTAAAATGATGGTCCTGAAGCCAGGTCTTAAAATGTATCAAGGAGATGGACAAGAAAGAGTTAGGAAAACAGCTATCACAGAACGTGAATTCAAAGGACTAGTGTTTGCCCTAGGTACAGTGCAATAAATCTAAATCCATAATTAAGGCATGCATATTAATTTTAATCATGCTTAGGAAGAACTGTTTTAACTCAGGGATAAGCACACATTAAGAAAGTCAGCTGTGTGACCTTAAATCCTACTGTGACTGAGAAATCTTCCGACTCCAACATGAAACCAGTTACTCTGACAGTCATGACAGGGTACTATTCTGTCTATAGCTACGTACTGCTGAAACAAAACTCTTAAATGAATTCACTTTTCTGATGAAGCATCATGGAGGGCACCTTGAACTTAATGGCAGTTTGGTTGTGCTTGCAAAGTGTGAAGAAAGTGCAAGTCTCTGAGCTAATATAGCTCAAAGATTAATTTCTAGCCCTAATGATTTTGTGAAACAGCCTTTTGATACCATTGCAATCATACCAATTAGCTTTAAAGTCCTTCTTACAATGTGGTCCCTCTTTCACAAAATACTTCTGAAGCTTCAGTGAGGACTTATTTTTATTAATATATATTCTGGTAAGTGAATCAATAAATTTTTTGTTAATAGTATATTTGTGTCAATTTCACCAGACTGCAGCATTTCCAAGAGACTAAATTTAACAGTAATACAGAGTCTAAGGACTTGAGCCATCATTCCAAAAAAAACAAAAAAAAAGAAAGAAAGAAAAAAAAAAAAGTGCTGAACTATTCAAATACACATCCTCTACATCTTTCTTTTTTTGGTGTAAGGGAGTGAAAAATAGATTCAGCATATATTTAGCTTTAAGGAAAGCTACCTAAAATGTTGCAAATGTAGGAACAGATTTTTTTTTTTTTTTTAAAGTGCAGATACATATGGCAATACTTGAAATGACAGTGAATGTAGAGAACTGCTGTACATTGCCTTAAGTTATTAACTTAGTTTCAGATTTTAGGACTTGCACATGTATTCTAGAATAATGATATATTTTATTACACTTTTCACTTTTAGAAACATATTGTCTCATTTAGAGGGTTTTACCTTTGTTTTACTATCTTAAACATTTCCATTATTCCTACAATGCATATAGGTTAGTAACACAAACGCTTATTTGTTTGTGTACTCGTGCACCCATGATAAATGAAACACAGCATCTGGACTTATTTAATTCAGAAATCACTGAACCAAAAGATTCAAAACTCAAAGCCATGAGAACAGGCAACAGTAACTGTCATGCTCCGATGGGGATAGTATCAACAACATACGTTACACTTCCCCTAAGGCACAGTTAGACAAGGACAAAATCTTGACAGCATTTGGAAGGAGAGTATGCTTTAGGAACAGAAGGGTTCTCAGATCTTGTTTGGAAAAAATGGTAGTTATCTGACAACTTCCCATATGCAATGGCTCACATTTCAGAGGGCAATGCTTGGGTGTGTCCTACAAAACAGTGGGACTGAATAACACTCATAAGAGAAGTATTGTACATAAGAATACTTTCTAGCTCAGTAGTGCCTGGATAAGGCTGGTAATGGGTATCTAAACATTAGAACATGACAGTCAAGATTTTTGATTTGTATACACAGTCTACTGAATTTAATAAAGTTATTCTTGGATACTTGGCAAAAAGTCGGTGATATTACTTCCTCCATCCTCTGTACTGGTGACAATCTGAGATTGGAGAAAAGGAGAGCATAAAGCAAGCTTGCATTACCATGCATATGAAGAACTGTATGTAGTATGTGTATCTTTCTATTTATAAATGTATACATGCATTTATATATAATATACCTTTACAAATACATAAGATTTGTTATCTGTTATTTGTTATCAGTTATCTGTTATCTGTTATTAACAGTTAATTTTGTTAACTATATCCACTTTCAAGAAACTTGTACATGTATCAGTGAAATGTCTGAAAAAGAGCAAGCTGTAATATACTCAAACGTCTCAGTGCCACAATATGGAGATTAGAATTTACTGCGAATCAAGGTCTAACTTAAAATAATTTTATTTTACAAGAAAAATTATAAAAATTGTTACGCCCACTGGTTTAACCTAATTACAAAGTCTACATTCCACCTTATTTTCTGCCATAAATGTAAGGTGTACAAATGATTCTGCTACCCTTTCTTCCACCTCCTCACACTAAGGCTTTTAAAGAAGTGTACAGGAGAGTTAGGCCATCATCATCATTATTATTAATATAGGGGAAAGAAAAACAATCAAAATATATAAAAAAAAAAAAAAAGGATAAGATCTTATTTGGTAGCCTGAAAACATAGACATGAAAAATGAGGTCAGAAAAGTGAACCAGAAGTGAACCAATGAGAAGCTCAGTCAATTCACCCAGTTGCCTGCAGTTACAAAGCAACCAGGTCAGTACAGCTCCTGCAGCTCACTTCAGCAGCCGCTCAGAGCCAGTTTAGTCTAGATGGCCCATGTACATCCTCAGGCTTTGGGAGGGCAGCCCAGCCTTGTCACTCCTGAACACCATCCTGCACAGCGATGTCTACCCCTGCACAAGCTCCAATGCTGAATCACCAGTAGCAATGCCAATGACGGGCAAGGATGGTATGAAAGCTGAATTTCACATGAACATTGTGAAACTCGTGGTGAAAATCTTTCCCATTTGGACATAAATTGACCATCTATATAACCATCTTCCAGATATCTACCCTACATTTTAAGATCAAAAAGGCAGCTGTGCAAAGGAGAAGGTTAAAGACAAACATTTTTTTCAGCTGGAGAAGGTGTTGCTGCCACTGCATTAGCTCTCCTTACCCAACACGAGAGTTTTGAACATGATAGGATGATACTATGATAAGAGAGAAAACAAGGGAGTTGTAGGTGAGGGCAAAGACCTCTTGTGTTTTATATGTGTATTTTTCAGGAGTTCATGTAGTTCCTTAACTACTAGATACATTTTTATAATACATACCTTATATACCTTAAAAACTGTAAATTGTTATGGAGCAAGCAATTTGGCAATGAATATCTTTGAAATTTTAAAACTCTGGCTGCTGTCTGGAGCATATTTCATTGACAGCAAACTTGTCTGAATCATGCATCTTTTCACATTTATATGTCTGGATTACTTTAGCTCACTGAACTTGAGTAATTTTTGAGCTTTGTCCCTATCTTCAGGCGTACAAGCCTGTATTAAGTTTCTACCATACACTTGTTTGGACTTGCAGTAAAATAATATAGATATATTTGTCTCTAAACTTCTTTATTAGCAGTAGCAGTCAAATTTTTAGTGTCCACAAACAGAAAATTCCCATGCGGATGTCCACTATTTGTATTTACACACACTGTCTTGAATGAGAGTTTCAGTGAAGAGCACAGAGACCAAAGCTATTTATTTTTGACGTTCAATTGGATTTTCACTGTTTCTTTTTTTTTTTTTTTTTTTTTAAATCCTTCTAATAATGTTAATTTTTGAAAGGAACCTCTGCACCAGCTTTTTTTGTTAAGAGGTGTTTTTTTTATATATTTGAGAAAAAATCTGTTTCACCTACGTAGGACAGTACAAAGCAAATTAATGAATAAAATTGAATATTTAACCCCCTCCATTGTGTCTTTTGTCTGGGATGTTTGCATAATCCAGACTTCAGTATAATCTTAAAATAACTTTGAAGACTTGAATAAGTAGTAGCATAAGAAGTCCATTTCTAATGAAGTAATAATAACTAGATTACTTATTTGTATGATGACTGCATTGTGCTTGAAAGAAAACAAGTTGTCTACTTGTTCTACTGTTATTCACACCTTGCCTGATGTACTTCATATGCTTACAGATGTAAGCTTATAAAGTGAAGTGAAGCTTACAGCTTCTTCAATGGTCAAATATTGCTAGGCAGCACTTTAGAGGTCAAGGGATGTGACTGAACTGTCCACCAAGTTTACTGTTCTTGACATTTCCTATGAAAATATTATTTCAGGAACACCAAGAAATTTTCTTTTTCTTTTGAAAATTACTATTACATTTCAGGCTATGTGACAGAATACGTAGCTCTGGGGGAAAAAAAAAAGGGCTAGGATGAGCAAAAAAGGATAAGCAAAGATTTCTTAAATAAATAAATAAATAAATAAATAATTCTTTAAATAAATCACATGGTTTAAGTAAACTTAGAAACTTCCTACCAATCCCAAAGGAAAACCTGAAACCCTGTTCAAAGGAAAATTCATCAAAGTTTTTACCCTATTCACCTTAAACTGCAGCTTGTATATTTTCACTATCATCAGCTTTACATATTACAATATAATGACTAGAGTTCATCAAATTCAAATTATATATATAATAAAGTGTTGCTTTTGTTATATGAGATTTCTTTCTTTCTCTTTTTTTGATTTTGTTTTGTTTTGTTTTATTTTATGGAAACACTAATTGAAACACTGTAGATTCTCATTCTAAAAGGTTTTCAATCAAAGCTTTTTCAGGTTTTGTTTTTTCACTTGCACACCAAAGATTTATTCAGGATGGGATTTTTCCACTTAGTACTACCTATAGCTAATATTCCAAAATTCATAAATTTAGCATTTAGCAGACCAAAAGCCTTTCAGCACTTCTATACTTGTTAATTCAGCTACATACTCCTGCAAATACAATGATATTTCACATAACAAACCAAAGAGTTCCCACAGACACTGCTGAACAAGGTAACTTCAGAATGGCAGGTAGTATAGCTACATCAGCACAGAGCTTGGATTTATAAGAGATTATTTACAGCATTATAATGTTCTTCTAGGAAATGAGCTCCACACTGTGCTACTTGGTGACATGTATTACACACCTTTAATACTGCATTTACTGTTACATGCAAAGCATGCACTTGAAGAATGGGCATGTTAGGAAGGATCCCATATATCCTAGAAATTAAGCATTCTTGATGAACATGTTATTATTGACATTGCCTACAGATGCGACCTAGTCCCTTATATATGCACCCCGGAGAAAGGGTCACAGCCTTTTATTTAAGCATTTTTTGCTGGAAGCCTGTCATTCACTTTAAATTCTTTATGTAGCTCATGCAATTTAAAACACATTTTTCACTGTGCAGAAATCAATTCAAAATTGAACAGAGATGAGAGGACAGGATGTATCTGACTAATCCAGTTGTGTGATGCTGGCTTGGAAGAAGGAGGCTAAGGGTTCTCATCCCTCATCCAAGAATCATTTATGCATTTTCCCCAGTGGCTAGTACTAGACATAAAACAATCAATCTGAAAACAAATATTCATAGTTCATTGCAATTTTGTTAAATGTGACTTTGTCTACATTTGTAGGTTTTAAACAAAACCCTTAAAAAACAGCTCACCTAATTAACATGCAAAAGTGAACAGGATTGAATTTTGTTGGTCCCCTTTGTAAGACTAATAACACGAGTGAAGGTTCTGTGAAAAAAAGAAACAATAGATAGACATTAATTTTATGCCATGAGCAGACCTCAACTACATGGTACTTTGCACCTTTTCTAGACAACTGTAGCTATTCCCATCTCACACAACCTTATTGGGTTTTGCTCAGGAAGCCATTTTTGGCTCATACTTGGACATAGTGTGAGCTACAGGAATGAACATATTCCCTGCATGTTACCCTGCCCTGAGCAAGATCAGCTGCCAGGTTGCTCACATGCACTCTCTAGCCTGTTACTTATTAGAGATATCAGATTACTTAGACACTGACTTTTGCTGTATCTTTGCTAAAGACCAGCAGTGGCTTACCAATTTCCCATCAAATGATGTTATTTGAACTCGGTATGAAGTAGTTATCTTCTCCAGTGATGCATGTGTCCATTCACAGCTATATAACAGCCATGAATACAAAATTCTTTCAACACCTCTAGCACTTTAGCAAGTAATATTAGTTAAAACTCAGAGGTGATGGAGGTATTTCTTCCAACACTACACGTATCTGTTTCTCCAAAACAAATCTGTGTAAAAGTCATCTTATCCTTTGACAAGTCTCTTAGGTCAGCAATATTAGACACAAAGCTGACCTTTTGTGGTAACAGCTGAAAGGACTTTAAAAGCAATTATGGTCAAGGGCAGTTTTAAAAAAGAAGTTGCACAAGATTTAGACTTCTGGCTGTACGTTACCAGTGAAACTACTTTCAGACTGCTGGTGCCCTTAGCTGAATCCGTGAAGCTGATACTTTGTCTCACTGGAACAAAAGTAAGCCTTTGAGCCCTGGGCTGTGGTTTCTGTCAATCTCATTTCATTCATACTGGTCAAGCTTTAACCTTTAATGATTCTCTGACTAGACATGTGCTTGCTGAGTCACTGCTTTGGATAAACCCTGAAGAAATATCTAACAGAAACAATATAATGCTACTTAGATCATACTTGCCTTCGGTTTCTTGTAACCCTTCCCCAACCTACTATTCTCAATAATATTTAGTGATCTGTAGCCCACCAATAGTCAAGTCTTCATTTATTTAATGCATATGCACTAAATTAAGCTATTTCCCTCCCATCCATATGGTGGGTTGATATGCACAGATGCTATTACAGAGTTTTATGCCACATAAAATCCCAGCTGTAAACTAGAAAAAATAAAAAAGCCTTTACTCATCTTCCAAAAACAAACAAACAAACAACAACAACAACAAAACAATAGAAAATAAGCCCATAAGGAACTGGATAAACATAAACAGACCCAGACAACATCTGAGACAGACACAGATCAGGGTTTGAAGATGGAAAACAAGAAAAGAAGGATTAGTATTAAATTATTTCAGACAGCAATAGTAATTAATTAAAAAATGCTAACATCTACAAAATAGCAATCAACAAAATACTTCTGATAGTCCTTTGAAACACCTGGAAGCTCTTAATTACTGAGGCTTCTCAAAACCTGAGTTACAGGATTTTTTAAACTGAGGTAAAGGAGAGTAAGTATCAAAAAAATATACTTTCTGTACAGCAAAGGGACTACCTGGCAAAAATATATCCCAGCATTTCTCTAAATCCTTTCCAGTATTTTGTAACCAACAGGTCCTCTCCCTTTTTGAGCAAACAGCCATTCTCCTAAAATGTTCAGAATAAGTCCAAAATCACAGCTGAAACTTCTTCAATCCTAAACTGGAATTCATCACAGGGTACATTAGTCTTCTCCTCAAAACCGATTTTGCTTTTGTTACCTTGATGCTTCCATCTGAGCTTGAAAACTACTGCCTACAATTTCTCATGGTACCAATGGTCACATAGAGGGTATATTCTTAAATTTTACACTATTTTTCAACATAATTTGGCACCAAAGTGCCAGTTGTGTCAATACCTCGTGTGGTTTTGTTTGTTTCTTTATTTGCTTGTTGTTGATTGGATTTTTGTTTATGAATTTGTTTTTTTTGGGGGGACGGGTTTTGTTTGTTGGTTGGTTTGGTTTTTAAATAGATCCCTAAAATTCAAAGTGCTCATTGCTTTGTAATTGAAATTTTAATTATTGGGTGGTTAGAACTTCAATTGGTAAGTGGCTGCTAGAGATCTAGTCCATAAAAGCAAAGATTATACAACTGTTAAACAATATCTTAATTGACAAGTTAGGATTTCTTGGAAAATTGGCTGTTGCTGGAGCACATATAAAAGTGATTTGCAA
This sequence comes from Stictonetta naevosa, assembly GCA_011074415.1. Taxonomy (NCBI): domain Eukaryota; kingdom Metazoa; phylum Chordata; class Aves; order Anseriformes; family Anatidae; genus Stictonetta; species Stictonetta naevosa. The sequence continues at coordinate 101,742,061 of CM021697.1, forward strand.
TAACATTTCATATTCTGAGAGCACGGGAGACACAAAGTCAAGTTTTAAAAGCAAGGTAACCTTTAATCACTTACAAACCTGTTATTAAAAAGATTAATTTAGACATGCAGGCTGAAAGGGGGAGTTTTCTTACAGCACATCCTTGGCAAAATTGCCTGGATAACAGCAGCTACTAGGACAGGAGGAACATGAGGGTCAATAGCATGGGTGAATCAAATATCCAAAATTGTCTGGAGAGTGTCTGCCCAAAGCTGAGCACTCTGAACAGGGAGAACATCAGCCAGATTAAAGAGTAACACACACAGACACCCTGGGGACCTCTGCCAGACGTCACTGCTGGGCTGCTGGGTACTGAGTACAATGCCCATGCATTCCAGCTGTGGGACCAACATCTGGGGTGGCACCTACAGGTAGGACCTCCACCTCAGGTGTGCACGTGAAGACTCCAGAGGTGTTTTTTTGGTGCCGTTGCATTAGCAGGTTGCAAACAACAACACAGATACAGACAAAGCTGGCTCACCCCCACACGCTATAGTCCACAAAAGGGTAAGTATGCTTGTAATCCACATTGCTTGGGGGGATGGGGGGGGGGCTGGGGGGTGGAGATGCCTCCAGTTGTGTGTGCATGTCTGTGTGTCTCATAGAATCACAGAATATCCTGAGTTGGAAGGGACCCACAAGGGTCATTGAGTCCAACTCCTGGCTCCACGCCAGACCACCCAAAATAGATGTGTGTGTTCATCTCTTTGTGAAAAAGAAAACTCCTTGGAATTAGTTATAGAAGGGTGTTAAGTATTAATACTTTGTAAGCAGCCAGCATTGCAGTTTATTTGTTATATTTTTCATATTGATCCTGAAGGTACAGGTCACTGATTGCCAGCTAATTGCATGTCATTAGTAAATCGATAAAACCACTCCGATCTTGATTTGGCTTAATTATGTTAACTGAGCAGCTTTTCCCTGTGACAGTTGGGCTAACATACTTTAGAGCCACATATCTAAAAATTAGAAAGGAAGTCCTAAGCAAAGACAAGGTGGGATTTGAAACTGAGGCAAAAAGTCTAGATTAAGTGATTTGGACACCACCGTCATTGGTCTCTGTGTGGATATTCTCTGTTTTGCTAGAGACATTTCACTGCCTACTGGAAATTTAGATGTGCCTGGTTTCATTATTACTATCATGTAGTGTTTACATACAGAAAAAATAATTTAATAGAGCATGTGCACCAAAATGTGTATGGAAGAGGCCCTTTGCCCCAGAAATTCTATAACACAAGCCATCTCCAAAAAGTAAACTAAACCAATTTACAAGTTAGAGCAAATATATGTAACTTCATGTTTCCTCAGTTTGTGACAGTCTTTGGTTTTTCACTACCAACAACAAAGAGCACAGGTTCTACACTCTTCACTGGGCTCCTTTAGTTTCATAGCCAGCATGTTTGGAACCATCAGGACCTGAACTCCAGAAACAGCATTTGCATCTTCAAAGAGCTGAGAAAGTCCCTAAGTTATCAAGGGATTCCCTTGAGGTTACAAAGTACCTTATGTGTAAACTGGTGAGGAATAGGGTTTGGAGAATAAAGGATTCTAAGGAAGAAATACAATGTCGTGTATTATTAAGATCTCTAGTGAAAGCCACTACTCTGTGTCATAGCACATTGTCCAAGATAACTATGAAGAAAAAAGCTTGTTTCTCTTGATAATTTTTAATGTAAATAAATTTAGTATGTTTTCCTTGCATTGCTTTACCAGTCTGATTTGAGCAAATATTTATTGTTCAAAACACCTACATAATTTTAAGATGTTCTGTACCTAAAGACATAATGCTTCTTATAGAAGGACCCTGGACAGAATCCACCAGAATTGCAGAATCCACCCACCAGTATATTTGTCCTGGAAATGCTCTACAATAACAGAAAGTGTTCCTCCTACAGAAGATGCACAGGCTGGTAAAAGAACTGGAATTTCAAGAGTGTTAAAGTGAGAAACAATAATGAGAAAATTGTTATCTTCTGGCAAGCTAAATATTGGAATCCAAAATTAAAGAATCCTGGGGAAGATTGTGGGGTTTGTGAAGTTAGAAGGAAAAAGAATATTTCTTACCCAAAGTGACAAGCAAAAGCTATCTACAAAACAATGCATAGACCCCTTTGGTCTGTCAGCCTCACTGTGTGATTTGATTGCTTCTTTTGGACACTAAACTAACTGGGCTACTACTTTAACAGTTTCTTACCTTGGCGTTGGTTAAGAATTAGCTCTACACCCTTGAAAATCATTCCTTCATCTTCCTTTTATTTCCTCAAAGAAACAAGCTTCTCTTTATCACAGTTACTGTTCCATGGGTCTACACAATGTTTATTCATATTGGTGACTTTCTGAATACACATGTAACTTTGTCTTTCCAAATGAGGTAATGGGGGAAAAAAGAGGGCAGAAACCCAACAGGGTTTCCCTTCCTCTTTCTACCATGCAGTCTAGCTACCTACTATCCCACCAACTGAATAGCAGGAGGGTTTCATCATTCAAAAGCTGTAACGAATACAGAACTTCTGCAACTTGGGACAAGTCAGCTGGGAAGAGAAAGGGGAAAGCAAAGAACAAATGTTCTCCAATTCTGTCTTCACATAACTTTGACTGACACCAAAGTGGCCGTGGTGTTCCTGGTGAGTGAACTGTCTGAGTAATTTTTCCAGATGGATGACACAGCTCAGCGAACTGCTTGTCTTCCCTTATTGCACCAGCAACCAGAATTGCTGTGCAGCTTTTTTGGCCTCCGCTGGGTAACAATTCCTAATTAGGTATCTATTTGTTCTAGGTATTATCAACAAGAGGAAGTCTGGGAAGCTCTTCTTCACTACTTCATGAAGAGAGAAAATCAAGAAATTAAACAAAAACTTCACAGTACTTGTCGCAGAAAAGGAAAGATCAAAAACAGAATGCAAGAACCTGAGAAGACAAAGAAACCAAACCATAGTTTAATCCACTTCCTGTACATCATGACTTTGAATTCACTTAAAGGAATCCCAGCTTAAACATACCCAGTATGACAGTTTGTCTATTGTATCCAAATATAAATGAGTTATCAAACCAGATCATAAATAGCTTTCAGAAATCAGTTTTAAACTGGCCAAAGGAAGAAGAGAAGGATGTCCTCACTAAACTGTTTTTCATAAATACTTACTATAGAGAAAAAATAAATAAATCTTCAGTACAAAATGATCACAGAGACTGAACTTCATCAGATATATATTCCACTCAGAAAAGTAAATTAATATCTTCCTAAGGGGAATAAAATATGAAAAAAATATATATATATTTAGCTGAATCAGATGTTTGTCATAATGCCTTAAAAATAATAAATCAGAGACAGCAAACAAAGCTATATGGTTATCTATTTCTGATAGCTTCTATCTCACTTTTGTTTAAATACAAAACAAAAAATTGAAATCATAAGCCCTGCACTCCAATTTTATTATCAGAGCATTGAAAGACATTTAAAATTTACAAAGATATCTTCAATCTCTTCTACAAATAATACTTTCAATCTTTTGAAAGAAATACAGAAAACCAGAGAAAAGTATTTGAAAAAGACCAGGGGGAGGATAAGAAATTTAATCAGATGAAAATATGGAAGATAGCAAACACAGCCTGGAACAGTCAATGGGATCAGTGAGGTGAAAGACAATCTCATTATAAATCCCTAGCCCACTATAAGGATTTATGTCAGATTTGGGCAGTTGCTTAAATAAGTCATGGCTCAGTTCCCCACACCTTAAATGAGAAAATAAATGCCTTCATTTCAGGGGTTAAAATAGTTATGATCATGTAATTAATACTGTGTAAAGTACTTGGGAGCCACAAAGTACCACCAAGTATTTCTGGTTTTAAGCATGCAAGCAGCCTATCAAAATGCAATCTGAATGGATTACTGTTAGAATAGATGAACGAGGAACAAAGACGACAAAAATTAGGACAATCAGCTATGGGGAGCAATATGTCTAAATCAGCTAAATAAAAAAGCAATATAAATATGTAAGCAAAGTGAGCAGGGATAATTCAGAAATATATAAAACCACGACCCATGTCCTCCTCCGGCTGCCCTCCCACCCTCCTAAGGCACAGACACACTGACACTTCTGCTCATGAAGCAGACTCCCTGTATCTCATGACAACCACCTACTTATGCAAATAGAAGTAAATAGCAGTACTGCACTTATTGGCATAATACTTTAAGACTAAAAGGCACTCCAACCTTTCAGAGAAAGAGTGTATCTTCCATAAAAGGTGGACAACAAAGGTAGAATCAGACTCGTGTACCTTAGCTGCTTCATGCCACCCAGTGGTTTAGACTAGTATACCCTTCAGTCCAGCTGCAAAAACAGCTGTTGATAATTGATAAACATTTTGGGGTCTATGTGAAACAAATAAATGAGTAAGAACTAAGAGACATAGTACCAGATACCCTCAAGGCTGGAAGAAAGATTTAGGCATATTTTATGAATATCCTATTCTTTATTATTTCAGAAAGAAAGGACAGGCCCACATGTCATTTCCCATCTGACTTTTAGGACTGCCCTATTCCATTTTAACATAATCTGGGGGAACTTACTATCTTAGGAAAGGAAAATATAGTACAGATGCCTTACACACAGCACTTTCCATCAGCAGGTCAGGACTGCCTCTTAGAAGTACAAATCTGGCGAAGATAGTGAAAACTAACAGTTGGGTCCCCCAAAATAACATAGTCTGTTAGGGTACATTATACTGCAGAGATTAATACAGCTATGGCTTAACAGTGAGTGTCAGATTTCCACATAATGCTTTGGCCTACTTTCTAAAGAACTTTATCTGTCCACAGACAGACTGAGATTTTGAGCTGTCTTGAAAATCTGACTCATTATACTTTCTTTTAGAAAGAAAAATGTAAACAGAATTAGCTTATTTACAGTTCGAAACAAATAGCAATCAAATGCAAAGATCCATTCATTACATCTGTGCTGTATCCACTTTCATTATATCTGAATTTACCTAATTGCTTGTATAATTCCATTGTTCAAGGATAAGTAGATTTAAAAGGTTGAAATGTAAGTAATAAAAAAGGCTAAAGCTTTTATGTTATAAGTAAGAAAAATCCAAAACAGAGCTATACCAGACTCAATTTTTCATATCACATTTGAAAATTACCTTCAGCTACTACCTGAAAAAATACATAAGCTGATAAATTGGGGGTTAGTTTGCTAAATATTGTTAGAAAGTGGAATAGGAGAAGTTTTGTTTTCAATTATTATTATTATAGTCAAAACCACATTTGCTAACACAATATTGTGTCTGCATCAGGGAAAAATGAAGAGAACACCTCTCACTGTCATTGCTATCTGAAGTAACACCACCAAAACAAACTCCAGGCACAGTCTCAAGTGGGTGCTTCTTCATTTTTGTTCTGTGGGAGACAATCAATTGACAAGAAATATCATGCCTGAAGAAAGAAGAGACACAATATAGACTAGCTATTTACACGCCAGAGAGATTTTCATCTTGAATTAGAGGTGAAGACATTCTTGCACTGCAGGTTTTGTTGTTTTGTCAAATGAGTAAGGTAGGACTAGGGAACTGCGACAGCAATATCATTAGGAAAGGCTAAAAAGCAGAACAGTAGGTCAGCAAAGGGAAGAATCATGAGTATCTCTTCTAACAGCATTTAACAAATCTCTATTTACTGAAAGTAGGAGCAATTGCAGTGGCAGTAGAAAAGGGGAGTCAGCTGACAGAATGGCAGCATAAGTATAAAATTAAACAAAGAGTTAGATCTTACTAATATTCTGTTGTTTTAAATCAACTAATTTGGATTTTTGACATATACCCTATCAGGATAATAGGCCCTATTTTTCATCAACAGTAATTCTGGCTTCAGCACTAGAGTTTTTCTAACTCTGAATGCAACCTGTTCTGAGTGTTAATTAAATATCCTATTATTCTGCTAAAGAAAAGGCGAGTGAAGACACAAGCGAGTAGTCTTTTCAGTTTAATTAAAATATATCATTTCTAATTAAAACAGTTTGTCACAGCTATAATTAACCCCAGAAACAAACACAAGGAAAAGTGGAAAAACTAGTCTGTGGTAGGAGACTAAACAAAAACTTTTGCCTTCTTTTTCTCTAAGCCCTCTTTGCCTTTCTCTCCTCTGCTGTCTTTGTACCCTACACATACCCAGTGTTGGATTTTGCAGCCCAGGACTAGGAACAATCACATTAACTTGTCAGTACTAGTATTCACAGGTTTCTCCAACAGTCAATTATAAATATAAACAAAACTCCTTCAATCTGTTGTTTAATCAATCAATCAGCAATACTGATTGAAGCTGCATGTAACCTAGCTTCCTTTCTGTTTACTTCTAGAGGACAGTTAAAGGAGCAGCATGAGAGAGACTGAGTTTAAAATGTGGGGAAATCTCATAGATTATGCAATTATAGCTCACCCTTGGCACTTTTAAACAAATGCCATGGTAAAGCAGAAAATAAGATATGCTGCATGTGTAACTACTTCTGGATATAGTTATATTTCTGTTAATATTTTTGTCTCTGCCAAAGTATCAAATATAAAATGTATATTAATATTTTTATTACAATATCTTACATAAGTACATGCATTACTATAATTTGTGCCATCTTTATCTTACTCATCTCAGGCATAGTGATTCATTTTGTGTAACTGACTTTATGTAAGCACATTGCTATGATACATGCTGTAACTGGGTATCCGTGCTACCAGTCAGCAGCATCAGGTTTGGTGGTGACTGATTTTCATTAAAATTATCTATTCTTTGCAGTTCCTTTATCATAGTATGTTGATTTCTGTTTATCGCTTGTCAAAAGCCATGACACATACAATTGACTTCAGAGTAATTCCCTACTAATTCTCTAGTTTATAGCTATAACTATCTTCTAGACAGGTTAAGCCCTCCAGTCCTCATTCTACTATTAATGTTAGGATAGAAAAACAATCTCATGAAATACATGTGATTGCCTTTATAAATTTAGTTCCTTGTTAGTGATAACTGAAGCCTAAGGCAACACATCCACTTCTCTGTTCTCTTAATCCAAACTCCATTCCAAATGCCTTCAATAGTAAGTGGGACAGCTATAACAAGAGCCTGGAAAGCTTCTCTGTCCCACTGACTGATTTGAAACTGTGTGCTGAAATCTACTGTGTCCTAAAGGTATCTCTACAGAATGGTGAAATTAATAGAAATTAATAAATCCCAATGATTTCCTCCTAACAGTTTATGAACTTGTATTAACAGAATTTCTATAAATAGGATCTCCCTCACATACGGTCTCTTTCACAAATTAACTTTTTCTCCTCTCCGAAGACCTCATATGAATTTCAAAGTTATTTTTTTTTTTTTCATTCTGATTCTCCTAGTACCAGAAATATCATTTTTCTCCCTTACTGAAAGTTAAAATATATTAAAAAAAAAAAAAAAAAAAAAAAAAAAGTCTTCTTAACACAAGTAAATTGGCTTTCCACTCTGCAAAAAGCTAGACTTCCTGGAATTGAATTTTTTTGGTTTTGTCTTTTACTTTCCAGGAAGACAAGACAAGTCATTACACTTACCCAGACATACAGGACATTCACACAATTCTTACTCTTGTGCATTAGTGATCTTTCAAGTGAAGGTACAAAATCTCAATGCTAGCAATTTCTACAGAGGAGACTCTTACAGCCCAGTAAATAGTTATATTTGCCACTGCTGGGGGCAGGGTCAAGGCCATGCCAGGCCCCAGGGGCAGCCATGCTGCCCTTGGCCTTAAGGGAGCTGAGCTGGGTTTCCCCAGCATCCTGTGGCCCGTTGCACGGTCTGGATGAGCTTCAGCTCTGTGAGTACCCCAGGGGGAAGGGGCTGACAGCTCCACACCACCCCTGTGGGGCACACAGCCCTGGGGGCACTGGGGGGCTGCAGGGGCAGCTTTCAGCCCTGCCCTGGGAGCAGGCAGGGCCTACAGGTGCAGGCAGCCCTGCCCTGCCCACAGTACCAGACTTACCCCACTCCAGCTAGGGCCCAGGATTCCCACACCAGCTCCAGCTTTGTCAGCAGCATACCCAACTGCCCCCTCACTCTGTCTGGGTTTCGATAACTGTCACCATCCTCTCTGCCACCCCACACAGAGCTGGGCCATGCCCTCTCCTTTCCAGGGCCCAGCCTGCCCTAGGTCACCCCAGCTTATATCCCTGGGGAGAAGCCCAACTCCCTCTGCTCCCCAGTGATCTCCTCCCTGCCTAGGTGTTTTGTTGCTTTCTCCCTTTTGCATCCTCAGTGTGTAGAGAAAACAATGTACTTCTCAAAGGCTGTTACACATTTACAGAGATTAGAAGTATTTTACAAGTCCCAGCTATAGAGCCAGGCTCTCAGTTCAAACTGTATGTAGTACAGCACTTCCCAGGCTGAAGGTCATAGTAGTGGCAAGTGAAATCACCAGCCTGACAGAAATTCAGTGGTTTTTGTTAGTATTTCAGGTTGCAGAGCTGATGAAAGTAGCGGTCATAATAGGAAAGGAGATGGAAATGGTTGCTGTGGAGTATGATGGTGTTCACTCTGGAGAGCTTCTGTTCAAACAGAACAGAGTCACAAGAAGAATGGCTGCTATTTTCACTGTTTATGTCAAACATCATCCCAAAAATTCATCAATTTATTTGGCAACCAATTTGCCAAAAACACCTGAGTAGACACTGCAGAGCATCTAAGATATTTCAGTACATAAGCTACAATACTCAATATTCCTCTAGGACCCAGATGAAACTTGCCAAGGTTTCAGTAAAGGTAGAATTTCACCTAAGTTCTCCTCAGATCTCATCTTTTCTAGATCAGTATTTACCACTTGTTCAATGTGTACTGCTCCCTCTCCAAAGGGATTGGATGTTTATTTGACATTGAGCACATGCTTTTCCCTCTTAAATGTTAATGAATGATTACCCATGAGAGAGAGATTATTCAAGAAACAGAATTTAGTACTGAAAATGTAATGGGAGAATCTGCACTGTCCCAGGATGTTTGCAGAAGATGTTCTTATAGCTAATTCTCTAAGCAAACCTCCCAGCTTATAATTTTAAAACATTCCCATTTCCTCAGAATGTGCATACGTTAATTTCTTTGGAGAGCACACTATTACTATAACGTATTCCATATGAGTTTTTAATTGAAACTGTAATAGAAGTTTTAATATTCTGAATGCATAAAAATCTCAAAATTAAAATGCGATCAGTGACACTTACAAGCCTCCAGCCATAGTGTTGTAGTCACATCCCATCCTATCTTTCTTTCCTCTAATTTCTTTTCTTTCTTTTACAATGTAGTGTAAAGACAAGCTAATATTAATTTACAATGGAACATTTCTATATTAGAGATTATTTTCATTCATTTGCTTGACCTGATTTGTGTTCATGCCTTTTTACACTTTAAACCAAAGGCCCTCATGGGTCACAGCTACATTAAACAAATGCATACAGTACAAAAGTAGTAGGTAGATGGCACATTAAAGGTAAAGCAGTTCCTCTTGCTGTCTCTGTAAATCCAAAGCAAGGAGGAAAAAGAGACTATGTACAATTAAATAGGAGTGGGACAGAAGGCAATCAGGGGCTGCTACAAAAGCTTTGCCACGGGAATTAAAGCATATTCCTTACACTTTCAATAAATAATTATTCTGAAGACAATCCTCCTGTATATTTAACAGCACAAACATAGAAATGAATGTATGCTTAATCATGTCTATTGTCTTTTCTTAGGTCCACTAACCTTTAATAGTACCCTTAACATTTCCAGTAATTCTGCTGCACCCTCCTTTTTCAAGCTTTGTATTTTACATCTTTTCTTTTTGAGAAAGTTTAAAAGTTCAGGATCAATTGCCTACTTAATTACTTTAATTATTACCTTATATCTCTTTGTTTTATGAAGTATTGACTTTAAATCAGAGGTTTAATTATACTATGATACTATGACATTATGAAGTGGAAAAAGAAGGTTAAAATAGGATCCTTTTCTAGGAATTCACAAACTCATTTACATTCACAAGTTTGCACTTTCCAAATTTTTCATCTTAAGCAGCAGATATTTTGATATTTACTACCGAATGTCAAGGTTAGAGGCAAAGTAATTGAACTTCTCAGTAAGGGCAAAGCACAGCAACAGAGAAAAAAGAAATCTTAGTAGAAGGAAAGGTGAGTGTCAGTAGAACATTAAGCACCTGAATGAATGCCTTTGGGAACTGGTTTGTATGGCTCTACCAGATAAGCTCGAGAAAATTTAGCTGTGGCAGTCCAAAATGTTCCTGTACCAGCTTGTCTTCTCTGTTCCTGGTCAGAGACTATAATCCACTGTCCAACTGAGACAGCTGTGATTAAACTTAAAATCTCTAGGCACATTTTACCTCCTGTGGGACCTCTGGGGAGAACACATTACATGACTAAGGAGTTCAGAAATGTTAGTAAACTAAAAGAGATGGATAGGCATATCTGCCATGAAGCCCTGAGTCCTCAAGTTATTTCCTGCTGCTCTGCTGCAGCCACAAGAATTCTGCCTGGAATTCTCATGATATTCTGACTCATGACTTGGCTTTCATGGTTTACTTCTCTGAATGAGACCCCTGCAGATTAATGAGGATAAAAAACCTGCAGAACTTGTCAATCATCAACACTGTGTTGGGTAAAAAGCACACTTTCATTAATTTTACACATTTTTGTTATATCCATCATATCCCATGGAGTAAGATATCAATATTTGCCAGATTAACCTAAACTCACTATTGCTACTAGGAAAGATTTAGATGGAGAATAGAATATGTTTAGTTTGCTAAAATGCAAAATAAATTAAAAAGAAAAAAAGAAAAAGAAAAAAACAACTAACTATTTGAACTGATTTGCAGTGTGTCTTTTCTATTTTGTTGAGCTAAGGACTAACAAGGACAGATCCATATTCTTAGAGCTCTATGCCATTTCTGTAAACTCTGAAAAACTGTTTTTGAAGGATCACTAACACTGAATTAAATAAAATCACAGATTAATAAGCCTGAGAGAAATTTTGCAAAGTACCTGACTCAGTAGTGCCAGTGATCCAGCTCTAGACCTCCCCTGAACAGAGGTCGATTACCAGGTAAATGGTGTCAATGTTTGTGGGGTTTTGCAATGTAGATTAATTGAATCTAGAGCGTTACAATCAAACCCACTTTCAGCTCAGTTGTTATCAGTACCACTGAAAGGCCAAGTCACATTCTCAACTATTAGGTACTCTTTGCTCTCTCTCTTGAGATTTTTCACTCTCTATAGCAAGAGACAAAATGATGAAAAGGTAAATCTTTATAGATAATATCTGCACTTCAGAATACAAACAAACTAGATGTTTTTGCAGACACTTCTCATAGATCATTCAAACCGCAGTCACGGAGATCAATGAGCAGCTATTTGGGACATTTTTCAGGCTTTTTAATTCACCATGCAAACCCCACCATTTCCTCGCCAAATAAGCAAGACCTGTGCATTAAGGTACAAGCTAAACATATTTCTGAGAATGTATTGTAATTTATGAGATCAAACAGCTTTTGTCAGTTCAAAGTAGCATTAATGTAGGCTTCCTAAAATACCTTGTTAAAGTGCAATTGTTCCAGAAGTTCCTTAAGTAGATTCATACATACTAATAAACGCATGTTACCTGACTAACAGAATGAGGTGATGCATTTTCCCTTTGATTTGAACTGAACTTAAAATATTGGTGATATATAATCTACCCAGAGCTTCTCTGTAGTCTAGTAGAAGAAACATGTCATCATTGATATTTATGGTTGTGTAGATCATGCTTAATAACATTAATGTAATGCTCAGTAACTTTGATAGGAAGAAATCCATAATGTTAATGAGGTGTTAAGGTGAGATTTTTTTAAATACAAAAAATAATAAATAAATAAAACTCAGAAACCTGATAAAATTAAAAGTAAGTTAGGGGACATACTTATAGTTATAACTTGCAAATACATTGCCATAAAGGGATGTCTCATTTTATAGCTACTTCTCAGAGATTTGGGGTTATGTACACAGGTTAATTTATTCTGGTGGAAGAAACTTTATTTTCATAGTATTTAGTGGCTTCATAAAGTCAAAATGGCAGATTTGAATGAAAAAGGCAAAGAATTATCACAGTTGCATTTTGCTACCCTGGCAAGAAGAGACAGCTAATGATGGAAAGACCTAAAAGTGTAAATGAGAAATAAATAAATAAACAACCATGGAAATGATGATATAAACAGCTTGTAATCACAATGTGAGCCAAAAGTAAACACTGTCTAATTTTTGTTTTTACATATTGTACAAGCTGGAAAGACCTAATTATGCTTTATTTAGCAAAATATTAGCAATATATTTCTTTACAGCATAACATTGAAATCAGCTGGTGGAAAGAAAGTGGCAAACTGTGTTGGGAAGCAAACACACCTGTTCCCTCTCTGCAAGGTAGACTAAGAACTGTCAGAGGTCTACCACAGCCCTTGCAAACAGGTCCAAGAAGTGACAAGCAAACAAGTACTACATCACTTACAATCACTGAAGAGGAAATATAGGAAGAGCACATTTTGTGTTAAGTATAACTGGCAGCTGCTCTAAAGGAAACATGTGACATGCATAGGGAGATAAGCAGAGCAGTAAGACACGGAGAGCAATTCTGCAACTATGAGAGAGAGAGAGAGAAAGATCAAATTAACAGTACACAAATGTATAGCATTTAAATCAATTTTCCAAAACAATAAGTCTAATTTTATGATGTCGGTAAAGTTAATAAAATGCAAAAACAACAACAACAACAACAGTTTATAAGACTTGAGTGCAATTCTTTACAAACAGCAGTGCACCACAACCACAAATAATGATCACGGAAAAAGGAGAAGGGAGAAAATGCAAACATTAGTTTAAAACTTATGCTCTCCACAAATACGAAATAATAAGCAGCATTGTATATAAGAATGCATTCAGGTATCTACAGGCAGTCACAACACCCAAAAAAGAATCAGACAAGAACTTACAAAAGTAATGACATATTCATACACATATACAATTACTTGGTGAGCATGTGAAATAAGTGAATTCAGTCTTCTGCACAGCCAGTGAACCAACATCTTTCAGCCTGCCTGTGGAAAGGACACAACTATAATTCAAAGTAGGGTCCTCCTACGGTACTTAGCTAGCTAAGAGCTTATTTTTGTCTTAAAATGATGAAATGAAGATTTTAAAATACCCTTACATCCTTTATGCCCTTAAATCTCCAGCTTTCTTCTGTCAACACTTTACATAAAAAACTCATGGCCTTTGTCAAGTTTGTGTTCCCTGCTAACAGTCTGAATACAGAATTCTGTACATCTGGCAAAGAAGAAAACAACTGAGTATTTCAGAAATGGTTTGTCAACATCTTCTTCATACAAAAAATATTTTTCCAACAGAAGTAAACAAAAAATAAATTTTGATATTATAGACCAGCTAGAAATTAATTCAGAGAACAGGGAAAAAAAACACATTTTTTTTTTTCTTTTAACACATTACTTGTTTCAAAATGTTCACTCAATGTTAATTAGAACTCAAGCTGTTGGTTTCCAATCCAAAGCAGTTTAGGCTCCTGCTCCTTGCTCCCCCTTCACCACCCACTAGGGCGTGTTACTTCTGTTATAAACACCCATAAATCTCACCAACTCTAATGGGCTTATTGCAGTCCTGCATGTGCATCAAGGGGAGAATAAATGTCTCTATTTGTGCCTTCTGATAATCATAATTGTTTAGTAACTTAATGAGATAATATGTCTAAAACAGAAAAAGAAAAAAAAAAAAAAGTGGGTGTTTTTCTGTGACCTTTTACATGATTTAGTGAGCTTTTCAGCTGAAATCATTCTAGATTTCAAACGCTGTAACTTTCAAAGGTAAATTAAAGACCAGGTGCTACCTGAAGACAGGATAGGTATGAAACAAAGAATAGTTTTTAAGAACTTTCTCCCCAGTCTGGAGCCTAAACAATGACTAGGACCATTAAGATCAGCATACAAATGGATCAATGAATTTAAAGAGGACAAAGAGTAGCAAAGAATGATCCAGAAAAAATATTTTTTTTTTTCTCTTGGAAGGTGAACAAAACAGCTTATTGCATTAGACCAGAAAAACAAGGGCTGAGAAGAAATAGAACTGCTGTCTCTAGGCACAAGGGAGATAAAATAATCGCTTAACTAAAGGAGAACATTGGCCCAAGAACAAAAGGACACAAACTGAACATGAATAAATGTAGGTTTAATTTAGAAAAAGGGCTTTGAGCATTTTAGGCTATTAAATTTTGAGACAGTCATTTACTGAAAATAAAGGAGACAGAAATAACCTTACTGCCTATAAGAAAACTCAGTAAGTTTTCCAACCAGTTGAATATTATAGTGCCTGTAAGGACTGATTTTATAACCTAGAACCTCCCTTCTCTGTGTTCCTATTGCTTCCCCTTTCGTTCACCATAATGGAGAGCACACAAACTGAATATAGAAACTCAGTAAAGAAAAAACAAACAAACAAACAAAACAAACAATCAAACAAACAAACAAACAAAAACTCACTTTACTTTTTTGTGTCTTAGTAATTCTCTTGGTATGAATTTGCATTGTCTCATTCACAGGCCCTGACAAACATTGTCCAGCTAGCTGAAAAATTTACTTTAAGGTTTTAATTTACTTGATAAGATCTGGCCCAGTACTATTAAAATAGTATAATAGTATATATCTTAATACATTTATAAGCAGACCAAAAAAAGACAGACTGTTCTGGTGACAGTAGTCACATTTACTGGATGTCATCAAAATTCTGGTAGCTACTATTTAAAAAAATAAATTTAACAATGAGTTAGAAGTTGTCCTTTTGTTTCTATAATGTTAGCTGTATACTGTAGCTGCTTGAAAAGACATAAATACCATTAAAAACCACTGATTGATCCTTTATAAATTACAGCTAAATGTAAAACAATGCTCAAGTTAATTGACTTTGCATTTTCAGCAAGCACTTTGCCAAGTAATTACTATTTATCTAACAATGGTTTCAAATACAAATTGATGGTGTGTATTTGCTATTAAAGTCATTGCAAAATACAAACAACACTTATCTTCTGAAATTACCACAGAAGATGAAGAGAAAATCATCTTGACACTGGTTTACACTTTTAATTTATTATATAAAAAATAAATATTATTGTTTATCATCACTCATTGTCAGGTTTTTATGTTAAAAAATAACAAAGGTGAGCAAAAACAACATCAAAATCCATGTAATGAGTGTGCCTTTTTAGCAAAGCAGTCCGCATCAAAGATGCATATATATTACACTGTCTTTGTGATCTCCTTGGCTTCTCGGGAATAATTCTGGGAAAGCTGCTGGATCTCAAAGAGCATTATGCTTCCCAGCCAAGACCACCAGACCATGGAACACCAAAATTTATTCAGGGGAGACAACTACATTTAGAATATTAATTGCTTCTCTCCAGAGGAATGCATTTAAAATATCATTGGGGGAAAAAAAGAAAAAAAATAAAAAATAGAAAAAAATCAAATTACTAAAACATTCATTGCAAGAGTATATTCTATAATCAGCACTTCCCAAAAGATATAATCCTTTGACAGTAATAAAACTGAAACATGGAGAAGGATACCTTCATCCATGCCATTTAAGCTACTTAAGTTTTGTCAGATGAACTGACCACTAGCAAAATTTGTCTGTGAGATATTCTAGTGAACTACCAAGCATTTAAATGTGGAGAGAATAATTATTAGGAATTCAAAATTAACATCAGGGAGACCAATCTTGTTCTTAAAGGAATGTTATGGGTTAATAACCATGTGTTGTCAACAGGCACCTTCTGTGATATTTTGGTTTGTTTTCTTTTTAAGCAGTTCAACAACCTAAACAGAATGCCTTGAAACTTCCTTTTGGTCCATCCTAAGCTGTGGAAATTGGATGATCAAAGTCAAACTGCTGTAAGCATAGCCATAGGGACTTAGAGGAAAGCAATACCAAAAGTTTCACTTAAACTCGGTACTACAAGACTGTCATTTCAGGGTATGATCCTACAGTCATTTTAAGTTGATATATGTAACTACTGATATTGAAAAAGTAGGCCCACACAGACTCATTCATCCTCCCTCTTCTTTTCTTCATGTCTTCTCATCAAGCCTAGGATTCTTACAACTATGTCTTGAGTCAATTTTGGGAATTACTCCAGTTGAAAACCTGTTCTTCATTATTTTCTAGTTTTTGATTAATCATCAAATGGTTTCCATCTTGGTACACCTGCTCTGACTTTGCTCATCTCATAGATATCATAGAATCATAGAATATCCCGAGTTGGAAGAGACCCATAAGGATCATCAAGTCCAACTCCTGGCACCGCACAGGTCTACCCGAAAGTTCATACCATTTGTACCATTGGACTGTGACTAAGTGCACAGTCCAATCTCTTCTTGAATTCAGACAGGCTTGGTGAAGTGATTACTTCACTGGCGAGCCTGTTCCATTGTGCAACCACCTTCTCAGTGAAGAACCTGCCGCTGATGTTGAGCCTAAACTTCCCTTGCCTCAGCAGGACTCCCCTGTTCCCGCGGGTCCTATCACTGGTTTTTATGGAGAATAGGTCTCCTGCCTCTCCACTTCCCCTCACGAGGAAGTTGTAGACTGCGATGAGGTCCCCCCTCAGCCTCCTCTTCTCCAGGCTGAACAGGCCCCGTGGCCTCAGCCGTTCCTCATAAGTATTCCCCTCTACGCCCTTCACCATCTTCGTCATGCTCCTCTGGACACTCTCTAACAGTTTAATGTCCTTTTTGTACTGTGGTGCCCAGAACTGCACACAATACTCGAGGTGAGGCCGCACCAGCGCAGAGTGGGACAATCACTTCCCTCGACCGACTAGCAATGCCATGCTTGATGCACCCCAGGATATGGTTGGCCCTCCTGGCTGCCAGGGCACACTGCTGGCTCATATTCAACTTGCTGTCAACCACAATCCCCAGATCCCTCTCTGCAGGGCTGCTCTCCAGCGTCTCGTCACCCAGTCTGTACATATAGCCAGGGTTGCCCTGACCCAGCTGCAGGACCCAGCACTTGCTTTTGTTAAACTTCATGTGGCTGGTGATCGCCCAGCTCTCCAACCTGTCCAGATCTCTCTGCAAGGCCTTTCCACCCTCCTCCAAGTCCACAACTCCTCCAAGTTTGGTGTAATCGGCAAATTTGCTCAAAACACCTTCTAGTCCTACATCCAAATCATTTATAAAAACATTGAAGAGGACTGGCCCTAAAATGGAGCCTTGAGGGACCCCACTAGTGACCATCTGTCAGCCTGATGTGGCCCCATTTACCACAACCCTTTGAGCCCTGCCTGTCAGCCAATTGCTCACCCATCATATGATGTTTTGGTCTAGTTGCATGCTGGACATTTTGTCCAGTAGGATCCTATGGGAAACCGTGTCAAAAGCCTTGCTGAAGTCCAAAAAGATCACATCAGCTGGTTTCCCTTGGTCAGCTAGCCGGGTCATCTTATCATAAAAGGAAATCAAATTTGTTAGGCAGGACGTACCCTTCATGAACCCATGTTGGCTGGGACCAATGACTGCATTGTCTCCCAGGTGCGCTTCACTAACTTCAAGAATCATCTTCTCCATAATTTTACCAGGCACTGACGTGAGACTGACAGGCCTGTAATTGCTTGGGTCTTCTTTCTGACCTTTCTTGAAAATTGGCACAACATTTGCCAGCTTCTAGTCTACTGGGACCTCTCCAGATTCCCAAGATCATTGAAAAATAGAGAGGTCCCACGATGACATCAGCTAGCTCTTTAAGCACCCTGGGATGAATCCCATCCAGACCCATGGACTTGTAGGGATCCAGGTAGAGCAGAAAATCCTGCAAGTGTTCAGGGTCAGTTGGGAGTTTGTCATTCTCACCGTCACAGTCCTCCAGCTCAGGGCATCCTGGGTTCCGAAGCCCATCATCAGCGTTAAAGACAGAGGCGAAGAAGGCATTAAACGTCTCTTCTTTGCCTATGTCATTGTCTGTGAGGAGACCTTCCCCATCAAGCAGCAGACCTGTGTTTTCTTTGGTTCTCCTTTTTCTGTTCACATATCTAAAGAAACCCTTTTCATTGCCTCCCACAGACACGGCCAGCTTCAACCCTAGTTGGGCTTTGGCCACACGAATTTTCCCCCCTGCAAACACGAACAGCATCCCTGTATTCCTTCCTGGTCACCTGACCCTCCTTCCAGCAGTTGTACACTCTCTTTTTTCGCCTAAGCTCCAGTAGAAGGTCCCTGGTCAGCCATGCCGGCCTCCTGCCCCGCCTGCCTGACTTGCGATATTTTGGAATTGCCTGATCTTGTGCTTTTAGGAGGCAGTGCTTAAAGATTGACCAGCACTGATGGAGGTCAATGCCTTCAAAAGCAGTTTCCCAGGGGACCTTTCTGACTAGTTCCCTGACCAGCCTGAAGTCTGCTTTCCCCACATCCGGGGCTGAAGTTTTGGTGGCAGTTTTCCTTCTGTCACCGTAAATTCTAAACTCAACCACTTCATGGTCACTATGACTGAGACGGCCGCCAGTTGCCACGTGTCCCACAAGACCCTCTCTGTTCTCCAGCAACAGGTCTAGGATGGCACCTTTCCTAGTTGGTTCCCTTAGCACCTGCACCAAGAAATTATCATCTAGGTGCTTTATGAGCCTCCTGGACTTGCTTGTGTCAGCCGTATGGTGATCCCAGTTGACGTCTGGCAAGTTGAAATCTCCCATAAGTACAAGGGGAGTTGATCTTGAGGCATCTCTCAGTTCTGCAAAGAATAATTCATCGGCGTTGTCATCCTGGCCAAGTGGTCTGTAATAGACTCCCACAACGACATCCCCTTTGTTTGTCCCTTAATTCTTATCCAAAGGCTCTCATCTTTGTGATTGCCGACCCAGAGTTCCACACAGTCCAGCCCATGCTTCACATACATCGACACCCCGCCACCTCGCCTACCCTGCCTGTCCCTCCTGAAGAACCTGTAACCATCTATTGCAACACACCAACCACAGGACTCATCCCACCAGGTTTCGCTTATGCCAATGATGTCGTAGCTGTGGGACTGGGCCAAGACTTCTACGTCTTCCATTTTATTCCTCATACTGTGTGCGTTTGTGTAGAAGCACTTCAAATGCGCCTCCCTACATGCAGCACCTTGTGGATCTGACCAAAGGACCTCACTGACACACAGTCCTCTGATTCTAGCGTACCATCCCTTAGGTCTTCACCGGTGTGCCTGGTTTTATCCCCTTCCCCCTTCGACTCTAGTTTAAAGCCCTAGATATATCAGCCCTGCCAACTCCTGAGCAAAAGTCCTTACCCCTCTCTGAGAGAGGCGCATCCCATCAGGTGCCAGCAGGCCTGGTGTAGCGTAGACCTTCCTGTGATCGAAAAACCCAAAGTTCTGTGGGTTGCACCAGTCCTGAAGCCATGTGTTAATGTGATGAGCCCACCTGTCGGCATCGATCCCCTAAATCATCTTGGGTACCACAAGTTAAATCATCTTGCATACCACAAGTTAAAATGCAGCCACACTTTCTGTGAGTAAAACTTTATTTTGTTAAAGTTTTTCCCAGAACAAAATTAAGTATTTTGTTATATTGTCATATATGAAAGTTTTCTAACCTCCCTTAAGACTTCCAGAAAACAAACAAACAAACAAACAAAAACTAACTCAGTTGCATCAACTTATATCAACTTAATTGCAATTCTAGTTGTCTGATCAAATAGCTACTTTTTAAATTGGCCATTGTAACCTGTGTGATACTTTTATGTTACCTAGTAAGGTAACAAAGGCATGGATTCATTTTTCAATGTGGCAGCCATCACCAAGATAATATTTGAACTTGTCTAATTATTGTGTGATAGCTATCTCAAGATATGGCAAAATTTAATGTATAGATTTCAGTCTACCAGGAATATTTCTGAAAATAAATAAATAAATAAATAAATAAATAAAACACACATGCTCAGAAATCTTAAGCAGTCATTTACTTCTGTAGGTATGCCCATAGGGCAATAACATTTATTTGTGGTGCAATTCATCCCTGACTTTGTGGAGTTGGAGGTGTTGTGAATTTGACTTCATCCACTCAATTTCAGAGAAACAAAACTGAATTTACCATTCCATTTAAAATAAATAATTAGCATTTACAATAGCTATACAAACTAAAACATCTCATCATAGAATATCCTGAGCTGGAAAGGATCCAAAACGTTATCAACTCCAACTGCTGGCTCCACAGAGGGCTACCTAAAAATTAAACCATATATCTAAGAACATTATCCAAACATTTCTTGAACACCAGCAAGCTTGGTGCTCTGACTGCTTCCCCGGGGGAACCTGTCCCAGTGCTCAGTCACCCTCTGGGTGCAGAACCTTTTCCTAACACCCAGCCTGACCCTCCCCTGACCCAGTTCCATGTCGTTCCCTCAGGCCCTGTCACTGTCTCCAGAGAGAAGAGCTCAGTACCTGCCCCTCCACTCCCCTAGTGAGGGAGCTGCAGGCTGCCATGAGGCCTCCCCTCAGCCTGCTCTGCTCTGGGCTGTACAAACCAAGGGACTTCAGCCACTCCCAAGGTGGAGTACTGAGAACAGTGCTCAGGGTAAGGCCACACCAACACACAGCAGAGCGTGACAATCCCTTCCCTCAACCAGTTAGCAATGCTGTGCCTGATGCACCCCAGGGTACAGTTGGCCCTTTTGGCTGCCAGGGTACGCTGCTGGCTCACATTCAGTTAACTTGCCTTCAACCAGAACCCCCAAGATACCTTTCCACAGGGCTGCTCTCCTGCTCAGTCTCTCGGCTTCTTGTCTCCCAGTTTGTATGCATATCAGTGCTGCCACTTATCAGGTGCAGGATCCAGCTCTTGTTGAACTTCATGTGGTTGATGATTGCCCAACTCTCTAACTTGTCCAGACCTCTCTGCAAGGCCTGTCTATCCTCAGGAGATTCAACAGCTCATCCTAATTTAATATCATTTGCAAATTTACTAAGTATATATTCAAGTCCAACATCCAAGTCATTTATGAAAACACTGAAGAGAAGTGGCCCTAAAATGCAGCTTATGATGAGCTGATTGATCATCAGTTGTTCGTAAAACAGAAATCTTTTGACTGTACCTAAAGTGACTAGCTTCTAGCAGGAAATTTTTCATTCAGATGTTATTTGGCAAATCCAGGGATCTGACATTAAATCTCATATTTGTAAGTAGGCCTGATGTTATGTTAAAATAATCTGAAATTCTGTTAGGTGATTATCCTTGATTTGTTTGTTTTTCTGCTTTTCTATAAAATCCAGCCTATGGTTTTGCATATGTCCATTCCACCTTTATTTTCAGGATGTGGTTAAGTGTGACAGGCCAGCTGGATTGCCTGAAGTGAAAACTTTTCATATAGGTTCAGGAATGAGTCCAAGTCTATCAGTTCCCATAGCAGTTCTACCTTCTGTAGCCATTTCTGGACCTTTCTCACCAGATAACTTTGCTACATACTCTGACTGATTGCAAAGAAATGAAGAGAGTCTTTAGAAAAGTATTCTTAGCTTCTGGTGTAGCAACTAACACATCTACATCTATTGTATCAGGTTTTCCTGGAGTAAAAATCTGTGTGTCTGAAGAGAGCCATGGCAGGTAGCCATAAACTCCTCTAAAGGGACAAGGAGAAATGAGGATTCTGGATTTTATAATGCTCACCATGACAAGTCTAGATTTAGTAGTGTACTCCAGATAAAATCCATCCTTGCCTAGTGTTTCTCTCCCTTTTAGACCAACAACATCAAATGCAAAAATATAACCCACATGTTTCTCCGACATGACAATTTTGTGAAAAACTGGTATAGACATAATGTACAAGGAATGTGTATTTTTTGCATAAGGGATCATGCATTTTTGCATAAGTGTTGTGTTCATCTCTGGAGGCCTCAGCACAAGAAGGACATGAACATATTAGAACGAGTCCAGAGAAGGGCCACATAGATGATCAGAGGTCTGGAGCACCTCGCCTATGAGGAAAGACTGAGGGAGTTGAGGTTTTTCGGCCTGTTGAAAAGAAGGCTCTGGGGAGACCTTATAGCAGTCTTCCAGTATCTAAAGGAGGCCTACAGAAAAGCTGGGGAGGGACTCTTTGTCAGGGAGTGTAGCGATAAGACAGGGAGTAATGGATTTAAACTAAAAGAGGGTAGATTTAGATCAGATATTTGGGAGAAATATTTTACTCAGGGGGTGGTAGGGCACTCGAAAAGGCTGCCTATAGAAGCTGTGGATGTGTTCAGGAAGTGTTCAAGGCAAGCTTGGATGGGGTTTTGAGCAACCTGATCTAGTGGGAGGTGTTCCTGTCCATGGCAGGGAGGTTGGAGATGGATGATTCTTAAAGTCCTTTCCACTCCAAACCATTCTATGATTCTATGATTTGTATGTGTTTTTCTTTTTGTGTGTGCTTTTTTTTGTTTGTTTGTTTGTTTTGTTGTTGTTGTTGTTGTTGTTGTTTTTTTTCCCTTAGTGTTTTCTTTTTCCCTTTAGAATTTTTTAATGTTAACTGATAATCAACTTAAAAAAAAGATATGTACAAGATACTCTTCCTATTGTGATAACATCTACTGGTCTCAGAAAGATATTACTGCTATACATGGAACGGGTGTTTTATTATACTCTGTGACATTGTGGAAATACATCTATATGCAAGCACACAAACATATATATGCTGGAATTTCGTAAGAAGAAGTCACAAAAAAAAAAAAAAAAAAAAAAAAAGAATTATTTTATTGTATTTTTTCAAAAGGGGAAAAAAAAAAAAAAAAAAAAAAAAAAAAAAGGATTATTTTCTTGTCTTCTTTCCCTCGGGGGAAAAAAAAAATAAATAGCTAAGAGCAGAGAAGCACAGACAGAAGGTCATCAAACTTGGGATCTGTTGGAGCTGCCGTGTGCAGGAAAATTAAAGCCTTAAGAACCATCCTGCTTACAGGCAACATCGAGGTTGCAGGCATGAATGCCCTTGCTGAGCTTAGCTGTCACGGAGCTACATGATAACTTTCAACAAAACAAATGTTTCTGGAAGGCAGTTAGATTGTTTCTCTACAGAAATCAAGTTGGTTTGTGGGTACAGATTTCATGATGCATCCTCATCATGCCAAATAATGTGAGCCACTTCTAAACACCCTTTAACAGCATGAAGGCTGCAGACTCAGGAAGGGTATTTTCCTTTCAGGAAGTCATTCCACAAAGCAGATGCCGTGACAAGTGAAACATCTTCAGCTTGTAAGAGATTTCATGAAGATTTAAATCACAATGATACTATTTGTATCCCTTTCAGTTTTGCTAGACATCTGCATCATGGCAAGTAGTATGTCTGTAATAATTCTAATTCAACCCGTCACACAACTGCTTAACTTAAATTTGGGTATTGTATCCTGCATATTAAAAGACTGATCCCAATCTCTAAAATTCAAAAGAGAAAATAAGATTCACCTGATTTGTGATTCTTTGTAATAGAATGGAAGCTTAGAAATGAATCAGAGTGATGTTCAGTCTTCAGTCTTTTTTTATTCTGCTTTGTGCACAGTTTTTTCTTTGGATTTTGAGTGATATATGAAAGCCCATAAAGAAAGAAGGCACACAGAAGTGGCATTCAGGTTTCAGTTCTAAATGAGGATTTTGCCCTTCTGTGAATCTGATAAATATACCTTTCTGCCAGCCATTTCCTCTGTTAAAGCTTTTAAAATGGCTTTTACCAATTACTACTGGTGTTTCCAGAAAAGAGTTCTGTTCAGTGTGAAGGGAGGCACCTGAATGTTTCAGTGGCATCTGCCTGAAGGGTTATGTCAAAGAAGAAATGTTTGAACAACAAGATTTATTAAAGCAGATGTCCAATTTCTACCACAGAAAGCTTGACATCCCTTAACCACAAACCATCTGGGTATATTCCCATATTCTCTTTCTCACTCTCTTTTTCTAAATCTGGATTTATATGTGGAGAGAAGGCATGATGACTTAGGTCTGATATGACATTTATCTTCACAAGTGAGGAGACTAATAAATCACTGATGACATTAGCACAAGTGAGTTCTAAGGTCTCCTCACAAGTGAAGATAAATGACATATCAGACCTAAACCAGCATATATTACATGAAATACCTAATAAGTCTCCCCCTCAAAATGGCTAGATGTGGAGATGACTGAACTTACATTACTTCTCAAATTCACCAGCCTGAGAGAAATTAAATTTGCCAGCCAAATAAGATCACTCACCACTGAGACAACCTGAGTACATTTTAGCCTTTTGCTATTCTACTGCTCTGCAGCCACAACATGGTAGTACAAAACAATTCAAATGTTCTTATGAAACAGAGTATCAGTAACTCATTTTTCACTACATGCAGCATACCTTGATTTTTAGCTGGTCCCCTATGGAGACAGGATTTGGACTCAGTGACTCTTATGGATCCCTTCCACCATGAGATTTTCTATGACTCTTTGATTCTATACCCAATTTCCATGCCTTGAGCATGTTTATAAAGTTTATAAAACATTACTTACGTGTGTCTGTATGTACAGTTCCATACATAAAATATGTACAACTAGCTTTTATTTCATGCATTACAGAGGGCAGTAAGTATTCACAACATCTTGTGGTCTTCCTTAAGCTCATTAATTGCAACTTTGTTGAAAAGCTGAGAATTTTTAGAATTTCTAATTAATTTAGGAGTACAATATCCTTCTTAGGACATGAGATCTGCTAGACTGAGATGCATCAAAAGTCCATCTGAATCAGGGCAGTAGCAGATGTTTAGGGAGAGAGTATAGTATACTGGGCATAGAGACTCGGGGGTAATTAATAGGTAAGAGACTTTCTAAACTGAACACAGAATCTGGACCATCACATTGAGGAAACAGATGTTTAATCTATACTACAGCACTTGAAGCCCAAAGTTAGGTCTAGTGCTAATCCTAATTTATTTTAGTGATCCTGCCAATATTCTGTAGTGGAAAGGGAGAAACTCATCTGAAGGTAAATTTAGTCTTGTGTGGAATTTGCAGGGATCAGAGCTAGTTTCAGAAAATTTGAGAGTAACAGAGTTATAAGTCAATTAACATTAATGTTGCATAGATGTACATCTCAAATATTGTACATAAAGTGTCATGTTTTTACCTTTTGTTTACACAGTACTGCCTCACTTACAGATACTACAGTTTCAAGTTTATTCTGGTTTTAATCTAAAAATTTCCTAGGGTGACGTCCTACTTAGAGACAATTTCTCTGCAACAATATTTTGCATTCATTTAGTGTATATTAATCAACTCCCCTCACAGTAGAAGACAGTTGGAATGGTGTATGAAGTTAAAAACAAAACAAACAAACAAAAAACTTTCAAATTTCTCATAGTGTATTCCATTCTGGCCACGTGAAAAAAATTAATGAGAAACCAGGTAAGTGCAAAGTATTCATCAGCCTGTGAGGATACAAAAAACAGAAATTGAATTGTCTTACAGAGTGTCAGAGCACAGGAGAGGCCAGGGGTGCCAGGGCAGGGTTGGTTGTGGGGACATCAGGGTGATGCACTGCCCTCCCTCCTCTGCCAGCCCCGTCCTGCAGTCCCCAGATACAAGGTGGTACAGAGAGCATCTGGCCCATGGGGAGTTTGAATGGGACTGTAGCAACAGTGTTTTGGAAATATTGCCTTTTAACATAGCCTGATCTAAGCATCATTTTCATTTTACTGCTGAGAGAGTGAAAGGAGATAGTGCAGTCAAATTGTTTAGCTAATATCAGGAAAAGGGTTCATTGTTCTTAAATCTAATTCTTAGCTCTCAAGCAAACAACTCCTTTAGTCACATTGACTTGCTTTCAACTATACTAATCTTCCTTCCATCACATGTGTTAAAAGAACAGACTTCTGTGGACTTAAGAATCTAGAATTTAGATTTTACAAAAGTACTCAGAAACTAAAATTTATGAAAACATTTGTCATCTGTTTTCCCAAAATGCTCACGAAGACCTGAGTAAATGCGGTAGAAAGCTGAAACAAACTTTAAACAATTGAAAACAACATTTAAAAAGATTTATTTGTTTTCATTATCAAAGTTGAGACATGAAAGTAGCTGGGGAAAAAGAAATTAGATCAGACTTTAAGGGAGTATTTTTTATTAATATTCTTGATTTTAAATATTATTAAGAATAATTAAAGTAAACTTTTCCTTCTGATAGCACTTGAATAATGGTACAGAAGCTCTGCTTGAGAGGAACGGGAGAACCATATTGTTTGCACAGAGTTAAAATTTAGTGAAAGCCTGTGTGTCTAATGCTAAGCATTAAAAGAAAATAAAATCAAATAATAAAATTTGTGACAAAATGCTCTATTTCTCTTTAATGCTTTGTAAGACATTAATTTGTGTTCAGGTTTTGGTTTTATTTATTTCTTTGTTTATTTGTCATTTTGATAAGCTTCACAATAAGAACTGCATATGGGAAACATCTTTGAAAGACAAGAAATAACTAGAGAATTCTTAATAAAACATCAACAGCGTACAATATTCAAAATTTAACTGGAAAATTGCTCAATTTCTTCAGCTGAAATTGTCTCTGTATGTATAAAGATTTGAATTAGCACATATTAACATATATTACTGCTTCTGCGTTTGAAATTTTTTTAAGCTTCTATTTCTGTTATGAAAACAATTCCTAGTTGATAAATAGTGGATTTCTCTGGGAGAGAGTTCTGGAAATTTCAGTTATTGTGAATGATGAAAAAAAAAAAAAAAAGGACTATAATAATTTTTATTATTTAAATAATAATTCTCATTATTATTATTCCCATGCTGCTTCTAAAGGTTAACAATACAAATCTTAAAGATGCCACTAAATTCTTTCCTACCCTTCCTTATTTGTTGCAGTGAGACTAGGGCTTGTAGCATCCACTGAATTCACAAATTAAATATGTGCTTTACATATAATACATACATATTTTCCTGGGATTTAATTTTCACAACTCTTACTTTAGATTTTTATGATGCCAATAATAATACTTCCCCAAGAAAAAAAAAAAAAAAAAGATAATAATAGATAAATAAATAAATAAATAAATAAATAAGAGGAAGAAGAATGAGAAGAAGAAGGAGAAGAAAGGGGAAGGGGAAGGGGAAGAGGAAGGGAAAAGAAGAAAGAGGAAAGAGGAAGGAGAAAAGAGAAAAGGAAAATGAAAAAATGAAAGAAAAGAAAAAAGCAAAAATATTTTGTTTTTAATGATTTGAATGCTTTTCTAGAAGAACTATATTGTGATCACTTCTATCAGGTAGCTGTAAAATATATGCATTTTATTCAATAATCAATAATTTTATCTTGAACTTTACTAGGGACATTTATTGCATATTACACTATTTCTTACTCTCTTGCAATTCCATTATCCTTTGTCTTATAGTTTTCTTTTGTGGTACATTTTGATAAACATATTGTTTTAGCCAAACTTCAGCTATTTACTTGCTTAAATAGTGTTTACTAGATGGAAATTAGCAAAACATAATACATTTTTAAAATACATTTCCTCATTTGAGGAAATTGAACTTAAAATAATTTCCTGCAGGATTATTTATTTGCCACTTCATTCTTTCATCACATGCTGCATTGGGTTTACATGGCAAAGTGTAGGGGGGGGAGAGGGGATCTGCAGGGATGACCTCTGTGAGCAGAGCTCAGCAGCTGCCCCATGTCAGATCAGAGCCAGCTCCAGCCAGCTCCAAAATGGATGTGCCGCTGGCCAGAGCAGAGCCTGTACGTGATGCTGGTTGGGCCTCTAGGAGAGCAGATTTAAGAAAGAAGAAAAAATTGTTGCACCACAGCAGCAAAGACAGAGAAAGAGAAGTGAGAAACTGCCCTGCAGACACCAAGGTCAGTGAAGAATGAGGGGGAAGAGGTGCTCAATGTGCTGGATCAGAAGTTCTCCTGCAATCCATGAGGACCATGCTGGAACAGATATCCACACCTCTGCAGGTGGATCTGGACTTAAGGTGTCTGTAGCCCATGTAGAGCCCACAAAGGAGCAGGCTCCTGGCCAAAGATGAAGCCCGTGGATAGGAGGCCACAGTGGAATAAGTCTTCTGGCATGAGCAGCTACCCACAGTAGACCCATGCTGTCTGTGAGACAGATACATCTTGGAAGAGTTCTTGAAGAACTGCAACCCATGGCAAAGTCCCATGTTGGAATGATTTGAGAAGGACTGCATCCCACAGGAAGGACCCCACGCTAGAGCAGGGGAAAGTGTGAGGAGGAAAGAGCTTCATAGAGGAACTGTTATGGAGTGACCACAACCCCCATTTCCCACCCTCCTTACCCTGCTCAAGGGGAAGTTGGCAGGAGTGAAGGGGATGAAGGTGCTTTTAGCTTTTTTCTTAGTTCTCACTACCCTACTCTGTAACTAATTGGCAATAAATTAAACTAATATTTCCCAAGTCAAGTCTGTTTTGCCCATGACAATATTTGGTGAGTGCTTTTCCTGTCTTTATCTCAATCCATGAGGTTTTTTCCTTGTATTTTCTGCCCATTTTGCTGAAGAGGGGGAGGTAGAGAGCCCCTGCCTGGACAACTGGTGACCAGCCAAGGCTAACCCACTACACAGGCAGGTATTCTTTGCTACTAGATGACTACAGGTATGAACCAGTGTTTGATTTTTTTTCCTCATCTTTTTTTGTGGTTTGAAGCTTCTCATGCATTACACTGTTTAATCAAGAATAATTTCAGTTGGAAAGCCATTGTAGTGAGTCATCTAGTCCAGCCCTGCATGGCAGAGGAATTGATTTGGTGGCTTACACACAGCCCCAGCGTGTGGGTGCCTCGTCTAGCACTGAGCAATCCGTTGTTGACAATTCTACAACATGCCTTGACAGGCTGTCCAACAGACTAACTATACTTATGATAAAAGGCTCTTTTTTCCCCACTACCAAATTAAATGTTCATGTCCTGAAAGGAAACTGTATGATGCTTTTATAAATTCAATAGGATGGCAAAAGCCATCGGTTAATACCATCAAGTAATTCTTTGAATAGCACTTCATAGATGTGGAGTCTGTTTTTCTTCCAACTAATGATTCATAACAAAGCAACTGAACAATTCAGTAATGTACATGTATTACATGTACTTTAAAGAGGTGCATTTTTTGTATTTAGACAACATTTTTGACCAGTATGTTCTCATAATTAAATGGCTCTTCACTAACTCTCCCTCTTGGGGTCTCTTTTAATGTGAAGGAAACTCTCCACAGAATCACTGAATGTTTGAGGTTGGAGGTCATCTGCTCGACCAGCCATGCCTAGAGCAGGTTGCTCAGGAACATGTCCAGTAAGTTTTTGAAAATCTCCAAGAGGGAAACTCCACAACCTTTCCAGGCAACCTGTTTCACTGCTCCATCACCTGTACAGTAAAAAAGTGCTTCCTGATATTTAGACACAACCTCTGTTTGTGCCCATTGCCTTTCACTGGTCACCACTGAAAAGAGCCTAACTCTTTGGAGCACAAAGCAACTATTTTTCCATTAGACCCCAGGCCATCCACTGCTTCTAGAACAAACAATTAATAGACTCACCACCATCAGTAAGATGATGGTGAGCCTCTACTGACCATGATGGTTTTAGTCAAGTAGGCAAGGGGTAGGACACCACAGTCCTTTAGATTGGTTTGGTTCTTTATGCTGATGTCTAATGCTTCCCTAGGTTTATTTTATTTACGGTTTTACAGTTTTTGTGTTAGTATTATTTGGTTTGAACTCTTGAGCTGACAACTGATAACTTCCAAGTGTATCCTCCACCTAGGTTTTAACTTTCCTTATGTTGCTTGGCTTTAGAACACCTATCTTCTCAGCTTTAACAATTTCTCAGGAAAGCCATATGAAGGTTACAATGTTATGCTGCAAAAACTAAACCCTATATGACAGCCTACTGAATCCTGGGTAGAAAGTTACGTAGTAGTCAACCTTTAAAAGTGGATTGTTTCAGCCCAATTAATTTGCTTACATTTACCATATGTAAAGAATAGTATGCATTATTGTCAGCACTTATCATATTGTATACTGTCACTGTTACAATAAATGTTACAGGTTATGCTTAACTTTTTGTTTAGTGATTTACCTCTATGAAACAGTGTTTTTTTTGTTGTTGTTGTTGTATTTTTCTTTTTTCTTTTGATATGAAACATATCACTAGGAGTCCTAGCTTTTACTTCATAAGATTATTATTACATCCAATGCCCACAGGTCATACATCACAACTGCCAAAATACTACCTGCTGCCAAAATATTCCATAACATCACAAATTGTGTTAAGACAGGAAAAGAGACTTGGTCTGTTGAATCAGGTCTGTTGAATCTTCAGAAATAATAACAATAATTATAACTATTATTATTATAAATTAAACATTGATATTGTACAAGTAGTGGAAATTCAATAAACAAGCATATCTTTCCAAATACTCTTTGAAATTAAACCATGATCAGAAAAGTTATCCACTCATTAATCGGGGCTGGAAGGAAAGGTAGAGACATTTTTTACACCTAACCCATATAACTTTCACTTGCAGCTAAGTGCTTAATTGAATTTCTTATTAACACAGTCTCTAGAAATCAATTAATCAACAGCCAAAGCAACTTTGTTGTCTAGAACAACCTCAATCCAATGCTCTCACCCTCATCTGAAACAAAATATTAAATAGCATATACAAACTCTCCATACTTTTTGCAAGTTGTCTTATACCTTCAAAAAATATCTACTCAGCATTGGAAATGTGATCCCTTTAAGCCAAAAAATAAAAAATATCTTGTTGTTGGCAATGACTTGTAGTCAGTAGCGTTATTTACTACCATTGCTAAAAATCTACTGATACTTGCTACCTTCCTGTAAAAGACCATCTTTGCAGTTGCTCTTAGTTTTGGCAAACTTCTGCTCATATGTATTTCTTCCTCTTTCTGGATAACATGCTTCCAAAAAACATGTAAGAAAATTTCACTCAAAAGAGCTTATGTAGTTTGAGGAGCAGGGCAGGTGAGCATGACATTTCACCTGTCCATTCCTTTTGTAAGAGCTATACTTCCCATATATTTCAGAAATTTGGCATAACTATTCCTAGGCTGTCAAGATTCACACTTCAGCATTTTACCTGTGGTTTCCATATTGCTGCTTTTCCTCCACTGCTGGAGCACCACGCAGATCCAAGTGCCGTACACAGCAGCATCATACCTTGTCCCTCTTCCTCTGAATACCATCTGAGGCCATACCTTCTACTAGAGTCAAAAAGGGGCTTCACTATTATTGCAGGGCAGGAGTCTAGCACCATGTCATCTCATAACTCTAATTTACAATAATTTGACCTCATATACCTGAGACAGCCATTTTCACTACATCGAGTTGCAAGCTGAGAGCCATGAAACTCAGGCTTTCAAATTGAGAAAAGGATGACTGTCTTTCCTCTGCTCTAAATAATTCTCACATTAATCCTGCAAGTATGAGAAAGGGAGCTGACCACTCCAAACACATGGAGAATCAATGTTCAAACTTTGGAAAAAGAAAGGAAAAATGCACTGTGCATAGGCAGAAGAAAGACTAGAGATATATGGGACTAGGGGTTTTCCTGGGACTGACTGAACAAGAAAACTAGAATGAAGATTTGGGGAGAGAAACCACAAGACAGGGCAAATCACTCGGAGATGAAACAGTATCAGGAGTTGGTAATATCAGAGGGAGAGAGATAAACTGGGAAGATAGCAGGGACAGGAAACACAGACATGGACTCCAACATTGATCTTTATTTGTAATCCTCTGGCCTCTTTAGTTACACGAATGGCAGCTTTTTTTTTAAGTAATTAATGTTGCAAAAGACTTAAGGTTTATAGAAGTCTCTTTTCTTCTTTTTCTTAAAGAAATATATAATTAAGAGCAAAATTGTTGCTGTAACTTCTCATATGCATACTTCTGACCTCTAGATACAGTAGGAAAAAATGTGTTTTTTTTTGTTTTTTTTTTTGAATCAGTAATAGACTGACTTGTTTTCAGAATTATACCAATATTTTATGCTGCAGAAGCCACTCAACACTCAAAACTATTTAAAGTTATGACAGAAGTCCTTGTCACTTTTAGTTTTTCATATTAAGTAATACTCCTCTTGTGTTATTTTATCTGCCTATTCCTCAGGAGAAGAAAAGAGGATATAAAAATTAAAAGTGGTTACTCAAAACTTCCAGAACAATAGTGTTGTTCTCTGTTCATTTATTTTTTAGTTCTTGATTAATTCTAAGTATAAATCCTATTAAGAGTGTGAAATTAAAACTATTTTTTCTTATGTAATATTTTAGGTAATAATTCTGCCTCCTTGTACTTTTTTTTTTTTTTTTTTTTTTTTTCTTTTTTTTTTTTTTTTCCAAAGTACCCTTTCAGGCCTTTAGATGTTAGTTATTTTAAGATAGGAAATCATTAGGGCAGCCCTATTTGTGTTTTTTACTAAATTATTATTATTTAAAAAGTTGAATGTAAAATAATGTAGGCAATAAAAAAAGAGACAAGCAGATTGAGAGTGGGAAAAGAAGGCAATGAGAAAATGTTTCGATGGGTGCCTTTACTAAAACCAGTCACAAATGGCTATTAGTCTAAACAGTCCCATCTGGCAAAGATTTGTAGGCATTATAACGAAGGTAGGTTTTAAGGAAGGATTTAAAAGAGTTAGAAGAGGATAAAGTGATATGATCTATAGGATTATCAGTGATAAATGAAATAGGCAATGATTTAGACTGTTAGGGAAGTTTTTAAGTACTCTGTACCTTTTAGTTCAAGACTTATAATGTGAGATACTTGTCATCTCATACTTGTCATCTTCATTAATTTGGAGGGTTTCAAACGGGTAGTCTGGAGGGTTCATTTGTGGTCTAGAGAACTGTGGCTGCTTTATTGGTATAATAGTCTCCTATCCTGGTGAGAAACAAAACATATGTCTATTAGGACAACTTCAAGGTGCATACCTGTTATGTAGCTTCCCTTTCTGTGTGTAAGGGGTTGGAGAAAGCAATTGTCACCAACTGTACAGATGTCTCTATTTTGTTAGCTGGTATACTTATCCACTGAACTGTTGCTTTGTTATAGATATTATGAAGTATGATATCAAGTACTCTGACAAAAAGAGTGTTTCAACCGTTCTGTTTTCAACTTTGTTCATTCCACTTGATTCTGTTCTCAGGAATCAAAGTGAAACCTTCATCTAGAAGGTAGAGCTGAAATAAGAAGCTTATCATATAAAATGCATCAGAAAACTTAGTGTAAGGTGGTTTTGCTTAAAATACATGAATACTGGTCCACTAGAAAATTGTATTTGTGACCTATTTAAATATTTGGTAGTCATGCATAAACTTAGAGTGGTGTGTTCTTATTTTTTTTTTTTTTTTCCTCTTCTCTTTGCCCTTCCATCTTGCTGAGGACACTTCTTATGGCCCTTTCAGAGTTCAGCATTTACTGGATTTTGTTGCAGAACACGACTTTTGGAAGCAGTGCTGCTTCCTATGGAAGCAGGCTATAGATTTTTTTTTTTTTTCAAAAGAAACAAAACAAAGGCAAACAAATGAAACAAAAGCATTCTTCAGAGCAGTCTACAGAAGTGTACTTGAGGTAGATAATACGATGGAAAAGTCCAACTTGCTAAGGAGACTTTTGAAAACTGCTAAAGGGGAGGGGGAAATCTCTGCAATGAAAACCTGGCTAATCCAAATATATTCTGCTTTCCCTTATTTATATATGAACTGCAATAACTTATTTGCTTTGGGCAACTTATATGCTGAAAAAGAGGTAACTATTACCAGGCCTTTTGAAAGTTCTGGGGATGGCGGAGGGAAGGAGTTATTTTTAAAAAAACACTAATGCTCTCTAATGGTAGAGTTACCAGTACAGCATTCAGTACTGTTCCACTCAGCCTCCATTTGTATGAGTTATACATCTTCAACCACATAACACCTCTCTCTGTGATTCCTCTGTCTCACTCTTACTAGGATTTCCTGCAAAGATCATGTAATTGTGACCACAAAATGCAGGTTAAATACTATATACTACCTGCTATTTCACTAGCTGAAACACATCTGAAATACAAAAGATCTCAGGATTATTTTTCCCAGGTGTCTCTGACAAAACACATAATACTTCCATACAGGAGTAACAAGCTGTCCTTTGTTCTATTCTAACCAAAGAAATTGCACTATCAACTGTTTACAACAGCTTTTGGAATTCTGTCTCTTTCCAGTGAGTTTGATCTGGATTTTGCATATGTTTTTTCAAGGCAACGTAGTGTACAAGGCTCCGCTTTTCCATATAGAACCATAGAATCATTAAGGCTGGAAAAGACCTCCAAGATCACCTGGTCCAACCATTGCTCTACCACCAATATCACCCACTAAACCATGTCCCTAAGTGCCAGGTCCAACTTTTCCTTGAACACCCCCAGGGACTGTGACTCTACCTCCTCCCTGGGCAACCTGTTCCAATGCCTGACTACTCTTTCTGAGAAAGAATGTCTCCTAATTTCCAAACTAAAACTCCCCTGGTGCAGCTTGAGGCCATTCTTTCTAGTCTTGTCACTAGTTACCTGTGAGAAGAGGACGATCTCAAGCTCCCCTCACCTTCCTTTCAGGTAGCTGTAGAGAGCAATAAGGTCTCCCCTGAGCCTCCTCTTCTCCAGACTGAACAACCCCAGTTCCCTCAGCTGCTCCTCATACGACTTGTGTTCCAGACCCTCCACCAGCTTCGTAGCCCTTCTCTGGATACATTCTCAGATGCTGAAAGGGAGTGTTTCCAAAGCTCTGTATCTCATCCAGCCAATTCTAGGTAACAATCAATGAAAAAACTTCACCTGAAAGTGAAATTTGCAGAATTATGCTGAAATCTGTCTTGTTTTTTTCACTTGACAAAACTGACTACTCCTGTTCCAGTTCATACAGAGAAAAGCAAATGAAAAAGTGCAATTCTAGAGAAACTTATTGTAAAGAAAGTCCAAAATTCAGTGACTGGCTTAAAAGTTAAAGGTCTAAAAAAAAAAAAACTAGCAGTCTCAAAGGAGAAAACATCTTTATAAACCTACTGGCTTCTGAGGTGTTATGAGGTATTACTTGGAACATGTTAAATCTTTGCTCTGCAACAACAAATATATATATAAATATATTTTTAAAGTAAGATAAAAATTCTCTTTGGGACCATAGACTTTAATTAAAAAAAAAAAAAAAAAAAAAAAAAGTGTTCACAGGCCAACAAAATCATGATAGTTGGAAGCAATTCAGACTGGCATGAGTTTTTAAACAAAAGTAAGCATGACACCTGTACTTATTAGTAGGTTTACTTGACAATCACAGAAGGCAACATTGTTATGTACAGATTCAGACCTAAAGTGTTATGTGAAGAAATGCATTAGAGAATGGAACATTAGGTTAAAGTTTTTTGTATGTTTTGAGTTCAAGATCATAAGATAAAATCCAGACGAACTTTAAAATAGCAAATTTAATGGGAGTTAAGGTTTACCTTTTTGATTGTTTAACCTTTACCCTTGATGTCAGCGTTGCTTATACATGTGTGGACAGAATGCTTGAAACATTCTTTCTTAAAATCATTGAGTTTGTGTTAGCTGTATGACAGCAGAAACTAATGTTTGGAGCAAGGTCACCAAATGAGTAATGATCTCATGAATTGGGAGTATATGTATTGCATTATACAGTATGAAAAATTTGAATTTCAAGCTTGAACTATTGTATTAATAATAGCTCTATAAATTCCTAGAATGTTCCTATACTGCCTGCATTGTGTCTAACTTGTCATACAATGGCTTGGGTTGGAAGGGACCTTATAGATTATATATTTCCAACCCCCTGTCATGGGCAGGAATAACATCCACTGGATCAGGCTGCACCATCCAAACTGGCCTTGAACACCTCCAGAGATGAGGCATCCACAATTTCTCTGGGCAACCTGTTCCAGTGCCTCACCACCCTCATAGTGAAGAATTTCCCCCTAACATCTAAATCTCCCCTCTTTCAGTTTGAAACCATTACCCCTTGTCCTATCAATATCTGCCCAAGTAAAAAGTCACTCTCCATCTTTTATATAAGCCCCCTGTAAGTACTGAAAGGCCACAAAGAGGTCTCCCTGGAGCCTCTTCTTCTCCAGGTTGAACATCCCGAGCTCTCTCAGCCTGTGGTTTTTGTTTGTTTGTTTGTTTGTTTTTAATAGGAGAGGTGCTCCAGCCCTCTGATCACCTTCATGGCCTTCCTCTGGACCCACTCTAACAAGTCCACATCTTTCTTGTGCTGGAGGCCCCAGACCAGCAGTACTCCAAGTGGAGCCTCATGTGAACAGAGAAGAAGGGGGACAATCACCTCCTTGACTCGTTGGACATGCCTCTGTTGATGCAGCCCAGAAAGTGAACTGCATCCTGGGCTGCAAGTACTCACTGCTGGCTTGTGTTGAGCTTTTCATCCACCAGAACCCCCAAATCCTTCTCTGCAGGGCTGTTCTCAATTTTTCTCCACATCTGTGCTCATGTCTGGGATTGCCCCAACCAAGGTGCAGCACCTTGTGCTTGAACTTTGTTGATTCTCATTAGGTTCACGTGGACCTACTTCTTGTCCAGGTGCCTTTGTATGGCATCCTTTCCTTCTGTTCTGTCAGCAGCACCACTCAAGCTGGTGTCACCTGCAAACTTGCTGAGGGTGCACGCAATCCCACTGTCTATGTCACTGAAAACATTAAAGAGCACCAGCCCCAGGACGGACCCCTAAGGGACACCACTCATCACTGGTCTCCACCTAGACATAGAGCAGTTGACCACAACTCTTTGGTGCAGCCATCCATCCAATTTCTTACCCACCAAATGGTCTACCTTTCAAATCCATCTCTCTCCAACTTGAAGATCAGGATGTCATGTGAGACCATGTCTTGCAGAAGTCCAGGTAGATGACATTGGTCAGTCTTCCATTTTTGACTGATGCAGTCACTCCATAATAGAAAGCCACCAGATTGGTCAGGCACAAATGGTGAAGCCATGCTGGCTGTCTTGGATCACCTCCTTGTCCTGCATGTGTCTTAATATTGTTTTGAGAATGATCTGTTCCATGATGTTCCCAAGCACAGAGGTGAGATTCACTGGTCTGTAGTGCCCTAGGTCTCCTTTTCTACCCTTTTTAAAAATGGGAGTGATGTTTCCCTTTGTCCAGTCCATGGGGACCTTGTTTGACTGTCATGACACATCAAATATGATGGAGAGTGGCTTGGCAATCATACCAGCCAGTTCCCTCAGGACCCCAGGATGCATGTTATCAGGCTCCGTAGACTCATAGCCACCAAGAAGTTCAGAGACCTGAGAGATGTGGGGAGCCTAACTGGTGGTGAAGACTGAAGCAAATAAGTTGTTGAGTACCTCACCCTTCTCCGTGTCTGTTACCAGTTCTGCCTTTTTTATCAGAGGGGGTACACTTTTCCTGGCCTTTCTTTTTTGACAGACGTACCTGTAGAATCCCTTCTTGTTATTCTTTGCATCACTTGAAAAGCCTATTAACATCTGTGCCTTGGTTTTCCTGATCCTATCATTACACATCCAGATGGCATCCCTGTACTCTTCTCAGGCCACATGTTCCTGCTTCCACTGCCTGTGTATTTCCTTCTTACACCTCAGTTTGACCAGCAATTCCTTGCTTGGCCATGTTGGTTTCTTGTCCTGGTTTCAGCTAGGATGGACTGATTTTTTCCTCCTAGTAACTGGTATGGTACTGTGTTTTGGCTTTAGGATGAGAATAATGTTGATAACACACTGATGCTTTAATTGTTGCAGAGCAGTGCTTACACTAAGCCAAGGACTTTGCAGCTTCTCACTGTCCTGCCAACTGGCAGGCCGGGGGTGCAGCAGGAGCTGGGAGGTGACAGACCCAGGACAGCTGACCCAAACTGGCCAAAGGGGTATTCCATACCGCCTGACGTCATGCTAAACAATATGTAGGGGTGGGGAGGGCAGCTGCTCAGGGATAGGCTGGGCATCGGTCAGCGGGTGGTGAGCAACTGCATTGTGCATCATTTGTTTTGTACACATTATTACTAGTAGTACTATTATCATTATTTTTTCTTTTCTGTCCTAATAAACTATCTCAACCCACAAGATTTTACTTTTTTCCGATTCTCTCCCCCAGTCCTCAGGGGGTCGGGGGGAGGGGGCGAACATCTGTGTAGTGCTTACCTGCTGACCAGGTTAAACCACAGCACTTTCACATGTGGATGGAGAGCTCTTGTGCTGTAAGAAAAGTGTCCTTAAAGAGTTGCCAGCTCTGATCAGTTCACCTGTCCCTAAGGACAGTATTTCTGGGGATCTCATCCACTAATTCTTTACAAAGCTGGAAGTTCTCTCTTCAGAAGTTCAGGGTCGTGACTTTGCTCTATGCCAGGCTCATATTTATCACAAACTCAGCCAGGGCATGGTAGCTGTAGCCCAGACTGCCTTCAGTCTTGACCTCTTTGAGTTAATCGGCATTGGTCCAGTAACGCTTCTCCTCTGGTTGGTTTGTGTAATATCTGGACCAGGATGTCATCCTCAATGTTCTCTGTGAGCCTCCTGGGTTGCTTACAGCCTGCTGTTTGGCTTTCCCAGCAGACAACTGGGTGGTTGAAACCCCCCATCAGGATGAGTGCCTGCAATCACAATACTTCTTGTAGCAGAAGCATGAAGGCCTCATCAACGGGATCCCCTTGATCAGACAGCCTGTAACAGAACCCAACCAAAAGGTGTCCTTTATTGGTCTGGTCTGTAGCTGTTATCCTCAAGCTCTCAACCTGTCAGTGGCTGTTTCTCAGAAGCTACTGGCATTCCACCAATTTCTTAACATAGAGAGCAGTTTGCTTTCTGTTCCACCCATAAAATAGAAAACTGGAAATAATACTCAATCTAAGAATGTTTCTGACTTCAGGGGCTTCTCATGTAAGGCACTAGAGCTGTGCTTTTGAGGTTTTACTGTTCTTTTGAAGTAACCTGTGCTTGGTTCCACATGAGGATTCAGTATGGATGTCAGCTGTTACTGGCATTTTCACAGGAGCAAAGAAAATAAATGAAGAAAGCTACAGAACCTTCAGGTAAAATGCAGGTGATCCCTTGAAAGCAACGTATTTCTGCAATGCTGCTGATGTGACCTTCTATTCAGTGGAGAAAGGAAAAAATAGATGTTAACAAGTATAGGTGTGTAGGCTAAAGTTGCAACCTACAATGCTTCATCCTTAATTATGCATTTGATATTTCTTATGTCAGCTATCAGCAGTAGATGCTTTTCACCATTGTGCAGCTGCTTCATGGGTGGAGAAAGTGATATCTGACAGGTGAGGAAATCTGGAGAAACAAGTAGAACTCATTAAAGAAGGGTAGAGAAGAGAAAAGGAAAAATATTTTAACTGTAAAAGATGAGGCTGGGAAGGACAAGGGTGGCATGGGGTGACTGTCACTACTAGATGAAAGTGGAATAAGGGAGTTAAAAGGCTCCTGGCTCAACAAAGGTCCAGCAGTGAAGAACTACTCTTGCTTAAAGTAAAATAAAATATAATGATAATAAAAAAACTGCAATGTTTAGGATTATTGTTTACTGAGTTTGGGCTATTGGCTGCACATCCTTATGTGTGTGAATGTTGTCTATGGTCATCTGCATAAATCCACTAAAGGTTTTGAAATAAAGCCTTGAACATCAGCATCCAAATTTGGAGAGAAGTAGAGGATTTGGAGAGACAGTGCGCTAGAGGCACTAGCAATGTCTACATCTGTTGTTCTAATTATCTTGTTTTTTATATTAATAATTCTCCTTGTTGCCTACCCTAGCCCCTGGATATCACTGCCTCTTTCTACTTTGTCACGGTCCAAACACAGCACTCTTTCCTTCCAGAATAAGGAATTAAAGGAATAGGTATAGACTGTACATTTACCTGTAGCCTAATACATAATTTGGTATAGAATGAAGTGATGAAAATGGTAAAAAAGACTTTGGGGAATAAAACTGCATTTTAAAGGAAAAAAAAAAAAGGAATAAACAAACAAAACAACAAAAAAAACTCAAAGCATACTTTGCTGGGGTGTAGCTTTTCAGAAGAATACAAAATTAGCCCGTAGAGTTGTAGAGTTGGCTTCTAGAGTAGGCTACGTAGCTACAGAGCTCAATTCTAATGCACAGTAGAGAGGAGGGGAAGAGGACTAAGACCTCAAGCAGAGGGCTAGAAAAAGGATAAGCTGATGAGGGAATATAGCTTTGAAGAAGTAGGTTAGTAAAAGGACATTGTCAATCTTTCAGTATGCTACAATCTTTCTGCATTTCACACACTGCATGCAGATTGTGCTAAAGCCATTACAGTAATAGAAGTATGCAGCTTATGCTGTATCCTGCACCCTTGCTCTTCTGAGAGACAGGAGTGACTGGGGTCATAATCACTGCTGGCATCAGCAGGTACAGCTTGCCTTGAGTCAGTGGAGCTGAACACCCACTCCTGGCAGCAATAAAATCATCCTTGTGGACTTTTTGTAGCCAAAAGACAACATTTCAAAGTGTTTCTATTGGGAATATACATTCAATAAAGTGATAATACAGTATGTAACATTCTGGATATGTTATCCACTTAGCTTTGTTCTGTAGATTATGTTTATCACCTGAGATGGAATAATATACTCAAGGCAAAGAAAACTACTTTTTCTTTCAGAAAATCATTTTCTAAATGCACTAAAAGAGGAGGCTTGCTTTTCTTCTGGGTAAAATAAACTCCTTTTTTTTTTTTTTTTTGTCTGAATGAAGCATTTTCATCTTCCCATTACTGTGATTTCAGCTCTGCAGAAGCATGACTCCTGTGGATGGCAACAGGGATTATCTAGTGATTACTGCATAGAGGTGCATGCATAGAATATTTCAATGCTATTATGTCAAGTGCAGCTGCTGCAGAAACACAGCTTCTTTCTTTTCTTCCTTCCTTTTATTCAAGGCAGTTGTCTCAGTGTGGGGCTTGCTAGTGATCATATCCAGTCTGTTTCATATCCAGTCTTTTTTTTTTTGGGGGGGGGGGGGGG
>CM021697.1:101783314-101811633 GCA_011074415.1 Stictonetta naevosa
TTTTTTTTTTTTTTTTTTTTTTTTTTTTTTTTTTGCTGGTGGCTTGGTTTCATTTACTTTGATTTAAAAGGTATGCCTTATGTGCCTTATTTTCCCCTTCCTCCTGAGACAGCAGAGACCTGGACACCTGTCTAGAGAATGACTTAAAGATATGGAACAGGAAGGAGCAAGGTTCTTGCAGCAGGTTCAAGAGGAAGATATTGCCTGGAAAACAGCCTCTCTGAGCTTGTTCATACTCTCTCATGCTCTTTTTCTGAATAAATATTGCTCTGTTTGTTTAATGTCTTAACCTTGGTCTTGGAGAAGTTGCTAGGTAAACATTTCTGTTTTGTCTTAAGGATAGGACAAAACTCAGTTTTATAAAAACAAGAAAATTTCTAGGAACAGGGAAAAGAGAGGGAAGGGGTCCACGGGCAAGAAAGGGCAGAGGGCTAGGAGAACCTATGGAGAACCATGAACAGCTGGTGTAATGGAGGCTGTAAGTTCAGAATAAAGCAAGGAACTTAGTGAAGATACTGGGTTGTGGATGGAAAGAGAAGTGAGTAGGTCTGGCTGCACGGCCTTTAGATGAGTAGGCTTCTGTTTTTCCTCCTTCATTCTTGTCAACTGCCCACTTGTTCAGGGTCCTGTTCCATGACAGTACAGGCACTGAAATAAACTTCTGGTACTAGATGTACAAATGATCAGGATGAAATGCAGATGTTTTGGAAACAGTACAAAGAGTTTTGATCTTAAAGTGTCTAGAAAATAAAAACCCAACTCTAAGAAAATTCACTAATTCATTTTTCACAAAGCAAGTATCTGCAGAGGGGGGAAAAATGTGGACTTCACAACGCAAACTCATCTGTACAGTAATTTAATATTCTATGTTGGGCTACAGCTTGATAGATATTTCCTCTTTAGACAAAGAAGAGAGGGGAAAGTATGAAAGTATGCAAAATGTTCAGGTCCTAAGCTTTGCCAAACTTTTTTTTTTTTTTTTTTTTTTTTAAATATCCACAAATAAGTAATAAGTTCTGATGCATTTGACTTCAGATAAAGTAAGATAGTTGAAACAAATATCTGTGTCATAATGAGGTCTGCTGAATAAGTAGGCAGGTGAGTTAGAGTTGGAGAATGAGCCTGAAACTCCTATACAGTGCTGCCAAATTTTTCAGCATTTGTCTGAAATGATGCAAATCATGCCCATGATACCCCTACTCTCTTCCCTAGTTCTATAGACCTGTATAATCATATCATAGGTGTCTGTACCTAAGTTAATG
Organism: Stictonetta naevosa; assembly: GCA_011074415.1. Classification (NCBI taxonomy): domain Eukaryota; kingdom Metazoa; phylum Chordata; class Aves; order Anseriformes; family Anatidae; genus Stictonetta; species Stictonetta naevosa. Next base: position 101,784,577 of record CM021697.1, read on the forward strand.
CACACCTAACCTATCATAGTCTAATGGGGCAACAGAAATTATGACTTCCCTAAGATTTGGCATCATGTTGAAGATGAAATAACACATTTCACTCTTAGGCTTAGGTTAGAGTGTTTCTTGGCTGCAAGTTACAGTGGATAAATTCCATTCTGAAGTGAGTTTGGACATTCTTCCCTTCTTGCATGCTGTATTTTCTGATACATGAGTAGTAATTTGTGCTACTGAAAAACATCATGTACTTTTTGGCTCTTGCATAGGAGAGTATAGGATTATAAAGAATGACATTTATTTTTTAATTAAAAACAAAACAAAACAAAACAAAACAAACAAACAAACAAACAAAAAACTTCAGTTCTTCCTGAAAGATCAACAAAGTACAAAAACTATCAAAGCAGATGCAATTAGTTAGATTTTCAGTTATGCTGTTGGAATTGCAAGTGTCCTTAACATACAACGCAGTTGATTTGCATACAGTAAATACTTGCATTTGTAAATAGAACTTCCATAAAAAACAACACATAATGCTTGAACATCTAGACATTTTGAATTTATTTGAATTTTCTAATGAATCAGTTTATTTGAGAGGGTAGGAGAAGAGAAATATCCTCTCAAACTCTAATCAAAGTCGTTCTGTAATGGTGATCAGTATTAGATCCATCTGAAAAAGTAAATAGTAGGTTCAAGTACATATACCAAAGGGGAAAAATTTGTAAAGTTTTCTTCAGGGACTTGATCCAAAGCTGTGTAATTCAGAATTAAGACTCTTATTTACTTCAGTAGGATAGAATTAGTCATTTTCATGACATCTTCATTATTGTTTTGGAGGGGGGATGTTGGTTGTAGTGTTAATGACATTCACAGCTTGTCATAAACTGAGAAGAGTTGGTAATGCTAACTGAGAAGATAACATAGAAACTGACAGAAATGCAAGCCAAGTGAGTGAAATGTAAACTAAAATGTACAATCACTGTGAGGAGGCAGGAGATGAAAAATGTACTCTGATAGAGATGCAGGCTGGTGAAAAGTACAGCCAGCTGAATACTGAAAATACCAACTTTAAAGTAATTATCCTCCAAGGAAATGTCTGCATTTTCAACTGTTGCTTAAATATTTGGCAGGTTCAAAATATCAGAAATATTTGTTCTATGTTGCAGCTACAAAATAAATAAATAAATAAAGTAATAATGGACTGAGTTTTCAAGCAGAGACTGTAGGTATATGTCACAAAATCAGTCTTTCATTTCATTTCTTTTTCATTTTCATTTCTTTCGTCAGTCTTTCATTGAGCTCTGAGGTACTAGGCAGTGCAATACCTACCTACCAATTAATGAAGAGATTTGGAGAAGTAATGAAAAATCCTAATGGAGCTGGAGGAATTTTGCAAAAGAGATTAAGCGTTAAGACTGAATTCAAAGTCCTTTGAGTACAGTAGTTCCCAGCAAACTTACTAAGAAATGATGCAGCAGTTTCCATGTACCTAGACAAGTTTTATGGTGTTTGGTGGGCAGGTAGACAGGTCAAGTGTCAGAAAGATTATGTGAGCACAAATAATAAAAGTAAGAAAGGGAAACTTTTAAGCTACTCTTCTTTTTTACTTGTGTATTCAAGCATGTTATATCCTGATTACATATTTAATCAATAGCTAGATAGCACAATGAGTAGAGCTTAATTTTCTGCAATTCCAAAATGGGAAATATTTTCTCGGTTTATTTTCTGTATTTAGGGAATAAATAAGATTCTTGGTATTTCTTCCTCCCCCCCCCCCCCCCCAACCCCTGTTGAACTCTGTAAGCATATTTTTCATTATTTGAAAGTGATTAACTGAATCAAATTGTCCAATAGGAGACTGTGGTTTAGCGGTATGGCTTTGAAATTCTGAATATGGCAGGGGAAAATGCATTCTAATGATCTGTGTGAATTGTTAATGGAAAGTGAGAAGCGTTGCTATGCTATATATCCAGGGGGGAGGGGAGGTTAATAGGAAAACATGCATGCAAGTTTAATTCTTCAGAAATCTCCTTGCATAAGCACTTAAAAATTGTCTAAAGAGCCTGTCAATTTAGAGGAGAAAATGCATCTCTGGAAATATATATGAAGGGTAAAACAGTGTGCAGTCTCTAATCTGCTCTAGCCTTATTTGAGTAAGGGTCAGGTTTTCCTGCTCACTTGAGAGAAGAAGTCTTGATTACGCCAGTCTATGCCTCTTCTGTGAGCTTTAGTAGCTGCAGAGTCTGTGTCCAAACTGACCCCAATCCCGGACCTGAGGAGTTATTCCACAGTACAGCTGGGGGCAGGGGGGAGATCCGTAATTTCTCTAACTTTTATTCTAAATCCACCCACTTTGTACTATACTTCCCACATTGACAAGGATATTCTGTGCATTAATGAAGATGTGTAAGGAAAACTTTTGCTGTAACACACCTTATGATTCCCTCACCTCCCCAGAGCTCTGCTGAAACTTCCCACGTTATATAAATTCTTTTCTCATGATCCCTTTATCAGATGATGCATTTAGAAGGCAGATTTGACCCTGATATTGCATATGGATGCAGTCAGGTATGACAGGCTTTTCCTATAGCAGCATATTGTCTGGGAAGGAAACAATCTAGTACATATTCACTACACATGCATGCATCCTTATGCACTTGCAAGCAAGAACATGAATTTTCTACAGACAGAAAAATCCTTCTATTTTGCTCTTCACAAGTTCAGAAGTAGTATGCACATCCACAGTGTCAGATACTAACCCTAACTAAGCACGTGGAGATGCAAAGTTTGTCTCAAGGATGATAGGCTATTGTGAGGTGCTTAATGTAACTTTCAGTATCCCTTTAATGTCAGCACAGGTCTAAGAAGTAAGTCTGAGATTCTAAATTGATCTGTTAAGGTGAAGAACTAAAGGAACTGACTTAGCCAAAGATATACTGGGTTTTTCATATCCTACACACTATTAGAGTTTTGCAGTCCACAAGCAAAATTTTACAGGCCATTAGTCTAAATGTGAATTATTGCCCTGGGTGTTGCAGAAATGGAAAAAAATAATAAAATAAAATAATAATAATAATAATAAAAACATTTTAGAAATGATGTTTTCTATGCAATTAAGATTTCATAATGATATTTAGGCACTTCAGTTTAGGATATGTGCCTAGTAACTGGATCAGCATTAAAGACTTTAATACTGTCTTTGGAACAGTTGGTCTCTGAATTTATAATCCACAACATGAAAGAATTTAGGCAATGGATAGGAGCTGCTATTATCCATAGTGGTAAATGTTTTTATATAATTAGTGTTTTTATCAAAATAAGCATACTCAATAGCGCTGGAGATTGGTTAAATCATATGTAGCAAAATTCATGTTAACCAGTTCAATTTTAAGCCTTTAAAAATGCTCAGTATGAATTCAATGACTCTGAATTATTTATCTGTCCATCATTCAGTGAGGCTAGAATAACTGCCACTGAATATTTGTTTCACAAACCTTATGAGATTGTATGCTCTTGGAGCATACAAACAAGACAAACCACAAAAGCCAGAGAATTCAGATTTAAATATGTAATTTAAAAGATGCTCTTGTCTTTGAATTTGCAGGGCTTTGTTAGCATATATCTGAGCCACAGTGTGATTTAAATCCAGGTTTTTGTCTACAACAGGTTTCTGATTGAAACAAGATAAAAAGCTCTTTGAATTCATTGTTCATATGCATTTGTAGAGCAAAAAGCTATCCCACACAAGTGTCAAGCTAGATTTTTTTTCCTTATATTTGATTCATAAGACACAGGGATTGTGGTTCCATTTACATTTAAGACAGACAAAAATTCTTTCACTTGAAAATGATGTGAAGATCTTTCTTTGGAGCTACTTAATATCATGTTATTGACTTTTCTTTCATAATATAAAGTTCTTTCTAGAAAAAATACTAAAGACAGCTATAGTATAACCAGTTTGTACCATTATCAAAATTATATGGTATGGTATTATGTAAGCATATAAACTTTCCACAAAGAACTCTTCTATAAAGGTCAATTCTCCCAACCCCTCTTGAGGTTTATCCAGCAGGTATGCTTGTATTTCTGCTTGTTAAACTGATTGATGTTGAATTATCAAAAGTAGCAAAATCTAACTGGAATTCTCATCTCCAAGTCCAGCTGCTTCCTTGAGTCACTAATTTCTTGCTATCTCTTTTAAATCTCCTCATAAGCTGGACAAGCATGGTATTTCCCTTCTTCAAACTCCACTTGGCTGCCACTGCAATTTTTTTTCTCTTTGCTTTTATGTTCTTTGAATTCAGTGCTTAAAGCATTTGCTTGAAGTTTTGTCTTCATGCAGCTAACATTTTTATACCCATTGCAAAACTCTTTCTAACAGCCTTTTCCCAAAGAATGTGCTCTACTATATCTATACCTTCTCTGCTTCTACAATTCTTAATTAGCTTACTTGAATTTATATTGTTAGCTTTTTTAACTGACTTCCCTCCACCCTGTTCAACTTCTCATTTTTTTCTTTGTAGTTTTTTTCTTGTTCTTACTTCTTCAGATTTCCTCACACTTCGTTTGTGGAGAAGGGTGTTTTAGGGCTGGATGTTTTGTTTGTTTTCAAGCACTGTTACAGATTATTTAAGAACTGTGAAGAGCGTTCCCCAAGTCTGTTCTAAACTGTCAGATAAATAGATTACTTGAGAGAAATGTACTTTACACAGCTTGATCTTGCCCTGTATTGATTTTTTTTAACTAAAACATTATTATGCAAATGAACCCCCTTCTTCCAACACATATGCTTCTGCAAAGTTGTAAAACATTTTTCTCCTCCTGCCCTAGGAACAGGAGCCTGAACTCTTTGAGGTTTAAGTACTGCTCAGCAAAGTTCATTAAACTGGTCTTCTAAGATGAAAGAGTTATGTGGACATGTGATCCAAGGAATCATCAAGAGCAACAAAGACAGTAGAGAAGGCTTAGGCTATTGTTTGCATTGTAATGCTGTCTTCCTTAAATAAAGGCAACTAGTGTCACTGAAGTACATTTGAAATGTTCACAGGATGGTTATTGTAATGTGGTGTATCGAACACTGCCTTCTAGCCTAAGGGTGGCACAGAATATACAGGGAATGACTAAAGTAGGGTGGAAAATAACTTTTTTCATCTTTGTCTTGGGGTTTGGAAAGGACTGAGGGGGAGATGTTAGTTAGAGAGCAGAACATTGCCTCATATGCATTTTTTTTCTGCCTTGACTTGAGTTGTTCTGTGGTGGACTTAACTTTTCTTCATTTGATTTGTTTTAATGTGATTACACTGCTAACGCAAAAGTCTTGACTTAACTTTTCTGGGAGGAACATGACTGGCGTGGTTAGTCAAACATGTTACAAAGAAGAAAGGGGGGGGAACCTGTCATTCCCACCTCCCAACACTGGATTTCTTTCTTTAGTGACTTTGACATCTGTAGGTCTTACTCTGTCATTCTTGTTTATTTGGGCAAAGCATTATAATGTCTTCAGTATGTGTACAACCACACTTTAGCTTGAAGCAATCTTTTTAAAGTCTTCTTTTTTTTTTTTTTTTTTTTTTTCATAATCTCATACTCTGTTCTCTAATAGGGTTCCAGTTTATATCATGCTGTTCCAGAAATATGTAGTACCTATAGCTGTCATTGCACTTGTCCCTGTTAGCTTCCTTGTCTGCTAGCAAGCTTCTACTATGAAGATGCTGAAATTATACACTTCTGATGATAGAAGAACACTTTATTCCCATTACATGTAGCCTTAAGTATACACATTACTCATACCAATACTGTAATTTATTGATAGTGTTGAACCGTTGGTGTCCTTGGTAGCACAGTTAAGTACTGTAACTTCAGTTACTAGACAGAATGACATTTTGTTCATGGAGCTTGTTATTACTTTTTGATTTTACACACTGGATTAAAACCAAAATGCAGACTGGCTCATACAGAGGGGTAGGGTAGGAGACAGGAGTGGTTAACCATTTGCACAACACAGAATTTAGAGGTAGACCAAACCTGAGGAGCTGAATTCAGAGGGAGGGATTTTTTTGTTGTTGCTCTTTTAAAGAGCGTTACATCTTTGCTCTTTAGTTCACACAAATGTGAAACTATTGAATATTAAGGAATCCCAACCAAATGGCAATATTAGCTTCAAATTAGATCATTTGAAGTTCTTGTGTTGGAAGGGAATACAAGAGATCAATAAGAGGATTGTTCATTCTGAATCTAGAATGAGCATTCTTCAGAAATTTGTGACAAATATTGAGATTGGTATGAATGCTATATGAATAGCAAATATGTGTTTAAGAGGGGTTAAGAAGGACATCTGTTGATAATGAAGAACACTGTTCCCAGGACACTGCCCCCAGGTTGCTATTCCTAGCGGTAAAATGGAGAAATGTTGTCTATATGTAGGTATATGATACTGCCAAAGCACAGGCATTCTCCACAGGTGGTAAAGTAGCAGAGGAGACTCCATTTGAACACCAGCATGACTGCAACAAAGTTGCAGCATATTACATAAGCCTTTTTTTTTATTATTTTATTTTATTTATTTTTTTTTCTGTTCACACCTGGGGGAAAAAGGACACACTCCAGTAAAGCAAGACAAAAAAAAGGTTGAGCAGTACCTTGCATCATGTTTAAAGACATTTAAGTAAGCAACAGTCTGAAGCAAAAAGCAGTCTATAACAAGTGCTAATTCCCTGTTGGAGGTAAAGGTAAACCACATGTCTGTTGTCAGCAGTTAAGAGGAATTCAAGAAACGTGGTGAGGACCTGAAAACTGCTTTTTTTTTTTTTTTTTTTTTTTCCCAATCTTGTATGTGTGAACCTGGCCAAACCATACAGATTCATTTCCTGGTGCTTCTGAGTGCAGAAAGTAATTTTGATTAAACACTTAAAAGGAAGAAAAACAAAGCAAACAAACAAAAAAGTAGGAACCTTGATGTTCCAGAAAGGCATATACTGACTGGTTTTAATATAATTCCTAGATTTTTGAAATTGTAAGACAAAACACACTTTTAACTACTGTTGCTAGACCACAGCAACAAGCATGTGTTTTCGGTCCATAGGACTTCATACTACAGACCTACTATAATTTAACAATGTAGTGCTCTGAATGTGTATTTCATGAAACATGGCAGAGAACATCTTCTAAGATTAATCCTGAGCTAAATAATAATAATAATGATAATAATAATAATAAAGTATTAATACCTTGCATTCATTTGACTTTTGTTAAGCTTAGGTAATTCCAATTATTCTGAATAATTGTGACACTTGGGGAAAATAAAATAAATAAAAAAAAAGAAGGTATTCCCTGTGTCAAATAGTATTAATAATAATAAGGCAGGTCTCTAAAGGTACACTTTCTTTCTAAAGCAGAGTGTACTTTGTTAATTGTCTTCTGGTTTCAGGGTCCTTAGGATATATTTGGATCGTGATTTTTGTTATACCTAATAAACCCCCGAGTTAGAAAAGTGCAATGTTCTTATATTGATCTTAAATAAAAGCCTTTAAGGGAAACACCAAATGCTGAAAGATAAGTTGTGCCTTCATGTACGAAGGTAAAGCATAGATACTTCTAATTGCTACAGGAGAGTCACTTTGAGCTTCTTGTTGCTTTTCTGGGGGTTGTGACTTAGTATTTGAATGGAACCTGAACACAATGGTAAAACACTGTTTAAATTTAGAAAAATCTACACTTAACTCTCTCTTCCTACTATATCTTTTAGATAACTTCAGGCAAGTTATAATAATGCAGCTGTTGTTTTCGACTGATCCTGTAGTTCTCTTGAGTGGTACATATCTCAGGAGATACCCGATTGTTTGGTGGAAAAGGACTTGAACATACAATCCTCTCACATGTGGATGTGTCTAAACAAGAAATGCCCACCCTGGTTATAATTAATCATAAAGGCTACATTTACTTGCCCTTTTTTTTATCCCTCCACTCAAGTCACAGGTGCAAAAACTCTTAAAGTATCCATGTAAGTGTAGTGAGAAGCCTGTATAGTCTGATCAATACCTGTTCATGTCAGTTTCCTCTTTTACACATATGCTATTTATTCAGTGAAGATGTATGCATAGTATAGGACTAAACATACAAGTTAGATGTTGCATTAGGGCTGCCTCAGCCTGTTTTTAGTACCCTCTCAAGCAGCTGTCCATCTTCCAGATGTTGCTTTTTCAGCAGAGAAGAAAGCTCTCATCATGGACAACATTGCTTTGGTTATGCAAGGATGGGAATAGATCTCTGTTTAGAGGCAACATCTTGTTTCTTGACCACCCTTAGCCATAAGGCATACAGCCCTCCCTGCCTACAGTAGGACAGCTTACACTTACTCTTCTCAAAACTGGATTTGTCCTCCACTGTCAATATACGTCAATAACACTTAACAAAAGTACTTTCTGAAAACCTGCAAAAGATTTGTAAGAAACATTAGATAGCAAAAATGCAGTAAGGCAGGGGAGAGACAGGAATTAGGCAATTTGACTTAAATTCATAAATGTAAAGATCAATTTCAAGCATTGTTATTTGATACTGCTTTGATACCCCTTTATTTGGTTTCCATGCATGTAATGCTCACCGTATACCATCAGGACACTGAGAAACGTTAGTGGGTAATGAGAAGCACAACAGACTATTTTTGGCTGTTGTAATGTCATAACGTCCTTGGACACCACACGTTTCTGTTCCTTCCAAGTTTATAATGTGTTAGGGGATTTTTGTAAGGCTTTGACATATCTGATAGCAAAGATCCTAATTTTCTTCCTGAGTCTATTTTCTGTAGTATAGTTGGCTTTGTGGTTAGGAAAGGATGTTCTAATAGTGTTGTATAGAAGTATTTCCTTGCATGCGTTTCCATCAGCTGTCCCTTTAAATATGCCAGAGTTAAGAAATTGCAGCCATTAATTAGCCATCTGGTAGCTGATGATTCATCTCTGTCACTCAGTGCTTTGTTTTGTTTTTCCTTATAACTTGGGTTTTCATATGATCATGAGAGAACAAATATTCAAGGGCTTTCACTGAGTTTAGGACTGCTGTCCTCCTTGACATACTCTCTCTTTTGCAAATGTACCGAGAGGGACAGGCATTTCAGGGGCCAAATCACTTCCATGTGCGAGTGAAGACAGCCATGGATTTCAAAGCATTCAGTCCTCATCCCCTTGCTACTAGAGTTGTGGACCAAAAGTTCGCCTACCTATCTATGAACACTTTTAAACACTCTGAGTGCAGACAGTGATGTCAGCTCTTCCACTTTTTATAAACATTGGTTAAAGACTAGATTGAAAACTAAGACGTTGCCAGAAAAAAAATAAAAAAATAAAAAATAAAAAAATAAAAAAATTGACTCAGTGGCATCCTCTGTGCTGTCTTGCCTGTTAGTCTTTGAGAAAATTAAACATGAATGAGGAAGGACAGGGAAAAGAATCAATGTTCAATCACTACAAGGCTTTTGCATGAAAATGACCTCTTGTTATTTTAGCACTGTTACCATACTTACAAAAAAAATAAAAAAAAAAAAAAGTTTTTTATTATGGATGTTCTATTTCTGCATTTACATAGGAACCTGATATTTGTATACTAAAAGGTGATAACTGCTGAAGTTATAATTAGGATGTTTGGAAAGAAGGGGGAAATGGTATAGTAATTAAGGTTGAGCTGTCCTTTAAATTCATCTCCATAACATTTAAATGCATTCATTAACTCAATACATAATTGGGAGGCATGCCATTAATGCAACAGTTCTAAATGTTTATCAAATTACTTCCAATCACCAGTGTATCTCGATGACGCCTGGCAATCCGGTGTGTGGACATCAATAAAATACTAATTATGAAATACTAATTGTAATCACTCCATAAGGTCTAAAGAGAAGCATCACTGTTTAAATTAAATTAAGTTAATTTTATTGACTTAATTATTGAAGGATGAGCTGTTCCAAGCTGTAAAATTCTGAACTGACATTTCAAATTACTTCCATACTTATAATTAATGCCAATTCTTCTAAAAGCAAAGACCACAAACAAATAGATGCTGGAGATAATAGGTCACACAAATTAACACATGCTTGCTCACCAACTGTTGAAAAATAGTTTGTTTCAAATCAGTTTTCCTTTTTTTTTTTTTTTTTCCTTTCAGTAGAGGAAAAAAAAAATAAGTATCTTCTCAAGCTGTTTTTTGTTTGTTTTTATTTGAACTCATTGTATTCATCACATAGAAAACCTACAATTGCAATAAGTGTGTGTTAACAGATAGGCAAAATGTATAGGGTAACTCGCACCCCTTCCTTCTCTGCAATCTCACTGTCCAATATCTGGGCTCACAACTGACCCTAGAGCAATATAGTAAATAACAAATCCCATTGATAAATTCTAGAGCATTAATAATGTAACGAATGCTCTGAGTTGAAGGAAATTTTTCTATCCAAACCTTAGATATTCAGAAATTAAAAGATATTTAAATAATTCTAGTTTTATTTTTCACTGTTTTAGGAGAGGTTTGGTTTCCAGTTGTAACAATCAAGTAATTATTTATAGGCACATTTATGAATTTTACTAGGGTTTGTTCGATGTTAACTGATTTCTTTGTAAAAGAATTATACAAGCAAATACACTTTTATATTCAGAACTCTGTTTCATTTACACAGTAAAGAGTAACAGGGCAGTTTGGTGGGGATAGGGAGGATGATACACAAGGTGCTGATATGTGGATGTTCTGGGGTTGTGACAAAGTCTTGGTGCCTCACAAACAGAATAAGGGCTATTAGCTTCAGGCTACTTAAAAGGCGTGTTGCTGGATTCCTTTACACTGCAAAAGGTATTGCACATGAGTTTACAAGGATTGTCTGAGTGTTTTTCAGACAAGGTCTTTAGCACATAATTGAAATCCACACTTTATTCTTAAAGTAGTACTAAGAATACTCCGTGGAATACTAAGAGGGAGAAATAGGATAGAGCTAAGGTTTCCTAGACAAGCTCGGATTTAGGTTTTGGGAGAATGTGGGTTGAGAATGACTAGAACTTTATCTGCTGTGGAGTTTTTCAGAGTAAAATTCCTATGAGCATACAGTTTGGGTCAGGTATCTTGCAAAAGCTTCAGACATACTTAAGTCTGTGCTACATGTAATTCAACTTCTCCAGGTTTTCACCTATAAATATTAATAATTATTTGAAAGGTATGTAACTGAGTTTCCATTACTCTGAAATAATGAGGTAAAATTATTTTATGAGAATGTTTTCCAGGCAAGGACAATCTATTGTGAATGCAAAAGTAAAGTCTTTCAGAACTCTTGATATACTTTTCTTTAGAGAGAGAGTTAAAACTGCAGCAGAGCATAAGTTATTCAGAAAACTCAACAAAATAACAAAAGTTTCAAGGTTCTGTATTTATTTTATTTTTAAGTGAAGTTAGTTGTTCACTGTAAAAGCTATTCCAATACTAACAAACATACTCATATGCAGAACCTTATGAATTCAGGTTCAAGCAATGAGATTTTGAGTTTTTTTTTTTTTTTTTTTTTAGCAGACTTCTAATGAAAGTGGAAGCCTCTTTAGGACAGGACCAAAAAGTTAGGTCATTATCTGTTGACCTCAAAGGACTCACAGCAAGGCCTTTACTTAAAGAATTCTAATACCTCAAAGGAAACTGCAAAATCCACAGCCATCAAAAAGCAGAACTGCTATTGCTGCCTTACTGCTGGTGGTAGTTCACCAGAGTCAAAGAAAACTTTTCTTTTATGTTTGCATTATTTTTTCTTTTTCAGTGCAGTACCCTGTGAGGTGTTGACCTTTAGATTTCCCTGTCATAAGTGTCGTTATGTCATAAATGCAAATGTTTGTGTGAAGATGTAACAGCACTTATCCCATGCATGTATTTGTTCAGCATTGCTCTCACACCCTGACCTCATTTTTACAGGTAATTATTGATTTCCAGCATTAGTAAGCTCTTCCCCCCCCCCCCCCCCCCCCCCTTTTTTTTTTTTTTTTCTTCTTCCTTCTCTCCTCTAAGAGGTACACCACCTTGCTGTACTTCTGCTGGTTTATTTGCATTCTAAGACTTACTAATGGTTTAAGGTGGGATGTCTCAGATGCTGGGAAGTAGTCTAAGAACTTTAGACTTTTTTTTTCCTGGATCATCTATTTCATTTTCTGAGGTATGAACAAGACTTTTAAACTGTCGTTGAGCTGTTCCAACATGTTGTGATGATGGAATAGGGTAGGAATTGCAATGATGATAGACACCTTCTAATAGGAATCAGCACAAAAAAAAAAAAAAAAAGAAAAAAAAGAAAAATTCTCTGACAACTGGGTTTAGGTTAACTCAATTAGTTTGTTAGAATATTCCTGATCAGGTTTACCTGGAAGGTAAACCTGGTTTACCTGGAAGGGGACACCTTGTCTAGCCACTGTGCCATGTAAAACTCAATAACAGAATAAAAAGCATATGTGCTTGTTCCTGATTTTATGCTTCTAGGCTGCTGGTGATGTGTTCTTGTACTATCTTCAGTGTTCTTATGCCACTAATGTGCTTAGGATACTTAACATGATTTGAGAGCTTATTGCTTGATGGCTTTAGTGGCCTTTTCTTCTTAAAACATCTACTACTGAGCTGATTGTTCAGTTGTTTTCTAGGTGTGCGGAATAGTTCTTTTCCTCCATCATCACAGGCACCTCTGCACTTGCCTTCCACTGCATTCTGAGGCATCTTCTCTGTAGAGATCCTTCTGCTCCCTTGAGAGATTTTGCAACTTTATCACACTCTGGAAAACAGACTTTCATTTTTTAAAAATCCCAATGCATTGTTGCAAAAGGCAGTTCTCCAAGACTGATACTACATAGGCTATACTCCATTATCCAGGTCATCAGTGAGGAACACTGGGTAGTTTCAAGGTCTCCACTTCTATCAGACTCTCTGCAAAAATGTGTACAGAGAACTAAAAGTAAGTTTATACAAGTGTTTGTACATCTACTGAATATAAATCTCATCTTGACAGTAGCTGACTGAATCACCATAGCAGGGTGAAAAAATGACTTCTTCTAGTAACTTCTATATCAAAGAAGTTACTAGAAAAGGTAAACATTACAAAGAAGGTATCGCTTCTGTACCCCTAAAACTTTGCAGTCATCACTGGCTATTGCACATCGGTAACTCTTGTTACCATTAACCATGTACTTTGAGCCCCAAAGTGGGGAGGAAAAAAAAAAGTCAATAAAAGTGTATTCTAGTAGTTCATCTGCACTAGTTTTTCAGTATAGAGTTAATCCTTCCTCTCCGTGCTTTACTAATCAAAACAAATTAGATTAATGACATCAAAGATGGTTTCCTCTTATGAAAAACCTTATAGCAACCAGGCAAACAGTGTCATCTAACTCTGGACAAAGTGGTTATTTAGGCTAGGTTCAGGCAGTATGCATCTGGGTTTGTTTTTTTGTTTGTTTTTAGTGCCTCCTGGCTGTTATAGTAGAAAGGATCAAGGAAGTTGGCATGTTGAACTTAATAGCGAGCCCTGGCTCCCTTGTAATGTGAAAAAAATAATAATAATAATAATAAAAAAATCATGACATGCAAATCATTGCTAAAATTAAATAAATACTGGGAGTAATAAATACTGGGAGTGGGGAGACAGGAGTAGTTGGCTAGGCAGTAGCACTGCATAAAACGATATTGGAGCTACCACAGACTCCAGGCTGCATATAAGTGAATAAAGCTCTTCATGTTTTTTTCTTGTTGTTGTTGTTTGCTTTTTTATTTGTGTTTAGAAAAACACATTTAACTGTATTGACAGAAATGCCTAGGGAAGTACTTATGTTGCTCTGCCCATGGCGTGTAGGAGCGCTTGTTTTTGTTACTGTACTTGAGCAAATTTTGGGTAAACCAGAATCTTAAGGAAAATACCAAATAAAGGAGAAAATGAATGTCTTTGGGTGTTCATTGACAGCTTTACAAGTTCATAGGTCTTGAATTATAATGAAGATGTCTTTGGAAACTTTTATGACAGTTCTCTAACTTTGTAACTTTGAGACCTATTTCTTCAGAATGAATCAAGGTTAGGTTGTTTACTGTGGATTCACTACTGTTACGGATTCTCTAATGCTAATATTATGTGGATTAGAGCAAAATCACAAGTGGAGGGTTTTCAGACACTGACAGCTGTTTTTGCTAATGACAAATTGGAACTTGGTGTTTTAGTGGTTTCTAAATACAAGGGATACTGAGATTACTTCTGTTCTTCTCTGTTATTGAGGTTTTTTGGCTTCCTTGGTTAATGAAATCTTTTACTGCACATTTAGATAGATGAAAGGCCTATATTGCTATAGCCCAAGCAGCTCTAAAATCACAGTAGTAAGGAAGACAGAGAGGGAAATGGAAATGTCTAATGGCCATGAAAATGCTGAGCAATGTCTACCTTGTGGTATAAGAGCTTACTGTAGTTTGTACAATATGGCATATCATACTGTATATATCAGCTGCAGAGACATTGTCATATCAAATTTTACTTCATAAAACACTACAAAAATACAACACTACACTTCAAATATTTTTTTTTTTCTTCAATTCTTCATGGTAGCATGTGTAAATTTTTCTAATGAAATTTCATTCACTTCTTAGGGAAATTACTGTCTTAGAAAACAGTGTATGTATAACGGTATTAGATATACAAACTGTCAGTTAACACATGAAAAGTTAAAGCAAGCCAAACTGTGGACTGGTACATAATAAATAAATCTATTCAAGTCCTACATAAGTGAGAAGCACACATTCAAGATTAAGTCTTGAACAACAGAAAAATGAAGCCTCAGAACTACAGAAATTAATCCTTGCCTAGCAGTAATATCATCACTGAGGAACAAGGTAGCATCGCTTTCCTTCTCCTGAATTATCAGCCAGGCTTCTGGGTAAAAGCCTGTGGAGGGAGCTGTTGCTTTCAGAATGCAAAGTTCACTGTCAGGTGAAGGACATAAATAGGTTGTGACAATACTGGTAGTTGTGATGCTTGTGATTTTTATTTTTATTTTTTTATTTTTTTTTAGCAAAATCTCCAGCAAAATGATTGTTTTAGACCTGCTTTTACATGTACCCTGTCCTTTTCCCTTGTCATGTGATAGTCTCTTGCCTCAGAGCAAGGCTCACCCTTCATTCTTCTTGGGCATAGACGGGGAAGGTGAGCACTGAGATTGACTGAATGCTTTTCCAAATAGCCCAGGAGGCTTCTGGCCTTGGTTGTTAGCAGGTTTCAAAGTTATGTTCTTAGAAAAGTTGATGAAATTTAATAAGTAGTTATTGCACCTTGTTCAGTTTCTATGGGAACACTGATAAAATGTTTAACTTCTTCGATTATATCTTCTCATCATCCTCCAGAAGGTAAGCCATCAGCTACCTAATTTTCTGGTCATCTAAGCATTTACTTCAAATAATGACACTTTTTCTTTATTAGATTAAATTTGGGAGCACCTTGTGTACCACTCATAGAGTTTTACCATGACTTTGTATGTCTTTGGTTAGAACAAAAGCTGCACAGAAATTACAGTTTGTGGGTAGAAGTCATGAGATAAAGAAGTGGAATAGAATTAGGAAGTAGACTGGTATTCCTTCTGGGCTGGACTGGGAAGCCCTTCCATCACAGATGTGATATAAGCAACTGAAAGGAGGGGGGTTATTTATGCATTCGAAAAACAGAGAAGATGCGTATCTTGTCATGTTCTCTTCAGTCCCAGAACACTATGGGATCCTCAGGATCCTGAGATTGATAAGGGAGTACAAGATGATATAGCTTCACTACATTTGGACAAAGATGGATCATTTCTGTGTCTGAAGTCTTGCTTTATGTGGTCATACAACCTGTACCACAAAAGTTCTGCAGTGACAGTCTGTATCTTAGGAGTTATTAGTGTTAATAAACTGCTCTGAGTCTGGCAAGTACCTGAAAACCTCAATGTATTGGTGTTTTTCTTCTAAGAATAACAGTGAATCAAAGAACAAGAATACACAAGAATGGGAACTTCTGAGAATACACAGTGAACCAAAGCTACTTCTATGTTGCTTTATCCTTTTTTGTATTGTAGAACAAGGAATGCTTATACAAGTGTTTCATTTTAGTATTAATTTATCTCCCCACTTACAAGTTAACCCAGCTTTGATGTGGAAGAAAACTGGCTAGAGAAAGTTAACAACATATGGAGAAACCCCAAATGAGGCAGAAATTGATATTTGGGAATGGACACTGGCCTGCTGAACAGTACAGAACTGCCAGAAACTCAGGGCATTTTAATCTGGATTGGGTCCTAGGTCTCCTAGCATGTTCCTCATTTTCTGCATACAGATGAGGGTTTAGATTTTAAGGTCTTAGTCTCCAGAGAACACCCCTGCCAAATAGCTTTAATATGCCTGCATTTTACTTGTTACTGAATATCAATACAACAAACTAATGTCCAGATGACTTTCATGTAACAGAGAGCTATAGCCATCTTAGCTGTTGGCTAGCAGTTTCCCAAGTACTACTCCAAGCAAGGTGAATGAAAGATGTGCCTAAGAGACTGACTGTGCCAACATCCACTCTTTTGTCGCACCTTACCTACCTATCTTGTCCTTACCCCTTGTCCTATCTCTGTGCTCTCTGAAAAAGAGTCCCTCCCCGGATTTCTTGTAGGCCCCCTTTAGGTACTGGAAGACTGCTATAAGGTCTCCCCAGAGCCTTCTCTTCTCCAAGATGGACAACCCCAGCTCCCTCAGCCTGTCCTCATAGGAGAGGTGCTCCATCTCTTTGATCACTTTCATAGCCCTCCTCTGGACTTGTTCTAACAGGTCCATGTCCCTCTTGTGCTGGCAGCCCCAGAGCTGAATGCAGGACTCCAGGTGGAGTCTCATAAAAGCAAAGTAGAGAGGGACAATAATCTCCCTCACCATTCTGGTCATTCTTCTTCTGATGCAGCCCAAGATACAGTTGGCTTTCTGGGCTACAAGTGCACATTGCCAGCTCATGTTGAGCTTCTCATCCACCAACACCCCCAGATCCTTCCCAGGGCTTCTCTCAATTCATTCTCTGCCCAGCTTGTGTTTGTGCTTGGGATTGCCCTGACCAAGATGCAGGACCTTGCTCTTGGACTTCTTGAACCTCATGAGGTTTACACAGGCTCACCTCTTAAACCTGTCAAGGTTCTTCTGGAAGGCATCCCTTCCCTCCAGTGTGTCAACCACACCACACAGCTTGGTGTCATCAGTAAACTTTGAGGGTGCACTCAATCCCGCTCTCTATGTCACCAACAAACATGTTAAACAGTGTTGGTCCCATTACTGACCCCTGAGGAAAGCCACATGTCACTGATCTCCACTTGGACACTGAGTAGTTGACTGTAGCTCTTTGAGTGGGACCATCCAGCCAATTCCTTACCCACTGACTGGTCCATCCATCAAATTCATGTCTCTCCAGTTTAGAGACAAGGATATCGGGATAGTGTCAAATACCTTGCACAAGTCCAGGCAGATGATGTCAGTTGCTCTTTCCCTGTCCACCAATGCTGTAACACCATTGTAGAAGGCTGCCAGAACTGTCAGATATGAATTTCCCTTAATGAAGCCATGTTGTCTGTCACCAATCACCTCCTTATTTCCCATGTACCCTAGCACAGTTTCCAGGAGGATCTGCTCCATTATCTTGCTAGGCACAGAGGTGAGACTGCCTGGCCTGTTGTTCTCCTAATCTTCTTTTTTCCCTTTTTAAAAATGGGGATTATGTTTCTCCTCTTCCAGTCAGTAGGAACTTCACTGGACTGCCACGATGCCTTCTCAAATATGATGGACAGTGACTTAGCAACTACATCTGCAAGTTCCCTCAGGACCCACGGATCCATCTCATCAGGTCCTGTGGACTTGTGTACCTGTAGGTTCCTTAGATGGTCTTGAACCTGATCTTCTTCTACAGTTGACAGTTCATCATTCTTCCAGTCCCTGACTTCGCCTTCTGGGGCTTGGGCTATGTGGCTAAAGCTCTTGCTAATGAAGACTGAGGAAAAACAGTCATTGAGTACCTCAGCCTTCTCCATATCCTGCGTAACATGGTCTCCTGTTTCCTTCTGGAGAGGCCCCACAATTTCCCTAGTCTTTCTTTTATCACTGGTGTATCTACCGATGCCTTTCTTGTTGCTCTTGGTGTCTCTGGCAAAATTTAATTCTAATAGGACTTGAGCTTTCCTAACCTGATCCCTGCCTGCTCAGATAGTTACTCTCTATTCCTCCCAGGCTACACATCTTTGCTTCCACCCTCTATGGGCCTCCTTTTTCTGCTCGACTTGGCCAAGATCTCCTTGTTCATCCACACAGGCCTCCTGGTGTTTTTGTCTGACTTCCTGTTGCATTGCTCCGAAGTTTAGAGGGGATCCTTGAATATTAACCTGCTTTCTTGGGCTGGTTCAATAACAGATCCATGAAGAAGGCAGACTGCTCTCCCAAAGTCCATGGTAGTGAGCTTGCTATGCTCCATCCCCGCTGCCCTCAGGATCCGAAACTGCACCATTTCATAGTCACTGCAGACAAGGCTGCCCTTAATCTTCACATTCCTCATCAGCTCTTCCTTGTTGGCCAGAACAAGGTCCAGCATAACACCTCTCCTTATTGGCTCCACTATCACTTGGAGAAGGAATTTATCAGCAATGCATTCCAGGAAAATCCTGGATTGTCTATGCCCTGCTGTGCTGTCCCTTCAATGGATATTGGGATGGTTGAAGTTCCCTGTGAGGACCAGAGCTTTATCCATCAACTCAAGAGCTATAACACGAAATGCTGGATTAATATAGACAATTCAGGAAGGCAGCTGGAAGACTGCCAATCTAATAGAAAAGCTATGTGTGAACCTTATTCATACTGAACTAACAGAAAGAACTTAAATCATTTTCAAAGCCCATTTGAGAATTTGCACCAACTGGCCAGTTAACTCAAAGTAGGAATTGTGTTATATGATCACAGGGAATTCTAATTTGAAGGAAAAAAAATAGAGTTGATGTAAAATTAAATCTGTCTAGATTAGATCTTAAATATTTGTGACCTTCCAAACCTTGCCTTGACTTTGTATGGAAATAATGATAAATTAAATATAGAATAGGATGTATTTTTTTATTAACGATAATATTCAACCCTGAAAGCATCCCTGAATATTTAAAGCACAGTCTATCCTCATTTATTTTTCTTTCCATTGTTATTCTTCAGCAATTGTTTCCATTCCCTTAAAAGAGACTATTCATGCAAATCATCTGTGGTATGGTATTGCACCTATATGTGACAAAGTATGTCATACAACTTGTATTATATTTTGTTTTGTCTACCTTCCTATGCTCAAATCTATTTACTATATTCTGTGCTATTTTACTTTCATCTTTTTCCTCTCTTTCTCCCTGTTTTATTCCATCTACATGTGCACGTGTAGAACTTGACAATGTTTGCAAGTCCAGACAACTTGTCCAATTCTTCAAAAACATTAAAACTGACAAATTCTGTGTTCCCTTCCTAGGAGTCTTATCTGACAGGAGTTTTTAGAGCACATTCAGGCAATATTCACATCATTTAGCTTTGGAAGATCAACCTAGGTGTTTGGATCTGGTAACATCTACTTCACTCCATTGACTATTTAAATAATTATAATAGAACCAAACACACCTTTCACTCTAAAGTTTATATACACTGTATTTAATGTAATTGTTGTATAAAGCAAGTATCATAAATACAGCTGTGATTTCTACTGTAGATATGGAGTGAAGGGATAATGGATAATCCTTGTCTCACTCTGTAAAATATTGCAAGTTAAAGCATTCACATAAGACCTGGAATCAACTTTAAATATTACTATTGTCATAGGGTATGTGATGCTGGAATCATTCTAGAAGATACTGCTATTTAGAAACAATG
This sequence comes from Stictonetta naevosa, assembly GCA_011074415.1. Lineage (NCBI taxonomy): Eukaryota > Metazoa > Chordata > Aves > Anseriformes > Anatidae > Stictonetta > Stictonetta naevosa. Next base: position 101,804,476 of record CM021697.1, read on the forward strand.
TGAAATATGGGGTCAAAGATTTGTAATTTTAACAGAAAATGTGAAGAAAACTTAACTGTTTATAATGTCATTAGTTTATCTGATATATTTATCAATAAAAGTATTAGCACCAATCAATATATTGCTAAATTGATACAGAAAACTGTAAAGGTATTGAAGTTCAATGGTTGAACACCAGGTGCAACTTCATATTCAGAGAAGATTTTCTTATTTATACTGTACAGCTTAAACTTAAGTCCAGAAGCTGCATACAGATTAGTCCTCCAACTTACAAATGATTTCTTCTTGTCATCCTTCCAAGGGTCCTATAGACATTGGCAGTCATTAAGGATGCATTGCACCCATGAGCTTTCATTGTCTTTTCTGAGGATTTGACACATAGCTGGATGAGTCCTCCTCAGTCAATTGACAAAGATTTATTTCTATCTTATGACTACAATGTCAGATCACAAGAAATAAATATGTCCACTACATGCTTGATTGAGTGATGGGCAGTGCTTGCGCTGGATGGAACTGGGCCCAGAATCTGCACCAGGGGGAAGGCATAAGGCATTACGGTGGGAGACTCCCTGCTCTGAGGGATGGAGATCACTGTCCACCAATCAAACCTTCAGTCCAGGGAGGTTTCTATCTTGTCAGGGGCTTGAAATGGACAGCATAGAGAGGTTAGCAAGACTTTTCCTGACCTTAGACTCTTACCCCCGTTGCTCTTCTATATGGCAGTACAGTCAGGGAAAGGTAAGTAGTCACTCCTGATGTACTTCATGGCTATGGGAGAGGGAGTCTAGGGCATGGGGGCCCAGCTGGTGCCTTGATCTTGCCATTGAGGCCAAAGGGCATGAGGAGGAGTGGACAGATCCCATGCATCAAAAAAAATGCTTACCCAACTTGTCAGCCACAGAATTCTGGGTTTGATGACTATAGGACTTTCTGAAAATGGAGGACTGCTTAGAAGAGATGGAGTAAACTTGGTCAAGTGCAGCAACATGCCAGCAACCTGCTGAGGAGAGATTTAAACCAGGAACAATAGGGGAAGGTACAGGATGAGCAACGATTAGATAAGGAAGTAACAAACCAGATTGACAAACCAACTGTTTGTGGGTGATATGAAGAGGTGGGACCCCCAATCAAAAAATATATATATAAAAAATAAAAAAAATAAATAAAAAAACAGGTCTGAAAGGGATCCAATGTCAACATATGTACATAAATAAGTGGATGATGGTGGAAGCTCTTAAACACTTCCTGGGAAATCAGCACAACTGTGTGAGTCTCCAAAGTGCCTGTACACTGCTGGATGGATCATGGGAAGGAAACAGAAGGAATTAGAGGTCTGTGTGCATCTGCAGGGCTACAATCTCAATGGTATGGCAGACGCAGTGGGATAGACTGGAGTGCTACCATGGGTAGATATTGGTCTTTAAGAAGTATGGGTCAGGAAGGTGAGGAGGGAAAGTTGCCTTTTATGTGAGAGGGCAGCAGGGATGAATTGAGCTCTGCTGAGGAATGAACTCGATTAGAGCTTATGAGTCAGGTTTAGAGGGCAGATAAATGCAGGTGATACTATGGTGGATGTCTTCTACAGACTGCCTAATCGGGAAGAAGCAGCAGCTGACACTTTCTTCAGACAACGGGAAGAAATTTCACATTTGCAGGTTTGTATTACCACAGAATCACAGAATCATCTAGGTTGGAAGAGACCTCCAAGATCACCAAGTCCAATCTCTGACCTAACATTAACAAGTCCTCCACTAAACCATATCCCTAAGCTCTACATCTAAACATCTTTTAAAGACCTCCAGGGATAGTGACTCAACCACTTCCCTGGGCAGCCCATTCCAATGCCTAACAAACCTTTCCGTAAAGAAGTTCTTTCTAATATCAAACCTAACCCTTCCCTGGCACAACTTTAGCCCATTCTCCCTTGTCCTGTCACCAGGCACATGGGAGAATAGAGCCTCCTCTTTTCCAGGCTAAATAGTCCCAGCTCCCTCAGCTGCTCCTTGTAAGACTTGTTCTCCAGACCCCTCACAAGTCTCGTTGCCCTTCTCTGGACTCGCTCAAGCACCTCCATGTCCTTCTTGTAGTGAGGGGCCCAAAACTGAACACAGTACTCAAGGTGAGGCCTCAACAGAGCCAAGTACAGGGGGACAATTACTTCCTAGCCTTGCTGGCCACACTGTTTCTTATACAAGCCAGGACGCTGTTGGCCTTTTTGGCCACATGAGCACACTGCTGGCTCATATTCAGCTGACTATCATCCAATACTCCCAGGTCCTTCTCTGCCAGGCCGCTTGCTAACCACTCATCTCCCAGCCTGTAACTCTGTTTGGGGTTGTTGTGCCCCAGGTGCAGGACCCGGCACTTGGCCTTGTTGCACTTCATACAGTTGGCCTCAGCCCATCGGTCCAGCCTATCCAGATCTTCCTGCACAGCCTTCCTACCCTCGAGCAGATCGACACACGCATCTAACTTGGTGTCATCTGCAAACTTACTGACGGTGCACTCGATCCCCTCATCCAGATCATTGATAAAGATGTTAAAGAGGACTGGCCCCAGTACCGAGCCCTGGGGGACTCCACTAGTGACCGGCCTCCAACTGGATTTGACTCCATTCACCACAACTCTCTGGGCCCGGCTACCCAGCCAGTTTCTAACCCATCGAAGAGTACGCCAGTCCAAGCAAGAGCTCTACATCTAAATGTCTCTTAAAGACCTCCAGGGATGGTGACTCAACTACTTCCCTGGGCAGCCCATTCCAATGCTTATCAACAATTTCAGTAAAGAAGTTCTTTCTACTATCCAATCTAAACTTCCCCTGCTGGGAGAATAGACTAACCCCCACCTCACTACAGCCTCCTTTAATGTACCTGTAGAGTGCAATAAGGTCACCCCTGAACCTCCTCTTCTTCAGGCTGAACAGTCCCGGCATCATGGGGGTCTCGAACCACCTTGATATCTTCTGGAGGAACAGCACTGCAAGGTACAAGCATTCCAGGAAGTTTCTGGAGAGCATTGATGCCTTGAATGGTTTCTGGAGTACATGGATGCCTTGAACTTCCTGACACAGGCAGTCAAGAAATGAAGAGCAACAAGGATTTCTACAGGGAGATCAGCAACAAAAGGTAGCTGAGGGAAAAAGTGAGCCTGCTGATGGTTAGGTCAGGCCCTTGGTGATACAGAAAAGGCTGAGGTACTCAGTGTCTTCTTCACCGCGGTCTTTACTAGGAAGATTTGCCATCAGGAATCCCAAGCCTCTAAGACTCATGGGAAAGAGTGGATCAAGGAAGGTTTACCCTCAGTGGAGGAAAATCAGATAACAGGTAACCAACTTACCCAAGTCCCTGAGAGCTAACAGGGTGCACCTTTGAATTTTCCCAGAGGTTACAGAATCTCTGTTCTTAGAGATATTTGAGTCACAATGGGACACAGCTTGGAGAAACCTGCTTTGGTTGTCCCTGCTCTGAACAGTGGGTTGACATAAATGATCTCCAGAAGTGCCTTCCTCTCTCAGCTGTCCTGTGATTGAGTGAGTCTAAGACATGTTTTAATTCATCTAGTCAAGTAGATTAACTGCATATCAGACACCAATATTATGGTCATGCAACCAGGTTGATACCAGAATAAATTATTTATTTATTTATTTATTTATTTATTTTTTGTAATGTAAAAATTGCATTTGTTTTGTGTTATTTTTTGGAGCTGAAAGAAGAATTTTTATGACAAAGGGAGGATTTGGTAAGGTCATTTATGCAAATGCAGATTTTAAACAATTATGACAAGTACACGCTTTGAATGTTCCCAGACAAATTCCAGAAGATGAATGCTTGTGAAATCTGGAGGTATATACAAAACTTTGCATTCAAGAGCATGCCAGGAATATACGTATATGGAAATTTATTCCATTTGTATGGATAGGGGACATGAAAAGCACTCAAAAAATACATGGTTTGATAGTAGATTAGTTTTAAAAGAGAAGCTAAAATATAGAAGCTGGAGGTAGAAAGATAGGGTAGCAGTTGCTACAAATTAAAGGTGTATTTCAGGTAAGATTAGGGTAGTCTTCTGAAAATTTGACTAGGCATAGTTGAAAGAAGGAAATTTGTGTTGTTTTTCTTTGATACTCTCCAAGTAATCCTATAGAATAAAGTGATTTTTGTTGTTGTTTTTGCCAACAATGCAATCATCCCTCAATACCATACAATTATGAAATATAAGGAATAAGTTTCAGCATTCTCAGATTTGAAAAATAACAGATGGAGTCTGCTATTGGATTAACCTCTTGACCTTTTTTCCTGGACTTGAATTATGTAATTTATATTAGAGAGGAAGAAAGATATAAGCATACAAGGCATAAATGTGGTAATAACATTGAGCTGCAAGTATCATGTCACTTTAATAATCTGAAACATACTTGTTCTTATTCAGATGTCCAGTAGCACAAGCAAAGAATAGTGGAAAGGATTGGAAAGAGGGAAAAATTAAATGAAAAAGCACTCTTTGACAGATTTGAAATTTCATTTAAAAATACAACCAAGGAAATTGCAAATATGTTTTGGAGGCCAGATTGCAAGTGCTTCTAGAAGAAGTATGGTTCTATTGCCTGTTTGTTCAGTCTGTGTGCTACTCTGACAGCAAGCACAGCAGGGACTAATATCAGTACAGGCAGCTGAAAGAGAAACTTTATAAATAATATATAATTATTAATAATATATATATTGTATTATTATTAATGAATATTAACTGCCTTTTTCTACATCCCTAGGAAAGATCTTGTGTGATTATTTTTAGTGCCCAAATGGTGCAGCTTAGATTTAAGAGTGGCAAATGCTTCAAGAGGTGCCAGCTGTTGCACTGTTATGAGGTTTATCCTCATGGTGCAGAGCTCTCCTGGGGACAAATAACTAGGGGAAACCAATTCTCAAATCGCAGACAGTATCTCAGCTAAATTTCCTGAGGAAACTGTCATACAGGTTCTTCTGTGATGGGGAAAAGCTGTATTTCATGATAAGTCAAGCATGGTAGACTATATCCCATGTTTTATTAAAACAGGAAATTGATGTTGGTATCAGTGAGTTAAGAATGAGTAACATTGACATCCTAATTTAACTAGTGATCTGAATTCTAGTTTTACATGTCCGAGAGTAGAAGGGTTAATAATTAGTTTTCCCTCTTGGTATTTTTATTTTTCATCTTCAATTCTCCCCTGGTCACTTGTTTAGTTGTGTTTTCTTTTTGTTTAGGCTTGAGGTTTTTTAGATGTTGTCTTGTTCATTGTATTTCCTGTTGGCTGTTCATGTTCTCCAAGAAATGAGGCAACTGGAATGCAATTTGGCAGTGTAAGACTGCTATGAGTACGCATCATATATCTAGGCTAAAATACTTTTTGGGTTGCTTTTAAAATTGGTGAGTACGAAGATGGTATTTACTAACTTGTTTATCCTACCGCCACTTGATTAATACTTCTGTTTTGCTACTTATGTATGAAAATATGTATCTTGGAGAAAAAAGGGCTAGCATTCAAATCCCTCAAATCAAATGTACTGATTTGGTTAGAAGAAGCATCTAAGAATATATCACTTACAAGACCCAGTTAAAACTTTAAATGTACTCCTATTTATCTATGTACAGAAACATGGGTGTGGAACTGGAATTTGAAAAGTGTTGTCTTTTGGTAGTGAACAACTGTATATGTCAACATGAAACAGGACCTCTAATACAACAAGTGGTAGAAGGTACTGAGAAGGCTCTTCAGTAAAGCTCTCACCACTTCAAAACTCACTTTGCTGGGATGTGAGTGTGGAAAGAGAGAGCTTCTTCCTACTACTGATGATAAATCTGTTTCATTCATTTCATAGTTCCACTGCTTTCCTCAGAATGACCTTTGTTTTATTGTAGACTTGATTCTGGTCACAATGTGAACCAGTGGTTTTTGACCCTGACTGTACACAGTTGAACTGGGAAGTATTTAATTCTAATCTCTTATATTTCAACACTCTTACAAACTTATACTGAAAACGGTTGTTCCTTGCATTCATTGTTAGTAGAATTAATATTCTTGTATTTGTATATTACTTCTGTGCATAACACAAAAGGCCAAAAATGTCTAAAAATTACATAAGAATATTACTATGTCTTCTAAAGAACTGTAAACAATTACTGACAGAAATCACAGAGCAATGTGACTGCACATTTAAGGAAGAGACTAAAGTTAAAGAAAATCACAACTTGATTATGCTTTAGAAGTATAACTTAACTTTCCCTTCCTTTCCTCTGATAAGGCTGTCCAGCACCCATGCCAGTGGGTTAACTCATCTCTGTTTTTTTTTGTTGTTGTTGTTTTTGTTAACATGTTGTGGAAAGTCCACTACAGAGCAGTTCTTCTAACTTCTAAAAGACACTGACTCTTCTGTTCTTTCCATGGCTGTGGCTGAGGTAGCAATACAGCCATAGATGTCCTCTCATCCATGTTGTAAAAGCTGTTAACCAAATGTTGATACTGCCTTTTAAAAAAGGAAAGAAAAAGAGAGGGAAAAAAAAAAATAATTAAAAAAAAAAAAAGTGCAAGTAACTTAATATTTAGGCCAAGTGAGAGATGTTTATATTAACGGCCAAGCATAAGATAGCAACAGCAGACAACTATGTACTAGTCTTGACACAGCAGCACACAGAACAGTGAAACAGTTTAATAAGTTATTACATGCTGTCTCATGGTAAAGATGATCTAAATCCAGACCCAATCACAACCTTATTGCTGTCAAAGCTTAAATTCCTACAGGGCTTTTCTCAGCATATTAAACTTGGTACAAAATGATGTCTAGAATTTTTGGAAGTAAAAATGCAGTACTTAGAACAATATATCTACCTGAATAGGACCTATATATATATATACATATATAAATAAAAATAAATTAAAAAAAAAAAAATGTCTGTCTCTCTAATTGTGTATCTGCCCTGCATAAGTAGTTTTTGATCCTGTTGGAAAACGTACCAAGCCTAAACATCTCATTGCTATTATAGATATTACAGTGCTTTCTCTATTATAGAGAATACATATAGAGAATAATTCTCTATAGAGAATTATAATAATTCTCTATAGAATAATATAATAATATTAATGTTAATATATAACATATAATACATAATACATAATATATA
>CM021697.1:101812033-101834644 GCA_011074415.1 Stictonetta naevosa
AGAGAATACAATGCTTTCTCTAAAATTACCTTAGCAATTGTTTTATCTTAATTTATCCAGAACTTAAATTTGCTAACAGTACACGTTAAGTCTGTTAAATTTTATACTGATGCAAATGTCCATTACAGTTAATGGAGATAACTTCTTGTCCTGGTTTTGGCTGGGATAGAGTTAATTTTATTCCTAGAAGTTACTATGGTGCTCTTTTATGGATTTAAGATGAGAATAATGTTGGTAACACACCTATGTTTCAGTTGTTGCTCAGCTGTGCTTCCGCTAAGCCAAAGGATTTTCAGCTTCTCAAATTGCCCTGTAGGGTGGAGGCCAGGGGTTGCACAAGGAGCTGGGATGGGACAGAGCCAGGAAAAGTGGCCCAAATTGGTCAAAGGGATGTCCCACACCATATAGTATCATGCTGAACAATAAATATAGGCTGAGTTGGCTCGGAGGGATACGGGGTAGGCTGCTGCTGCTGCTCCAAGTTTGGTAGGGCATCAGTTGGCAGGTGGTAAGCACTTGCATTGCCCATCACTTCCTTTGTATGTTCCTTTATAATTATCATCATTATTTTCCCTTCATTTTCTGTCCTATTAAACTGTCTTTACCTCAACCCACAAATTTTACCTTTTTTTTTCCCTCTCGCTACTGAGGGGGCAGTGAGCAAATGGCTGAGTGGTACATAGCTATCTGGTAGGTTTAAACCACAAAATTTTTCACTCTCAAGAAGGACTAAGTGCTCTCAAAGCTTTGTTTTGGGAGAGGGGAAAAATATTTTGTGATATTTTCTTTTGCATTATTTCTAGTTTTCTACAGAGCTCAGTCTGACACTTTGGACTTTTCTGAACCAGTAGTTGTTGGCATTTGGGTTGTACCTAGTATCCAAGCTTGTGTTTTGTGACATAGTGAAATCTGGAGCTTGTGCAGTCTAAATCTTTGGAGGCTTTCAAGACATGACTGCCCTAATTCCTGAGCAATCTGCTCTGATTCCAGAGCTGACTCAGTTTTGGGCAGCAGGTTGGACCAGAGATTTCCTGAGAGCCCTACCAGCCTGTATCGTCTTATATAGCACGTCTTAAGAAGATGTAGTTTTCTAACGATCTGTGAAAAAGTGTTATTGGGATACACTGGAATGTATGTGTCCAAGTCCAAAATGTGGACCTGAAATAGCCTCTTCAGCTGCTACCTAGCCCTTGAAGGGACTCCATTAGCTTTATTAAGTTATGTAATCTGATGGCTTTGCTTGTTAATCACTTTGCTTTAATGTTTGTGAATTCAGTGGAAGAAGAGAAATATCATAGATGTTGAATATCTGTAGACTCCTTTTAAGTAGAAAAAGTAACTATAGAAGAAAAGCCTTGTAAGTGGATGTTTCCTCTCCCCACACAACTTGGAAATGTTTGTTCTCTGGGACTCTCCTACACAAAGTGCTCTGGGAAATGCTCTCCATTCAGGATAAGCTCTGACTATAACACAGATAGTTCTTAAAATCAATTCATTGTAAGATATAAATCAATAAGAATTATAATCATTTTATTATAACACCCACTTAGAATCTTATTTCATTGTTCCATTAAAATTCACAATTTCAGCTGTATCTGAACATGTTAAAATATCACAAAAATAGAACCCAGTATACAAGATTTTAGCAGTTGTTGAAAAAAAATAAAATAAAATAAAATAAAAGGAATATTATATGGAATACTTATACTCTCTGCAGAATGTATCTGTAAGTATCTGTGATAGGGATTTAGTGACTGTAAGATGGATTCCCTGCAGTGCAAAGAAACAAAACAAAACAACAACAAAAAAAAACACCACTATACATTTCAAATAGAAAATGAACAGATTAGGTCAGCATTTTCATTTTTTTTTTTTTTTCTTGATATTTATAAATAACAGTGGATCCCCTTTGCAGAGCTTTTCTCCAAGATTGGTAGCTGTCTTTCAAGGTAATAGTATTTCTATAGTATTTCTATTCCAAATTAAAGATTAAATCAACAGCTAAAAGTAAAGTAGAAGCTCTTCAGTGAGAAGACATAGCCTGAAAACCTAAAAGTCATGAAAGGAAATATTACCATCATCTTTGGAAATGAAGGAAACATATATATTTGAGGAAAACAGTTGAGGTTCGATGCACTAACTTACAAAACATCTGTTGTTCAATTATTAACTGCAGCCTTTATTACATTTTTATAAATCTTCTAGATATCAATACTTGATAAGAGACTACTTTTCCAAAATTCCCATCTCTTTTTGAGTTCAACTGAATTGTAAAAATTTGGCCTATCTAGAAATTATGGCTTTAGAGAAAATATAGACGTTGAAAATTCTTACATAAGTGGAATAGAACTTTCATTGCATCTAACAGTCCTCAGAATTACCTGATCTACTTTCCTTCCAATTCAAAAATCACAAAATGGAGGAATACTTATTTTTCTCTCCTTACATAGTTATCAGTCAGGAATATCTGTCTTGTTGGTGGTTGTTTTTGGTGGTGGTCATTGGTTGTTTGGGTGGGCCTTTTATTTTTGGTGGTGCTTGAGGTAGGTTTTGTTTTGTTTTGTTTTGTTTTATTTTTTTGGTTGTTGGATTTGGGGCAGGGGGGTGAGGAAGCTTATGGTTGGTTTTTTTGGAAGAGATAAATCTAATCTAAATTCTGGATTACAACAAACTGGTCATCTTCTGTAAAGGTGAGAAGACAAGAGATATCACTAATATCAAATTTACTATATGGAATGGTAAAGAGGATGTTAGCATAAATGTCAGTAAACTGTGTTTTCATATAACTTTGAGAGTAAGAGGAAATTCTAAAAGCAGTAACCATAGAAAGATATGCTATCACTCTAATTCTTATAAACTGTATAGCTGTGACTTCAATAAAAAACAATCATGTTAAAAAAAAATAAAATGACATATTGAAATAATGGAGCAATTTCTTTGGACTCTAAAGTAAACAAGTGTATTTTTTTTTTTTCTTTTCTAATCCCCTTGTTTCTTCTCCAGAATTGTAATTACTTACAACACAGAAAAAAAGTATTTTCTGCAAAACACCCAAGCAGCAAATTTTTGAAAGTGGAAATGAAATAAAAGAAAGTAACTTATTATTTTGCCTAGTTTTGTGAGATATTTTTGTGTATCTGTTTGTTTTACATAACACTCAAACATTCTTAAACATTCTTAAGCAAACTTATTTGACATGCTGGTAGTGACAAAAGGAATTTTTTTTTTTTTTTTTTTTTCTTCCTCTTCTAAGTTGCAATAAGAACGTGGACTCTAAATGACCTTTTAAAATAAAGCATCCACAACAGTGCTCCATAGCTCACATAAAATAAACACTATAATTAGTTGGATTATTATTATTATTATTATTATTATTTTTTATGCAGGAGGAATACTTAAACGGGCACAGTAAGTAAACTATACTGCTGCTTATACCCAAGAGTATACAATGTTTAATTCAGTAGTCTAAGTTTTCAAAACCACAGAAAGCAATGAGGAACAGAATGTGATACTCTCTATATGGAGCTCAAACCTGTGTGGATATTAGGTTTTAGGCCTTCACATGACTCTGCTAAATAAATTTACTGACAGGAAAATTGTGAGTCCTTTGCCTCATCCATTAAGAGAGATGATAATTATATGTTCACAGAGGTTTTCATTTAGATACAACTTTTGGAATGGTATTAAAAACTGCAATATTTGTAATTAGGCAAAGTATAAAAACCTATTTTATATCCCCAAGGAAGAACTGAGCTAAAATGCCTGAGGTGTGTGGTGTACGCAGACTTTTGTCCATATTAACAGACTGCTTATCTGTAGCCCTGGAGCTATGGATTGCATTTGTATGGCTGTTCTTGCTGCCTTTTTGCCAGCAGAACTTTCAGGGATGTGCAAAATTTGCAGAAAGCTTTAACAGAATGCTAGTCACTCTGAGAAAAAAAGTTACAGACATGCATATCAAATCAGTATGTGGTTATCACTGGACTCATTCTAAAAGTTATATTAATTCTGAAAAATTACATTATTATTTGTTCTAATTTACCTATTCTGCTCTTAGAATTTTCTGTGAAGTGTTCGATTCCTGTATCTTTGTTAATATGGAAGAGGCAGAATAATACCAGATGGTGATATGCAAAGATGCAGGTAAATGTTGTATTTGACTACCAGCATGCATTATCAGTAGTTAATTTCTAGTAGAATCTAGTTAGACTGTTTGGAGTTTCATAGTTATATGCTTTGGGATTTGCTTGTTTGTTTTGCTGTAAGATAATAAAAGAAAATGTATGCTTTGAAGCATGTTTCCTAAAGAGATCTTTTGTGAAACAGGGTAGTGTAAACTGCAAATAGTTTGGGTAGTAAAGTACATTTAACTTTATATACCTTACAAGGAAAAAGATGCTGAGTGCCAGCCATCTCTGCTCTGATAACAGACAACTCATGACAAGTTGCTGCCACTAGTGGTTCTAGAGGTGTGGGCACATGGTGGGGATGTAAACTTTCGAGCACAAAGTGACCCACACAGATACTAGACAGCATTTTTTTTCTCTTTAAATTATGTGTCTACTTCTTTATTTCAAAACTTGTTACTCAGGCCAAAGGTTGTTTTCAAATAAATATGCAAGAAAGGTGGAAGAAATAATCACTTTTGATTTGGATGTTTCCTAATCTCTCAGAAATTATCATTACAAAACTGCTTTGGGTTTGTTTGATTGCATAAGGAGTTTGAAGGGGTTCCTTTGTTTTGAGAGACAGAGTATTTCTTAGCATTCTAGATATAATCCCCATGTGGAGTTACTTTTAACTGTGATTCTGGGGGGAGCATGAGTGTGCATTTAGAGGAGAAAACACTCCTCACTGCTTTTACTTTGCTTTTAAAACTAGTCTAATTGACGTAGCTGGAATCTTTTTACCATTAGGTAGGAGACTATTTTCATAGAAGAAAAGGAGCTGAACTTTTCATTAAGATTAGTCTAAATATCACTGTAGTGGCAGGTTAAAAAAAAAAAAAAAAAAAAAAAGGTGTTGTAAGTAGTGTATTAGTGCTTTAAGTAGTATGTTATGGGACTGTGATTTAGTTTTCTTCTAAAGTTAAGAGTTTACTTATCCTATGAAATGTCAGCATTTCAAGCCTTTTCCTACTCACACAGCTAAAAAAAAAAAAAAAAAAAAAGTGTGGAGTAGAAATTTTTGAACACGAATATTCAATGTCTAAGCTTGAGGGGTTTTGATCACTGTGGACTTAATGTCTGCTTTTGAAGAACAGCTCCCAAGAGACAGTAAGATCCACAAGAGAGTAGAAAAATAGCTATTAGTCTCTTTCATGATTTTTTTCTTCTTTTTGATCAGAAGTTCCATCGTTGTCAAGACAAGTTTCCCAAGTCAAAAGTTTTGATGAAATTAATATTTTCTGAATTACAATAAAGACAGACTACCTTGTCAAAATGTTTCTGGATAACTATGCTTTTATCAAAACTTTCATTTTTAAATCCAGGAATGATTAGGTTGTTAAGAGTAATGAAATTCTTCAAATAATTTCAAATTTTAAAAAAATATACATGGCATTCAATATACATAACAGGAAATACATTGAAATTCTGAGTCTATTGAAGTCAGTAGAAATAGTTTCCACACATCTTGCTGGGGATCCAAGATTTTATCCACTTAAAATTTTCTTTATGGGAAAAGAGAAAGCACACCTGATATGCAAGTAAAGCCAAGAATTTATTGTTAGTATGACTGAAATCTTAAGTCTGATCATTATTAGTGCAGATGTATTGTTATGGGGGGTGGAAGTGAAGGGAGGAATAACCATGGAATTAAAGTTTTTACACACATCTTAGTTTCTACCCCTCCTCCTCCTGAAGCTATGCAGCTCTGCTTACCCTCCCAATTCTCTGTGTCCCAAGGTTGGGGGTTTCTTGCTGGAGAAGGGAGGGTGTTATGGAGTGTCCTCAGCATCTGGAGTGCTTTTCTGGCAGGAGTGCAATGCTGGTGTTGATTGTTTCTTCTGTGTTCCAGGGTGTAGTTTGGGTTATTTTTTCAAATGTTTCTTAATACACTCTTACAACTTTCTGTTTCTTCACAGGTTTGTAGCTTCATGATACATCTGAATTTACCATATATGATGCATTTTACATAGGTTAGATACTATTTTGGTGTTGTCTTTTTCATCTTTAACACCAGTTTTGTCCTGGGCTGCATTTCTGTAAGGGACGAGTGCATGAGCTTTGTGCAGCCATGGGGCCTCCAGGGCCACCCAGCATCACATCTCTGACCACCCCACACCTGTGCACGTCTGTGTGCTCCACTTCTCGAGGTCTCTGCTGTTGTTCCAGGGCTGTGTCCTACAGCTACACTATCCTTCTGTTAGTCGTAAATATCTAATTCTGCACGGAATAGCTGCTTGTGAGGATTATCTTTTTAAAACTATGTTTGTATCACACAAAGATAAACAAAAGTAAAATAGATGAGCCCTGGACACCTGGTGGATTACAGAAACTGCTGCCACAGCTAAACAAAGTAAAACAGTGCTACAGGCAGGTCAGGAAAAGTTCAGATGGTGCAGGACTGACAAACCTTGAAGCAGAGTCCTTGCAAACTCAGTACAGTGCTTATGGCCCATTACTAGCAATGACAATGCTGTGCTACAGGGTTACACCCCTATGTGATAAGAACACATGTCATAAATGCTGTGAGGTTTTGGGGATATCCTGACAATCCACTGCCAGATGTTTTCTGTGGTACTGGGAGAACTGACTGATCAACCAAGGATGAGTTAAGAATACCTAATAGTCAATTTGACACACAGATTCTAGGGATACTCCATGTTGTGAGGAGTGATTTTCAAGAAATTTTAAAGAAAAGCCTATTACAGAAAAATGGATGAAAGACATGAAGCTGAAGCCAATAATGCTTTCCTTGCCTCTGACCTCTTTAGGGAGTTCAACAGTCACCTTCTAATTACTAGCATATTGGACACAATTTTCAAAAAACACAAAGTGACTAAGGACCCTGATCTTAGCAGTCTTCCAGAAGACTCTTGAATATTGTGGTGTTGGGGAACAAGTGGAAGAAACAAAAAAAAGCAGAAGAAAGTGGAAGAAACATTCAAAAGTTTGATTAATTAACACCTACAGTCTTCAGCTTTTTCCAGGTGAAAGACCACTAAGTAGTTGCTCTCTTATAAATGAATCCAAGCAACAGATACCATTCCTCATGGGTGAAGGACACCAAAGGTGAGAGCAATTAAATCACTGTTACGTTATAACCGTTGGTGAAACTAATCATTCACTAGTAGCTTTATACATGCAGCTTCAGTAACAAGATGTACAATATTTACAAGTATGGACAATTAAACTGACATGGCAGTGGCTCCATTCAGCTATTCTCCCTTAAGATGAGGAGTTTCATTAAATCACTGTTGTATACAGTGATACAGCTGTGGGGAAAAAAAAAAAAAAAAAAAAAAAAAAAATGCTTAAACTCTTGTATGGAATAATAATACGGAGACATATCTGTAAAAACATTCATATTTGACGGTTCAGAGAAAATTTAATTTTGCTTGCTTTATGTAATCATTTTTAGTCTGTCAGTTAGAAAATCCCTTTGGTTTTGATATGTAACTCTGTGGCTTCTCTGTCAGTGAGTTGAAATTTTCTCTACTCATATCTTTCAGTAGGTACTATGGCATTGATAATGGGGAATGCAGCCTATTAATTTTTTACCACCTGTTTTTGTTATTCAGGAGCTTGCCTGCTTTTGTAGATCAGTGTGTTGCTCACTTACCCTAAATGACTGAGAATTTAGAAAATAAACCACTAGTCAGAAAGTGCCCAAATCTACAGATGTGTGAGTAGAACTAGGAAATGAGAACACATACCACAAGCTGACATTCATCTTGACAGGCACACTGTCTTTGGCTTCATATTGGCTTTGTGAACAGAGGAACACTTGGTGCACACTGAATCCCTACAGAAGGTAAGTGAACTATTTATCTCTATTTTTTACATCTTGGTTAATTCTGTTTATATTCTTACAGCTTATGGGAAAACTTGCTGTAATTTAATAACATGACTTTTAAATCTATTTCAATATTTCCATTTCTTCTCTTTCTGCATTTTCTTCAGAGCTCAAAATATTGCAAAAATTGTCTGGCAGCATAATAGTATTCAAAAGAAAATTCACAGAGTTAGTACACACATTTTGAAATGATTAAGTACTGTACACACAAATCTGATATATTTCATAATATCAGATTTTCTTGGTAATTGTTATAAGTACAGTACTTGGTACTTTCTTGTAACTTTTAGGAAGGCTACAATCCAGTGTTTCCTTGACTTCACAGAATCACAGAATAGTCTAGGTTGGAAGAGACCTCCAAGATCACTGAGTCCAACCTCTGGCCTAACACTAACAAGACCTCCACTAAACCATATCACTAAGCTCTACATCTAAACGTCTTTTAAAGTCCGCCAGGGATGGTGACTCAACCACTTCCCTGGGCAGCCCATTCTAATGCCTAACGACCCTTTCAGTAAAGAAGTTTTTCCTAATATCCAACCTAAACCTCCCCTGGCACAATTTTAGCCCATTCCCCCTTGTCCTGTCACCAGGCACATGGGAGAATAGACCAACCCCCACCTCACTACAGCCTCCTTTAAGGTACCTGTAGAGTGTGATAAGGTCACCCCTGAGCCTCCTCTTCTCCAGGCTGAACAGACCCAGCTCCCTCAGCTGCTCCTTGTAAGACTTGTTGTCCAGACCCCTCACAAGCCTCGTTGCCCTTCTCTGGACTCGCTTGAGCACCTCCATGTCCTTCTTGTAGTGAGGGGCCCAAAACTGAACACAGTACTCAAGGTGCGGCCTCAACAGAGCTGAGTACAGGGGGACAATCACTTCCCTGGACCTACTGGCCACCCTGTTTCTTATACAAGCCAGGATGCTGTTGGCCTTCTTGGCCGCCTGAGCACACTGCTGGCTCATATTCAGCTGACTATCAACCAATACTCCCAGGTCCTTCTCTGCCAGGCCGCTTGCTAACCACTCATCTCCCAGCCTGTAGCTCTGTTTGGGGTTGTTGTGCCCCAGGTGCAGGACCCAGCACTTGGCCTTGTTGCACTTCATACAGTTGGCCTCAGCCCATCAGTCCAGCCTATCCAGATCTTCCTGCACAGCCTTCCTACCCTCAAGCAGATCGACGCATGCACCTAACTTGGTGTCGTCTGCAAACTTACTGACGGTGCACTCAATCCCCTCATCCAGATTATCGACAAAGATGTTAAAGAGAACTGGCGCTAGTACTGAGCCCTGGGGGACTCCACTAGTGACTGGCCTCCAACTGGATTTGACTCCATTCACCACAACTCTCTGGGCCCAGCCATCCAGCCAGCTCTTAACCTGACAAAGCATATGCCAGTCCAAGCCATGAGCAGCCAGTTTCCCCTGAGGAGAATGCTGTGGGGAACGGTGTCAAAAGCCTTACTGAAGTCAAGGTAGACCATATCCACAGCCTTTCCCTCATCCACTAAACGTGTCACCTTGTCATAGAAGGAGATGAGGTTCGTCAAGCAGGACCTGCCCTTCTGTATAGCTCCTGGAGTTGATACTTATTTGTCAGGGAAAACGATGGTCACAGTATCGTAAGGTTATATTCTCCTGACAATGTCCCTTTTCTGACATGTGTACTAAAGTGAAGCTGTATAGTATGAGGGAAAGGAAGGTCTTGAAGAATTAATATTGCTTTCTTAATCATTACTTGGTGAACTCTATGAAGCACTTTACATTACTACTTCCACATTTTATAGTTCATCACTTTATTATTTTCCAAACAAAATACAATCCTGAACAACCTATTCACCAAAACCTTCTCAATTATTTATTTACATGAGAAATCATGTTTTTTCTGAACTTCCTTTGATGGTGTCTGCTCATCCTGTATGAGATAAGCAGTGTCAATCAAGCCCACCTCTAGAAAAACATGACACTGGAAGCCTGAAGTACCTTATCACTGGATTTCCTAGAATAAGAGTTTCTAGAAACCTCTCTTAGGCAAAGGTCCCAAGTAAAACAAAGCAATAAAAATATTCCGTAAGAGTAGGCTGGACAGTAGGAAGGACTGAATTATCCTCCCACTGTGTAGTACAGAATAGAAGTCCAGTGTGAGGGAACCCGTAAGCTCTGATTTTATTCCCTTTGATTATTTACAGTGCCATTGATAGTGATCGAACATCAAGTCTAGTGATTGAACGCTTATCACTAGGATGTTTTAAATCTACTAAAGTATAGGGTTTGGTGGCTGTTTTTGTTGTTGTTGTTTTTGTTGTTTTTATTGTTGTTTTTTCTTCTTCCTATCCTTAAGCAGACAGACAGTGATTTTTGTTTATATTTATTTAATGATATGCAGGAAAACCATGTCAAAGTTTGTTTTCTACATTGTATCCTGAGGGTAGCAAGATCACTGGTTGTTCTGGGTTCTGGTGCTAATGAGTTACCTTGGTGTAGACATGACACTGACAAGCTTTTGCTAGGAATGCCTTATCTTAAGAGTCTACTGTCAGAAGTAAAAACTCAGTACTGAACCTGGAAAATATAATTTTGATTTACTTGACAATAATGAACTGATAAAATTCTAAAATCAATATTCAGATTGACATAGTGTCTCTCACCAAACAAGAATCATAATTGAGAATGTACAGCTGACCTACTTTTCAAGTTGTAAGACTCATGTTAGAATGGCCTGAAGCATTTTATTTCCAGATTCAGATTACTATCAACAAGATAGGCATCTAGCAGTATGTAATATGAAGGAAGTGATAATTCATTGTCAGAATCCAATGAAACAGTATAAAGGTATCTCCTTGAAACACCCAGTTTCTATTTTCTTAGCTTACATAATATGTTATTAAATTCTTACTAAGTTGATGGGAATTCAGAGTCTGATGAATGTACAAATGTTAAATCAGCTACTTGAAATGGTACTTCTCAAAAGCTAGTGACATTCAGAGTAAGTTTTTGTCCAGCATTTTACTTGTCCTTTTACTCGCTCAGATTCCTAAATAGATGATAAGTAAGTTTGCCTTCTCTATTTTTTTCCTTCTTTTTTTTTTTTTTGGGGGGGGGGGGGGGGGCCCGCCGGGCGGGATAAGCCAGATTTACAGACACATTAATGGGTTTGGGCTTTA
Organism: Stictonetta naevosa; assembly: GCA_011074415.1. Classification (NCBI taxonomy): domain Eukaryota; kingdom Metazoa; phylum Chordata; class Aves; order Anseriformes; family Anatidae; genus Stictonetta; species Stictonetta naevosa. The sequence continues at coordinate 101,823,214 of CM021697.1, forward strand.
AAAAAAAAAGCAAAAACACGTGAAATGGAAGAAGTATCTTTGCAACACATGTACAGCAAGATGTAAAGGTCTTTTGGATAAATAAAAGCCAAATGTGTTACACTTAGTTACATTTGTCTCTTTTCTTTCCTTCCAGCTGGCAAAATCTGCTCCCACTCCTACCCTGGCCCCAAAGAAAAAAGAATCCCTTGGACTTTTCTGTGGTATTTATAGATGATCTAAACCATAAAGAAAATTTATTGTCTTCAAGATCCCCAAGTCCTTAACCTTTTCAATGTTGAGAAGATAGCAGTAATGAATGAGTTTTAATTGTAGCCTACAACTTGTTGTAACCCACTCTATCCGAAAAGTTACAGCGACAGCTATCTGACAGTGTTAAGTTTAAGATCCTGTCAACACTGGTATTGTAAATCCCATTTGTCTGCTCTTTGGAACTTCGCCATAAAAATGTGCTTCAAAGTGAACCGTGCTGTGCATGGCTTTAGACTAAGAGCTTTTCCCTTTTCTTCATGCATACTTTAAATTAAATGGGCTTTCAGTAAGCAAGAATAAAAGAAAGCTCTACTTAAGAAAATAGAAGTTCTCAGACTACTTCATTAATTTTGTCTGTATTACCCAGCCCCTAAAGAAATAGATGAGATAAAAGCATTAATTTTCTTTCTTTCATATCCTGCTTCTCTCGCATATGAGTTTATTTATCACTACCATCATTCAGACATGCAGTATCTCTTTACTTTTCTAAATCCCATTTCATGTGTATTTTTTCATTTCATTCTTTCCACACTTTGTCAAGACCTTCTGGGTCTTCCAAATGGCTTAGTGATTACATTCAGTTACAGTTATACTGCATTTTTAGTGGAAAACCTGACAGGTCTTTAACTGCTGCAACTACCTCTATGTATTCTTGTGAGATGTAGATTAGCAACAGTTGAAACAATACCTTTACCTTGCTTTTCCCTTTCTTGGGGGGTTTCTTCTTATTTCCAATACACCATATTCTGTACAGGTATAGTTCTTCACGGGAAAAACTCAAAACTTCTCAGATTACAAGCATTAATATAACTTATTTTCCTCATTTCTCCGAGTGAAAGACTCAGGTATAAAGAGATTCCAAGATACATTTAAAAGCCTTTCCTGAAGTTGTTACTATGGTCTGATATGAATACATACCACAGTGGGCAACATATAAGAGGAAAATAAAAAGTTTTAAAAGAAAATACAGAAATAAAGTATAAATTAAAATGAAAATATCAAACTCAAATGTAGATGAGGTATAATTTCTGTTTAGGCAATGTCACTGAAAAATACCTCAACACAATTTTTATATAAAATAACAAATTGCTTATGAACCCTTATATTTGACACAGGAAACACAAGAAGTGGGGTTTCAGACCTGTGACTTTCTTTAATCAGGTTAGGACACATTATACGTTATGATCAGCCACACTATGCATTAGTACTGAAGCCTTTCATATCTTGTGTGCATATCTTGTGTGCATGTCTGTGAAATAACAGAAGTCTTTGGGAGCTGTCAGTGATTTTTACTTACTATAAACAAATTGCATCTCTACTATTGCACATATGGGGAGGTGAAGGAAGAGCAGAGGAATTTAAAAAAATAATAATAAAAATAGAAAGAGGGACTTGGAAATGCAAACATTCAAGATTCAGGGGGGAAAAAAAAATCATTTCCTCACTAACCACATACATTTGAACAACTTCCTAGTGCATAATGCAGCTAAAACATGAAACATAATATTTAGAATTCCTGATGTTTTAAAATAATATTTTCTTTGTTCTTCAAATCTAGTGTGCTTTTGCTCAGTGTATTAATATCCAGGTTTTCATGAGAATGTGGAAATCCACAGAAATCCCTTTCTAACAATGATTCTTGCAGTGGCCAGCTGTTATCTTACCTCCTGTGCCCATGTTTATATAACAAAGCTGAATACATCTGATGACTTGTCATTTACATATATCACCCACAGTGTATTATCTTCATTGCTTTACCATATAAATGCATTAGCTGAATAGCTGTTAGAGATTAAGATTTAATCTGTGTCCTGTTTTTGGCTAGGACAGAGTTAATTTTCTTCCTACTATGGTGCTGTGTTTTGGATTTAGGATGAAAATAATGCTGATAACACACATGTTTAGCTGTTTCAGAGCAGTGCTCGCACTTTTCAGCTTGTCATACTGCCCTTCCAGTGAGGAGGCTGGGGCCACACAAGGGAGGGGACAGAACCAGGACAGGTGACCCCAAATAGCCAGCGGGGTCATACCATATGGCATCATGCTGAACAATTAATATGGGGGGGGCTGGCCAGAGGGGAGGGGACCACTGCTCAGGGATGGGATGAGCATTGATCAGTGTGTGGTGAGCATTTGCACTGTGCATCCCTTGCTTTGCACATATTATTATTTCTTTCTTTTGTGTCCTATTAAACTATTTTTATCTCAACCCACAAGCTTTTACTTTTTTTTTTTTTTTTCCTCATGATTCTCTCTCCCATCCCACTGGGCGTTGGGGCAGTAAAGGGTTATGTGGTACTAAGTTGCCTGCCAAGTTAAACCACAAGAATCTGAGAAGCTTTTTATTTCTTATATATGTAAAACACAGTAATTCTGACTACTGGCAGGACTAGTTATTAACCTGAATTTTCAGAAAATAGACTTTATTTAAAATATTTTCCTAAATAACCTTTCTTTCAGTGATCGTAAGTTTGTTATCTATGGTACACCTAATGCATTTTGCTAACCAAATGTTCCAGTTCTAGTGTCAATTACTAGTAACAGTACTGCATAATATCACTACAAATTAATACCATCTGTCAACATGATAAGTATCAAGCTGGGTTTTTCAAACAGGTTAGTTTTTCTCTCACTAAAGTATGTGCAGAGAGTATGCTTTTGGAAATGAAAGGAACAGGCCAATCTCAGTAACCTAGTTAACAGTACATTATGAATAAAAAAGGAAGAGTAGGATTCTGCCCCCAGCAGATATACAATAGCATAATAGTGTAATTAAATAAAAAATAAATAATAATAATAAAATAAAAAATAATAACAAAATAAGATAAAAATAAATAAATAAATAACATCAAGTCTGACTCTATAGATTTCTTTTACCCCTTTTTAAAAATAAAAAATGCTTAGAACTATCACAAATGTCTTTTTGTTTAACAAAGGTCAGTTGTATACCTGTCTTCTTTGTCATGGCTATTGGATGGCCTTTCAAAAGTTATATTTGGTGTCATTCCAATTTTGTCTGAAAACAGGAGTAAGCTACGTACCAGCAAACATCTACCTTATCCAATGTTGTACCCTATCAGAGGAGTGATTTTTCTCAGCTGTAATGATGGAAAGAGATACTGCAATGACCAGCACTTGGTTGTGCTCTGGCAAATGTTTTGTGGAAGGGGCTATGAGAAGGTTTATGTCTACATGCAGGTTTTTTTTTGGTTGATTTTTGTTTGTTTTCATTTCTACTATTTCTGTTCTATTGAGTCTAACATTGAATATTCAGATGAGAAATATAATAACATAATTGTTTTGTGAAGTTTTTCTATGTCTGCCACTATGGTGGGTGACTGTTTTGCGCTGCTTTGTGATACCTGGCTTAGACAGGCACGAAAGTGAAGTTATGTTTAAGAACCAAGCCAAGAACTCTTAAGTCATTCTTGTTCTCTATATTTGAAGAAACATCAGAGCTATGTTTTTTTAAGGTGGTGTTAGTACAGAACCTTGAATTTATGAAGTACTGTATGATGTTTCTGAATAATAAAATATATTAAAAATTCCTGCAATATGTTAGTATTGCAATACTACCTTTAATAAACACAGACAACAAAGAAAATAAAAATGGATTTTTCCAGGTACCTGGTAATGATCAGAAAAGGTCAAATATGGCTTCATCATGCTGGCTGCTGATGTCTGTAAAAATAGCTTTTGTCTCCATGTGGTGATAGAAAACAAAAATAAATAAATATAAATAAGTTGGCAAAAGAAGATTTCTTCAGACTTCTATACTTGTCCCACAGGAACCAACCAGAATAGAAAAGGATGTAATATTCTTATCACACTCCTGCATTGTACTTGAATTTGAAATGTAAGGGAGCTTTCTCCTCATGTGAAATGAGATATTTAATTTTACTGTTCCCATTTTGGCAACAAACTACAATATTTGCCAATTGTGATGTCAAGACAGACACCCCCAAATTTTATGTGAAGGAGGAATCATAGTGGAAGAGCCAAGGCCTGAAAATGTTTTTCTTTCTGGCCTCATAAACAATAGTTTATTTAACTACAGTTTGCCACTTCATAGAAGAAAATATTAGTGACATCATACATCATTAACTATGTGGCTGAAGCCCCAAACACAGTGAGCCAAATTAACTTTCAGTGTAGAACTTACTGACTCCAGTGTGTTACTTCCTGAGGCAGCAGAGGCTGAAAGCACAGAGGAAGTTTTGATTCTAGATCCCCAAAGAGTGGTGGGTCTCATGTCATTCAACTATTATCCCCTGCTGATTAATCAGAAATTGTTTTCAGGGAGTTTAGCCTTTCCTGGGAGATTTTTGATTCTGTAGTAATATTATAGCCGATATTAAAAATATACTCAGCAACATATGATCTTAATGCTCAAATGAATTTGCTGGCTAGAATTTTCTTTCTTTTCTTATTTCATAACCTAAAGCAAATGAAGATATTTGGATGCTCTATCTGTGAAAGCAATCAAGCTGAGAAACATTATGTTAATGCGCGGCAAAATGTTTTTATTAAAAAAAAAAACAAAAAAAAACACATTTTTTCTATTCTGAAATACAAGAATGTTCTGCCAAATGACAGTGAATCTTTAAAATGCTTTGGATTTGACATTATTCCACTTTTTGCCATTATTTGAAATATCAGTTTTAATTTACAAACTTAAATTTTAATTCTTAGATCACTGTTAGAATCATGATACTTATCATTGGGTAGAGACAGGTGAATAAAATAACCAGATGAACCCATAATTCCTGATTTTTCATTGAAAAAATTCTGGGTTGGATCTGGGTTGAATCATTTACGTATGTCACCCTCCTCTCATTTTCTTTTTTGGCTAGACCATTATTATTCTCTTCCATAAGTTAGCTTAAGTTACATTTCCCAGCCAGCTGACTTCTTTTATTTTTCTTAAAAAAAAAAAAAAAAAAAAAAACAGAAAAAAACAACAACAAAAAACCTTTAAGCTCCTTGATACTCACTGATGAAATAGCTAACTCTATATTATAACTCTATATGTTCTTGATTCTAATGAGGCATTAATTATACCTTCTTGTTAACAACACTTTTATTCTACCTCTCCATGCTTTTTCCTTATCTTGTTATTTCCTTAAGTCTCAGATACAGTTAAGATCCCATGACTTCAACTGGAAAAATACCTCTAAAGCCAATTTTAGGTGTCCCAGAAAAGACAGAAGGTTCTCACAGATTTTTTTTAATTCATTACTTTAATAATTACATATACAGATTATGTGTAAATATGGACTAAAGCTTAAGTGAAAGTTTACTTTGATGAAATGCTTTATTTCAGTTTTATTTAAATAATAGTATAGCTTATTCAGTTTGCCTTCCCATAAATGCTAACCTTAATGTGGAACTTTCTGATAAGCTAGTACTTAGATCATATCTTTGGCAACATATGTATTAAATTTATATTCAATTATAAAGTCAATATTAAAGATTTATAGTAAAGACTGAAGTATTTTATTCAAATATTATTTAAAGGAAACAGAATTAAATGTATTTTAAATCAAATTCTAGCTTTAACTTTTCATTTATACACATGAATATATATTAGTCAAGCCATTTGAAAAAATATTTCCATACTTTCTTTTTCTTATAACTTTATTGATGTTTTTCTGTACATGGATTAAAATATTTTAAATGTTTATACACCCTTTAACTTTTTGAGAACAAAATATTTAACTGCAGACACCCATGTTGCTGTTAGTAATATCTAATTTTGTTCCACTGTGATGGTGTGTGTAACTTGAGTTTTCAACTCGACTAAGCACACGTTTTTGATGAATTCTTCTGAAAAGTTATCATTTAAGATTCTGTTCACTTGGAGTTAACACTGGGCTTGTTAACAAATGAACATGGTGATGACAGGGAAGAAGACAATGGAATGTAGAGAAATGACAACCTAATTTTGAAAATCTCAAAAGCCCTTTCATTTCCCAAGGCCCTCCAATACCATTTGTAAAGCTACATGGGAAATGTCTATAAACTGTCACAGCAAGAATGCTGAAGTTGTCACTTATTTAACCAAATCTATACAAAAAACATCTAAATACAATCATTTAAAGACAAACTACATTCAAAATTTTCATAAGTACAGTGATTTCTCCCGGTAACTGTAAATAAAATAAAATAAAATAAAAAATACCAAAACAAAACTGTAAGTTTAGAATATTTATATAACAGACCCAATACAATATTTCTGAAAGGGATGTACCTACTTTTCTTAAGGTAGAAATAATTTTAAAAACACATATTATAACACTCAAAATCCAGTTACATTCCTAGGTAAATCTGTATAGCCCAGTTATATATTATCATTAGTAGTATTCACCAAAACTTGTCTACTTCTTCACTGGACAAAGAAAAAAGATACAGGATGGAGGAGAAGTAATATTCCCCCTTCTCTATTCCTCCTTCCTGCAGTCACTCCTTCAGTAAACCAAGACACAATTAGAAAAATAGATTGTCACTATCTAATTGTTTAAAACTCAATGAGTTTTTATAATGAAGAAATCGTTTTTTTCATTCTCTTGCAGGTCTTCTATCACTCTTGCTGACTTATATGTCTCTCATCATGTTAGTAAATGCCATAATAGATATTCTTTTACTGTGAAGTTGTATTGTTTTGGAAGGGGAAGAGGATCTCTTGTTTCTAATTGATGCTGTAAAATATAGAATCACAGAATCATCTAGGTTGGAAGAGACCACCAAGATCACTGAGTACAACCTCTGACCTAATGCTAACAATTCCTCCACTAAACCATATCACTAAGCTCTACATCTAAACGTCTTTTAAAGTCCGCCAGGGATGGTGACTCAACCACTTCCCTGGGCAGCCCAGTCCAATACCTAACGACCCTTTCCGTAAATAAGTTCTTTCTAATATCCAACCTAACCCTTCCCTGGCGCAACTTTAGCCCATTCTCCCTTGTCCTGTCACCAGGCACATGGGAGAATAGACCAACCCCCACCTCACTACAGCCTCCTTTAAGGTACTTGTAGAATGTGATAAGGTTGCCCCTGAGCCTCCTCTTTTCCAGGCTGAACAGTCCCAGCTCCCTCAGCTGCTCCTTGTAAGACTTGTTGTCCAAACCCCTCACAAGCCTCGTTGACCTTCTCTGGACTCGCTTGAGCACCTCCATGTCCTTCTTGTAGTGAGGGGCCCAAAACTGAACACAGTACTCAAGGTGCGGCCTCAACAGAGCCAAGTACAGGGGGACAATCACTTCCCTGGACCTACTGGCCACACTGTTTCTTATACAAGCCAGGATGCTGTTGGCCTTCTTGGCCGCCTGAGCACACTGCTGGCTCATATTCAGCTGACTATCAACCAATATTCCCAGGTCCTTCTCTGCCAGGCCGCTTGCTAACCACTCATCTCCCAGCCTGTAGCTCTGTTTGGGGTTGTTGTGCCCCAGGTGCAGGACCCGGCACTTGGCCTTGTTGAACTTCATACAGTTGGCCTCAGCCCATCGGTGCAGCCTATCCAGATCCTCCTGCAGAGCCTTCCTACCCTCGAGCAGATCGACACATGCACCTAACTTGGTGTCATCTGCAAACTTACTGACGGTGCACTCCATCCCCTCATCCAGATCATCTATAAAGATGTTAAAGAGAACTGGCGCTAGTACTGAGCCCTGGGGGACTCCACTAGTGACTGGCCTTCAACTGGATTTAACTCCATTCACCACAACTCTTTGGGGCCGTCTACCCAGCCAGTTTCTAATCCATCGAAGAGTATTCCAGTCCAAGCCAAGAGCAGCCAGTTTCTTGAGGAGAATGCTGTGTGAAACTGTCAAAAGCCTTATTGAAGTCAAGGTAGACCATATCCATAGCCTTTCCCTCATCCACTAAGCGCATCACCTTGTCATAGAACACTGTATGACTAATTAAACTCTGTGTGAAAGATCTTCTCTATGATTAATGGATTAGTCTTTGCTTAAACCATATAGATTTTATTTGTTTTATATTAACTTATTACATTTGATACTGCTTCTGCATCTTCCTTCCTTCTATCCCCTGGAGAACGGCTTCTAATAAGCCATTTCATAGAATCACTTTGTTGTTTTTCTTCTGTTTTTTTTTTTTTTTTTTTTTTGGTAGTGGTGTTTGTTTGTTTTGTTTTGTTTTGTTATGTTTTAACCTTAAGGATCTCCAGATCCAAGGAAAGCACTTTGTTATTGTAGAAGTAGCATGTTTATAACCCCTGGGTTGGAACTGCTTAATATGGAACATTTTAAATTCATTTGTATTTATATCAAAGATCACATTTTTAAAACTTTGTGCATAACTCATAAAACTTATTGCTGCATATAACATTTGATGTTTTAAGGACCCTTTCTGATTTTTTTGTAGGCCTGTTTGTGAATTTGTCTGCATGTTATTGCCTGAACAGTTAAGTCATTGCTTGATTTTACTCTCCCTATATGTTGTGAAGACAGGATATGCTACCACAATTTTAGAGACATAGAATTGATGCACAGGATCTTTTCTGAAAATCACAGAGGCTTGTGGTTGAGCCAGGAACTAAAATATGTCTCAGACATTTTCAAATCCAATTTAATGAGTTCACTAGTTCTGATGGCCAAACCACCTCCACTTACGGATAGGAACAGTATATAGTATGATACATGGTAAGAATGTATGGCATCTATGTGAACCATAGGAGGTTTTCAGCTGTTCACACAGTACAACTTACTGCTTGGAAGAAGCCTGCCTACTGCTTGTCAAATGGGTACCCCGTTTAAGAAGTCTCACTGCTTTCAAAACATTACTGCTTGTTAGACTGTGATTCTCTTTCAGTGTGCTTGTCCTTCTGCGTTTCTCCATCAGAGCAACCTTCTTTTAGCAAGTATAGTCCACCTGTCTTCTTCAGCTGTCCTTGAATAAAACAAATTAAAAAGCCCAGTGATAGTCATGGAACCTACTATAACTGTTTGCTGATGTTTGTCTTTTTCCTCCTATGTGGTAATACACAGAACTGAGTCCATCTAATCCATCAAATATTATTTAAATAGGCTAAGCTAGATAGTTTGAAATCCTCAATATCTGGATATTTTCATGTGTTTTTCACCAAATATTTTCATCATGAGGCCTGTAATGTAGAATGGTATGAATGTGGAAAATAAAATAATAACACGATTTCATGAGAAAACAAAAAAATTAAATACTCGAGTCATGAAATGGATGTAGTACTAAATGCATAATTGCACCATTTTCAATAACATATTCCAGTGACTGGTACAGTATTGGGGGGTAATGTTTTTCATAGGAGATTTGTTAGGTCAGATTTTACAGCTAATGGAATACTTAAAAATGCATGGCTCGTTGCATGTGTTATACATGCCATTTGTTTTCACTTTTGCACTAATAGTTGCAACACAGACTGAAAAATCCAGGTGCACAAGAAATTCTTTCTTTTGCAATGGCTTTCTAGATGTGATACATCTCAGTTAACCTAAACTAATTTACATGCCTCTGTCTTTGAAGCTAGTTACCATTGGTGTTCTTATGTTCATCAAAGAAATGATCACTTCTGGGGCACAACTGATACTATATCACACTGTAAGAGTGCCTCTTTCATTCTGCTAATTGTAATGACAACTTTAAGGTAATTATTTCAGACATTGATGTCTATTTGGTCCTTTGGTCCTAAAATCTGTGCACTTCAAACAGATAGATGGCTGACTGCCTTTAAGTAGTGTGGATAAGCCAAGGTGGTAGCTTGGTCTTTCTTTGCTCCCATGCAAAGGAAATTTGTGAATTATGGCTGCCAAGGTACTGCTTAATGTGTGGGAAGAATACACCCTCTTAAAAATTGAATGTCATATATATATATATTTAAAAAAAAAAAAAAAAAAAACTTTCTTTTGTATTCTTCATATTTACTTACATGTATTTTACTTCAAATGATCTGGGATCCCAATTTGAAATTAACAAAGAATATATATATTGTGGATGCCAAGGTGGTGATCAGAAACAGTAAGGTGGTGAGTGAGAAATGGGAACATGTATATAAAAACACTGATGTATTCAGTTCTGTTATAGCACTGGACAGATAACACAGGGTATCTTCTTGCATTGCATGATACATGAGCACACAAGGAGAGGTGGTCTTTTCAGACTGTTTCAGCCAAAGTTGTTGAAGGTGCAATTGCAGTCAGCCCTTATGCTAGTTATACAGAGGAAGAATCTAACTCTTATCTCTGTTACAACCTGCTTCAGTCTTGAAAGGATGCAGTAGTGTCCAGCAATAATATTGTTGCACCTCCCCTTAAAATTGTCTGTACATGTTTCTCACCCCTTCTTTTACTCCTTAATGCCTACTCTCTCTACTGTCTGTTTGAAAAGATTCACAGAGATATAAAACTATCTTCCTGCTGTTGTGTTTCTAATTCTTATTCCTGACAGTGACTTCTTTCACCTCTCTCTATACTTCCTCTCCCTCAATTTGGCTTAAAATATCTCCCTTTATGGTCTCTTCTATCTTTTTGTCCCTTCAGGGAAGATTGGGCACTTAAGTGTATCAGCCTGATGAGTTAGAGAGTAAGCCTGGAGAAACCAGGAGTATTGGATACTAGTCAAAGCTCTGTGGCAGTATGTGATTTCTTGCCTTTCAACCCAAGAGAATGTGCAAAGACAATAGGTGCTAGACCATAATACACACTGATAATGAGTTTCCAAAATAGAACTATAAGAATAAAGATAAGCTCTAAGTTTTATTTCTAAGGCTTTTTTTTTTTCCCATTTCAAAGTTTTATTTTCCTTCTTTATTGGATAGTGTGAGGGAGAGAGAAAAAGGAGAAAAGAGAAAGCAAGCAGGAAAGAAAAAGGGGGAAGGGGAGTTGTTTCCAGACAGACATTCCATAGAGTTAGTGGGAACTCTTTCCCCAAATTCACATAGCTGTCTGAAGATAATGAGGTAGTTAGCTATGCTTATCCATTATTTCTCAATATCCCAGGTAGGAACCAAACAAGCTGAAATACATTTTCAGTATTCTCTGAGCTGCTGTATGCTTGCAGCTTTTCCTTCCTTCCTTCCTTCCTTCCTTCCTTCCTTCCTTCCTTCCTTCCTTCCTTCCTTCCTTCCTTCCTTCCTTCCTTCCTTCCTTCCTTCCTTCCTTCCTTCCTTCCTTCCTTCCTT